>CAMZMU010000061.1:18404973-18778967 GCA_947311845.1 Poa pratensis
CTTTGCAAGAGGTTAGTGAATCTTTCGAGTATATGATCTTCTGTTTTTGTTATCCTTCTGTGCATTTTTTGACTTTCGACTGCTATATCTTGTATGCAGGGCCACTCGACTGCCTCCACTCTTCCTCCTCTTCCCGAAGATGGGCCAACTTATGAAACAGAGGTGACAGTAGAAGCGAAGGGAGGGGATGAATCGCCTTTACCTTCGGCTACCACTTCACCCACAGAAGAGGTTGAAGAGGAAGGGGTAGAGGAAGCAAGGCAAGGAGCCTGCGTGAGTGAGGATGTTAGCGAGGTTCCTCTTCGCAAGCGTCGTCGGGCAGCCCAAGTTTTGTCTTCTTCCACGAGCTCACCCGCGAGGGAATCGGATGTGAGGGATGATGGAAACTCAGCTCCGTCTCCTACGACCACAGCTGCTCCCTTGGACGTGAGTCCTTTGAGCTCGGCTCCCCTCCTCCTCAGTCGAGTGGGCAGCTTCCTTTTGGAGGCCCAAACTTTGACGAGCTCGACACTGAGGATGAAGAAGAGCACAGGTTTGCTCCTTTTTGCACTTAGTAAATTTTTTGTGAGTTATGTACTTTTGCTTATGTTGTATGCCTTTCGGTCACTTGTAGTGCCGAGACTGTGCGACCTCCAACTCCTCCAACCGTGAGAGCCTCGACTCCAGATCAGCCTGAAGCCTCTCCTGTTGCGGCTGAGGTTGTGAAAACAATAGCCACGCTTCCATTGAGGCTGCCAATATTGCGAGTACATCGACTCCGCAAATTGGAACTTCTGCTGCCAAGCCCGCGCCTTGGATTGAACACGTAAGTGTCTTTTTGTCGAGTCTTCCTTCTGGACCTATTTGTGATAGCTTATGTTGGTTTCGTGTGCGTGCAGCCCTTCTACCTCAACCTGGTGGAATCAGGCAAAGCATTTGTCCAGGTTGAACAGGAGAGGGATAATCTGCGCGCTGTTATGGAGCAGCTCACCCGTAAGTATCTTGGGTTTCTGTAAGTCTTTGCCTTGTCGATTGTGAATGACATCTGCCCATCTATCTCAGGTGACAAGGCAAACGCTGAATCTCGGGTTAAAGAGTTAGAAGAGACACTCGCCAAGGAGCGCGAGGAGTCGAAGAAGGCCTTGATGATGCCAAGGACTCCGCCGCTTTGCGCGAGAAGAATTATGCTGAGCGCCTGGCGAGCCTCACCCGAGACGTAGGCGGTGAGTCGAGCCTTTCACTTTTTGCCTACTTCTTTTGCCAGAATAGTATGTAACATTTTTGTTACTTCTGCTTTTTTGAAGGAGCTGTTGGGGCATCGACACCTGTAGATCAACCGGTGTCGATTTGTCCCTTGACCGCGCAATCGACGCTGGATGTCGTCTTCCCAAGCCAAGGACGCACTCGCCAAATCTACGAGCACGCTCGGCGCCGTGTTCAAGGATGTGTTCCCCTCCAGCCAACCTCCTTCGACTGTGGATGGCTTCGCAGACGTCCTGGGCCCGGGAACTTCGACTATGACGAACTTTGCCGCTTTGACGGTACGCGGCTCAGAGACCACCCTCAAACTCCTTTTAGGTCATGGGATAGAGGGTGACTTCGAAGCCGCTCTGTCTGCTTTCCCTCGTAAGCCTGGCGGGAAATTGGTGTCCTAAAGCATTTGAACGAGCCAGCCGCAAAGTTGGCTGAAACTTTTATGCCACATGGAGCGCCGGGCAGAAGAGGTCGCCGCTCGTGCGAGTAGGGCTAGGTCAGAGTCAATCTGAGAAGTAGGGCAGCCGCGCCTTTGATCTTGTAATTAAACTTATGACCATGCGAGTATGCATGTGCTTTTGCTACCTTTGTATGAATTTATGCTCCTCGTTATGATTCTGTTTGAAGCTGTATGTTGTTGCTCGTCTGAGCTTTGTGATAGTTTCTCATGAAACTTTTATGATGCTTGGAACAGAAACGCCAGCCGCCACTTCATCCAGTTCGTCGCGGCATCATACCCCTTCTCGATCTCGAGCTCAGGCGTCAAATGATGCCGCGGTAATACGTTATATGAAGGCTCGACTTGCGAAACAGGAGCAGGAACTGGCGAGTGCCCGAAGCGAGCTGGAAAGGATGAGGGCAAGGCCTGCTTTACCCACCCAACGGGAGGAGTATGTGCTTGGCGAGATGGAGATCGTGAACAGACAGCTCGAGTGTAAGCATGACTGCCTTGATCTTATGAGTTCACAGCCTGTTCTTTTTTGTTCACCCAACTTGTGTTGTTGCAGGTTTTGTTCAAGATTTCCAGGCGGAGCAGGCTCGCGTGGATGAGCAGTTGAACATGGCAACTGACGAACCCACGACTGGCCGCCAGCACTTTCGATTGGACAAGCACCGAGCACGCATACTGCGACTCTGCAAGATCGGGTGTGGCGGAGCACTATGCTTCTTGAATTGTGCAGGTCGGCCTTCAGTCGAATCAACCAGATGGTTTTTCCGACTGGGCCACAACCTCAAGGAATCCACGCGTTGCTCGATCTCTTCCGGTCAACAGGTTCCATTCGAGGCTTCATCACCCAGAAGCTTGTGGACGGTGCCAACGCAACCATGGCGTATCTCCGAAGTCAACGTCCAAATTTGCAGCTACGTCCACCCGTGCCTGGATCGTCTTTGTCCCAGTCGAATCTTGACGAAACATTCGATCACGCGAGGACATTGGTTGATTGCTATCAAGCGCAACTTATGGGCCCTGTTCTTCCAGCAAAGGATGAACCAGAAGATTAGGGTATTTATGTATAGGGAACAGCCCCCGAGTGTAAATTTGCCACTTAGTACATATTTGTTCACTTGTATGTATGCAGCCCCCGAGTGTATCGAGTGGGGTTTATGAAAAACAGTTTACATAGATCATGAATTACATAGCCCCGAGTGCTCGAGTGAGGTTATGAATTTTATGAGAGTTGAAGCTTCAACTTATGCCTGCAGGCTCAGCCCCCGAGTGATTGATTGGGGTTGAGCAACTTTTTCCTTTGTGTTTAGTGTTACGATCCAGCCCCCGAGTATTCGAGTGTGGCTGGAGTATTGTGTTTGAAGAGCAAAAGCTTTTATGTTTGAGGTAGCTCAGCCCCCGAGCATACGGGTGAGGCTAAGTTTTGTGCTGATAAGCTATGCGAGTAGTAAGCAGGAAAAGTATGAGGAATTTATTGACTATATTCCATTTATGAATGTTAGGCTGCAGGCCGCCTCATTAAAAACCTTCCAGTCCCCTTAGGTACCCTGGTAAGGAAAAGAGCGCGTCTGAAACCTGCAGCCATCCGACATATGAGCCTATTACATTATGCGACTGAGCAATCTAAGCATAGAAACGGCGCAGCTGCGCAACGTTCCAAGGATTGTGGGAGAGTTCGCCGGTCTTCGCATGCTTCAGTCTGTATGCTCCACCACCTATGACCTCGGTGATGATGAAGGGTCCTTCCCATGGAGAAGCAAGTTTATGCACCTTCTTTGCTTCAGTCGAAGTACCAAGTCACCCACCTCGAAGGACCTGGTACGCAGTCGACGGCTGTGATAGTTGCGTAGATCTTGCTGGTAGACAGCTGTACGTGCTAGCGCTGTGTTGCGTGCTTCTTCGAGCAAGTCGACTGCATCTTCGAGTGCTTCATCTGCATCTTCTTCATTGTATGCTTCGCTTGGTGCGTTGAACCTTACGTCTGATGGCAGGATTGCCTCTGCGCCGTAGACCATGAAGAATGGAGTGAATTGTGTTGAGGCGTTGGGTGTTGTGCGTAGGCTCCATAGCACAGACGGGAGCTCTTCTACCCAAGCACCCGCAGCCCTTTTGAGTGGCACCAGGAGGCGCTTCTTGATTCCACTCGTCACAAGCCCATTGGCCTTTTCGACTTGGCCGTTTGATTGCGGGTGCGCCACAGATGCATAATTGAGCGTGATATCTTGCTCTTTGCAGAAGGATTTGAATTCCTCAGCCGTGAAGTTTGTACCGTTGTCGTGATGATGCTGCTTGGCACACCAAAGCGGTATATGATGGATTTTATGAAATTGACTGCTGTAGTGGCAGTCGAACTTGTGATGGGTACTGCTTCGATCCACTTGGTGAACTTGTCGACCGCCACCAGAAGGTGAGTATGCCCTCCATGGGAGGATTTTTTGAGTGGCCCAACCATATCGAGCCCCCACTGGGCGAAAGGCCAGGCCAATGGTATTGTCTTCAACGCCGATGCGGGTGCGTGCGGCTTTGTGGCGAATTTTTGGCAGCCGATGCACCTTTTGACTATGTCCTCCGCGTCTTTGAGTGCTGTGGGCCAGTAGAAGCCTGCGCGAAAGGCTTTGGCTACGAGTGATCGACTGCTGGCGTGATGCCCGCAAGTACCTGCATGAATATCACGAAGGATGGCTTGGCCATCTTCAAATGCTATGCAACGCTGGAACATACCTGATATGCTGCGTTTGTAAAGTTCACCGTTGATGACAGTGTATGCTTTAGATCGTCGAGTGACGCGTCTTGACTCTGTGAAGTCTTCGGGTACCTCGCCGCGGAGTATGTATGCGAGGAAGGGTTGAGTCCAAGTTGGCTCGATGAGGAGTACCTCGACTGGTGGGTCCTCTGTGCTAGGTGTTTTGCTCTTGGCTGGTGCGGCTGTGCAGGAGTTGCCGCTTCTTTTTGATTGATCTGTGCTCTATGCGCTCGAAGAAGACACCAGGTGGCACTGGTGCTTTGGTCGCACCAATGTTGGCTAACTTATCTGCTTCTTCATTGCTTTCACGCCCTATGTGCCGCAACTCGCAGCCTTCGAAGCTGCCCTCCATGATGTTGTACAGTCACGGTAGGCGATCATGTTATCTGCGATTGCGTCACAAGCCTTCATTGTTTGCTGCACCACCAATTCGAGTCGCCGTAGATCATCAGTCGAGTGCACCCGAGGCTTTGGCCATCCTCATGCCATGGATCAGAGCCTCGTATTCTGCTTCGTTATTGGATGGGAACTCGAATCCCATTTGCAGGATGTAGCGGAGCTTGTCGCCTTTTGGTGATATGAGGATGACACCTGCGCCTGCGCCTTCGTTTTTCTTCGAGCCATCGAAGTACATGGTCCAGGAATTGGACACATCTGGTGCTCCTGGGAGCTGAGCTTCAATCCACTCGGTGTGGAAGTCGGGTAAAACTTGTGCTTTGATGGCCTTCGGGTAATCATACTTGATGTCTCTTGGTGCTAGCTCGATGAGCCATTTTGCTACTCGCCCAGTTGCATTGGGGTTTGTGAGGATGTCCCCGATCCCTGAAGTGCTGATTACAGTGATCGGGTGCTCGGAGAAGTAATGCGTCAGCTTCCTTGAGGACATGAACACGGCGTATGCCAGCTTCTGATAGTGCGGGTACCGCTGCTTTGATGTGGAGAGCACTTCACTCAAGTAATAGACTGGACGTTGTATGCTTTGGGTGTGTCCCTCCTCTCTGCGTTCGACCACAGAACAGTGCTCACCACCCTATTAGTTGCAGAGACATATAGGTATAGTGGCTCGCGTTCCCTTGGTGCTACGAGGATTGGAGGGCTTGTGAGGACTCGCTTGAGGTCCGTGAAGGCTGCTTCGGCTTCTGGCGTCCACTCGAACTTATCTGCCTTCTTCATCAGTCGATAGAACGGGAGTGCTTTTTCGCCTAGCTTGCTGATGAATCGACTGAGTGCTGCTACTCTACCCGCCAACTTTTGCACGTCGTGGAGCTTTGAAGGCCTTTGCATCGTCAAGATGGCCTGTATTTTCTCCGGGTCCGCCTCGATTCCTCGAGCTGAGACTAGATACCCGAGGAGTTGCCCGGCTGGCACGCCGAACGTGCACTTCTTCGGGTTGAGCTTGATGTGGAAGCGTTTGAGGTTTGCGAATGTCTCGCAAGTCATCGAGTAGCGTGCTTTCTTCTCTTGTGGTGATGACGATGTCATCTACATAGACCTGGACGTTTCGCCCAATCTGCTTCTTGAGGCAATCTTGCATCATGCGCTGATAGGTTGCGCCTGCTTTTTGAGCCCGAAAGGCATTGTGGTGTAGCAGTAGACCCCGAGTGGGGTTATGAACGCCGTTTTTTCTTCATCCTCTTCCTTCATCCTTATCTGGTGGTAACCCGAGTAAGCATCCAGGAAGGACAAGCGAGCGCACCCGGCGGTGGAGTCGACGATCTGGTCGATTCGAGGTAGTGGAAAGTGATCCTTTGGACACACTTATTGAGTGCTGTAAAATCTACACACATCCGCAGGATGTCTGTATGCTTCTTCTCTACAAGTACGGGGTTGGCCACCCATTGTGATTTCTTGATCTCTCTGATGAATCCTGCTGCGAGTAGCCTGTCGACTTCGGCTTCGACTGCAGTTCTTTTTGGGCCGGATATGCGGCGCATTGTTTGACTGGTTTAGCACCTGGAAGTAGCTGGAGAGAGTGCTCGGCGAATTCCCTGGGAATACCTGGCATGTCTGCTGGACACCATGCAAATATATCCCAGTTCTCACGGAGGAATTCGACGAGCGCGCTTTCCTATGCGATAGGCAGACTCGACGAGACATTGACTGTCTTGGTCGGGTCAGTCGGGTGCACCTGATGCGATCTTGTGTCGTTGGTGGCACTGAATGCTCTGTCGACTGCCACCTTTTTGTGCTCTGGCATAAGTGTTCGATCGTTGGAGACCGCTAGATCGGCGAGTGTTGCTTCCATGCCAAACATCTCAGAGATTTTGCTGAATTCTCGGTCGCAAGAGTCAGACTTTTGGAAGTTCCCCTTGACTGTGATTACTCCTTTTGGTCCAGGCATTTCAGCTGGAGGTATTAATGTGGCACCGCCATGAATCGAGCGAACGTCGGGCGTCCAAGTATAGCATGGTATTGTGACTTCCAGTCGACCACTTCGAACTCAATCGACTCTGTCCTGAAGTGGTGCTTGTCCCCGAACGTTACGTCGAGTTGTATGGTGCCCTCTGGGCTTATTGCTTTCCCTGGAACGATACCGTGGAAGGTATTTGAGATCTTGGCAGGTTTTCGACTGACCTGTTCATTTTGCGGAGCGTATCTGCGAAGATGATGTTTATGCCGCTCCCACCATCCATGAAGACCTTGGACATGGCGTAGCCTCCAATTTGCGCGTCGAGTACCAGAGCAGAGTGCCCTGGTCGAACAACCGACGGAGGGTGGTCCTCTTTGCTGAAGCTTATTGTAGTATCGGATCCCTTCAAGTACTGTACCGCAGGAGGTGACATGACCGCCATGTTTACCTGTCGAGTGCGAAGTTTTTGCTCCCTGTTGGAAGGTCGACCTTTCTGTATCATGTACATCTGCCCTTGGGGCGGAGGGTACTGTGGTTCGTCCACCCGAGGCACGGGCTGTATGGCACCCGCGAGATTTCCGCCTGGGGCAGGCTGTGGTGGTGGAGGTGGTGCCATCAGAACAGGCACGTTGTTTGGCTGAGGCACGGGTGCAGGTGCTTGTGCGGCTGCTGCCTTTCTGCGATTTACGTAATCAGTCGCCATTTGGTCGAACTCCCTGCAGTTTCTCATCGAGTGGTTGGATCGCAGTTTTCCATCGTCCCCCTTGTACAGGTGTGCAATCAGCGTCCATCTTTTCTTCGAATGATCGCTCAGATTGTGCCCGTGACTTGCGCCAATCCTTCCTCTTGTAGCTGTCACTGCGTTGGCCATCGCGACGATCATCTCGACTGTTCGCCGATCATCTCGACTGTCTCGCCGATCGTCTCGACTGTCTCGCTCTTCCGACCGTCGGTCGCTTCTGTCCTGATCATTGCGGGGTGTGGAGAACCCAGCCGCCATGAATTCGGGTCTGTCATCGTCGTAATGACGTTTTGAACGTTTGCGCCTTCGGTCGTCTCTGTACGAGTCTCTATGGCTTCGACTGCTATTCTCATGTTTGTCACGGGGTGAGGACCCGCGTGTGGTGCGTGCCATATCCTCTCCATCTGCCCACTCAGTCGCGATCTGCAGAGGTGGGCTACAGATTTTGGCTTTTGGCGGCCAAGTGCTTCTTTGAGGTCTCGCCTGGCGAGGCCCATGACGAAAGCATCCATGGCCATATCTTCTGAAACCACTCCAACTGAGTTACGTATCTCAGTCCATCGTCTGATGTATGACCTCAACGTTTCGTCTGAACGCTGAACGCAGGCCCGCAGCTCCTCGAATGTTTTCGGGCGCTCACATAGAGGCTCGAAGTTTTTGATGAAATCCCTGCGGAAGTGATCCCACGAGTCGTATGTTGATGGAGGTAGGGCCTTGAGCCAGTCGCGAGCTGTGCCTTCGAGCATGAGTCGTATGTACTGCATGGCTGTAGTGTTGGTGCCCCGCTGGCACGCAACTGCCAGCCTGTAATCTTCCAGCCACCCGGAAGGTTCCTGTCGACCCGTGTACTTGGGCTGTTCGGATGTGAGTTTGAATCCTTTGGGCATCCGTGTCTCGCGGACGCGTCGAGTGAAGCACAGAGCTCCATGTGGCTCAGGCTCTCGATCAGAGTATGAGTCGCTACTGTAAGATCTGCGTGATCTGCTCCTGGACCTGCGCCTTCGCGAGCCGCTTCTTTCCTTCGAGTGGTGGCGACGACCACTGTGATTATGCTCTTCCCGAGGCGCGTCGACTAGGGCACGGTCTCGACTCCCACCTGGAGTTCTTGGAACTTGGCGTATGGCCTTTGCAGCTAAGGCGAGTGATTTGATCTGTTGGCGGTGTAGTTTTGCGTTGGGGTCATCCGCTGGGGGCTTGATTGCCTCCAGGTATGCTGCAGCGGTGTAGAGAGCACCTGCTGCTGTTTTGGGCACCGGCAGTCCTTCCTCGTCGTATGTCATGAAGGAGTTGCCTAAGTTGCGGGTGAGTGCCGCCTTCTCGCCTGGCGAGAGGTGTGACAACCTTGATCTGCGTCCTGTGTCTGCTCGCCCGGTGGAGCTCAGGGAGAGCTGTCTTCTGCGCACACTCGACAAGCTAGCTTGCTTTTTGCGTTCTTCGAGTGTGGCTCTTATCTGCTTCAGTCGAAGTGACTCCTGCCAGTTGAAGTACTGGAAGGTCAACATCTCTTCTTGTGTTGCGTCTGCTGGCATCATTGTGCACTCCTTGATAACTTTATCTGCTTTTGCTGCCATCTCAGCAGTGATTGTGAGGGTTGTGGCTCCGTCCGGCATAGTGACTGTGCACGGGAATTCTGTAGGCCTGCGACTGGCCGCAGTTTCTGATGTTTCTGCGGCGATGGCACATAGACCTGTTGGGGTATGACCCGAGGGCATATGTATGTACTTTCGAGTCCCGTCATGGACTCGACATCTTCATCGAGGCTCATGTCTGAGCCTGTATGTTCATCGAGTGGTTCGTCTGGACGGATCTCGCAGTCGACGTCTTCGTCGCCTATGCCCATCTCGGCGTCGGCGAGGTTGTTATGAGTCTCGAAGTCGAGGTTGTTGTTGGCGCAGATCTCGGAGTCGACGTGGTTGTCGATATGAGTTTCGAGGTCGTCGAAGTCGCTGAGGGAGATCCCGCAGTCGAAACTATCCTCGAGTGGGAGATCCAGCTCGGGATCGTTTGTGCGGTATGCTGATTCGGCCTCCTCGCCCTGGAGCTCTTCAATGAGCTCGCGCATCTCTCGTGTGGACATGGTTGTTGCAGACGAACAAGCTTGGAGGGTCGATGATGGTATGGACGCAGTGGAAAGATCCGCAGTCGAAGGAGCCGCACCGATGGAGCCTCGGGTGCGAAAGTCGCGAGTTGGCGTGGATCCGTCAAGTCCTGCACACCAAGCTTGTTGACGAAAAAATTGAACGAACCAACGGTTAAACCCAAACCTGACTCGAGATCGGAGAAGGCCTCCTGGAATCCTGGCGAGTGTGGCTCGAAATCCATCAGAGGATCCGATGTGCTTTTTGCGGGTGAAGCTGGCGTGTTGCCGTTTGTCGAGTGAGCCGGCGAGTTGCCGTGTGCCGCCTGAGTCGGCGAGTTCTGGTTTGTCGATGCAGCCGGCGAGTTGCCGTTTGTAGATCCGATCGGCGAGTCGCCGTTTTCCGATGGAACCGAAGAAACCGCGAGTCCAGCACTATTCTTTCCCACAGACGGCGCCAATTGACGAGGTGTACCCTCATCAAATCCCATGGTTAAGGACCTAGGGTTGAGATTATGGGGAGAGAACGTGGTAGTACTGGTAGTTTCGTCGGCTGACAAGCAGAGGCAAAGATTTACCCAGGTTCAGGCCCCTCGGGTGGAGGTAAAGACCCTACTTCCTGCTTGTCTGGTATTGATTGTGGATTATGCGATTACAGGGGAGCTCCGGCGAGTTGATGATCTCGCAAGAGCTTTGGTGGTTCGTGTATGGCTTGGTCCCAGATCGGTACCCCTCCCAGCCTTTAAATAGGCTGGGTCTCGGGAGTTTGTAACCGACCTAGTTTACACATAAGGAAAGCCTAAACCGACTATGCCTATGTCTAATCTTGGAGGGTACTCCATCTTCTTGGGCCTCTTGTCTTGGGCTTCGAGTAGGCTCTTCGATATTGGGCCTTAGTCGTCACGTGCACCAGGTACCCTCATGGTAGGGTACCCGATATGCATACCCATGTCATTGCACCTCCTGCACCTCTGTCTCTTCAGTCGGGCCGTCCTCTGGAAGGGGAGGCAGAGTGGACGCAGTCGAGTGGCCCTGCATGTCATAAACATGAGACGAAAGTCAGACAAACCAGCAAAATGGCAACGCAAAGAAACAACAAAACTCGATAGATTCACTAACCTCTGGCAAAGGCTTTTCAGCCCCATAAGGAGTGACAGGGCAGTCGGCGTTGCAGGGCTCGCTGGCTTTTGTGCTGGTGATGGACCGCACATGTGACACCAGTTCGCTCTTTGACAGCTCCTCCTTGTTCATTCGAGTGGTCGAGAGGACCTTCATACTGCCACATAGGGTGAGCTCGCGCGCGGAGCGGCCACACCCGCATCTTCACAAAGGTGGCAAGAAGATGCACACCAGTGACGCTGTTTAGCAGTCCTCCAATCGTCTCCAGCAGAGGCGCCGCTTCCGCCATTTGTTCAGTCGAAAGCTGATGGTCCCAGGCTTTCGTCCTAGCGGCTATACCAGCAGTCGAAAATGTTGGGACCCCTTCCTGGTCGACGCGCACATAAAACCACCTTTTCCACCACCCTTGCGCCGAGTCGACTGGCTTCAGGGCAAAGTATCGGGTGTCGCTGCGCACTTGGATCCCAAGGCCTCCAACTGGATAGGTTCGGCCGCCTCGGTTGTTGGGCCGGACCATGAAGATAGACTTCCAAAGGGCCCAGCTGGGAGCAACTCCCAGGAAGCATTCGCACAATACCATAAAACAGGCAATGTGCATAATGCCGTTCGGGGTGAGATCATGGATCTGCACCCCGTAGGCAAACAGCAAGCCACGAACAAAGTCGTGGAGGGGAAAAGACAGACCCCTAGGCAAAAACTTCGCAAAACATACGCGCTCATTTGCGCGAGGCTCGGGAGTAACTTTCGATGGCGCACGGACAGTAAGCTGGTCCGCCGGCGGCAGCAGTCCGTCCTCGCGGAACTTCTCGAGATGTGCCTCCTTGATCGTGGACTTCACCCAGTCGCCGTCGCTCTTCTTGAGGTCGACGGCGGACGCAGATGCGCTAGCCGCAGTCTTCTTCCCCTTCAAAGCGGCCGCGTCGGTCGCGGGCGCGTCGGCGGCAGCTTTCCTCTTGGGCGCCATGGTTGTGGTGGCTAGGGAGTGAATAAGGAGCTCGGACGCAATAACAATGGAGGTGGAGCAAGAGGAAGACGATGGAACAGGGGCGGCGCGCAGAGCAAATGGCAAGTAAAAATAATGCCAGTGCCGTCTCTCCTATTTACCACAGATCAAAATCGACCACAGCCGTTGAAATCGCAATCGTGCGCTCCGCATGCAATCCCACCGTACACGTGGCAGGCGCAGAGGGCAACCGTCGCAGGCCACTCCGCCCACTACGCACGCAAAAATAGGAGCCATCATCACGCCTCTGTAAAAAGTGGGCTAGAGTGGTCAAATCAAAATCCAAACGGCACCGTCGTTCGGTCAGCACTGCACAAATGGCCCCGGCTATGTGTCACGTCCCATCCATCACAGCATAACGCACGCCACCGCGTGTCAGGAAGCGCAGTCGCCAGAAACGTCATCCCTGACGTCATTACAAGCATCTGTTCAGAAATACAATCGAATTTGCCCAACGCATATTGATCATTCGACTGCTTTGTTTGGTTCGGGTGTGACAAAGCAATGTTAAAGCAAAATTGGTCACTAGACCGTTCCTTCGACTGATGTATATTACTCCCATCGGGACCGTATCGAAAATTCTTCGACTGAAGATGTTCAAGATAAAATGATTGGAGACTATCCTCCATTACAAGAAATACAACATAATCTCGGGGGCTACTCCCATCGGGAGCACTGTCGTGCACCCGATAGAATTACGGCAAAAAATTTCTTCGATTAACACATGCAAGGTGAGAGGATCTGAGATTATTCTCCATTGCGAGCAATAAAGCACAATCTCGGGGGCTACTCCCATCGGGAGCGCTGTCGCGCACCCGATAGAATAACAACAAAGTGTCAGTCGACAAAAGGCTCGACTCAGTCCATGTACAAAATCATACTCGAAACGTTCCCGAGTTGCGTCCGCCGCAAATACGTCGGATGCTGCACGCATAGTGCAAAGGTAAGACCCGCCGAACTTTCGAGCTGGGCTAAGGACCGTTCCAGCAACGACAATCTTTATACTTTCCATGTCAGCAGACCTGATGAAAAATCCCGACGGACGCGTTGGGTAAATTTCAAATCTATACTGCAGATTGACTCAGTAAGACCTCTGCGGCTTAGTCGAATCTGACCAGTTTGTTCCAGATTCGAGTCCGGGGACTCGAGTTTGATTGAAAGCTAGTAAGGTTTTTACCCGAATGTGTAGTTACCAGTCCCGATCCGTCGAGTGTACTGGGCCTGCTAAGTTATTATCTCTTGATCATCATAAGCAGAAACCACAGTCGATGAGATACTCGACATAGCCAAACATGTGCTATTCATACAGGAATTCCAAATTATATATACAGAATACAAAGCATATGACGTGCACTTACGAACGAGTCCATGCCCGATTCTTCGAGTCAGACAAGTACTCGGGGGCTACTGACAAGGGTATACATCTCGGGTAACCTATCGTAAGGGCACCTGGTGCACGTGGCGACTAAGGCCCAATAGCGAAGAACCTATTCAAAGCACAAGACCAGAGGCCCAAGAAGATGGAGTATCCTCCAAGATTAGTCATAGGCATAGTCGGTTTAGGATTTCCTTGCATGTAAACTAGGTCGGTTATGAACTCAAGAGACCCAGCCTATTTAAAGGCTGGGAGGGGTGCCGATCTAAGACCAAGCCATACTCAAACCACCAAAGCTCTAGCGAGATCGACATCTCGCCGGAGCCACCTTGTAACCGCATAATCTCACACGATCAATAACAGACAAGCAGGAAGTAGGGTCTTTACCTCCACCCGAGGGGCCTGAACCTGGGTAAATCTTTGCCTCTGCTTGTCAGCCGACGAAACAACCAGTAGTACCGCGTTCTCTCCCCATAATCTCAACCCTAGGTTCTTAACCATGGGATTTGATGAGTGTACCCCTCGTCAGGAGGTGTTTGTGCCTTCTACAACAAAGCAATTCATTAAAGCAGTATGATTCATCATAAGTAGAGCACAAATCTTTAGCAAAATAATTCAATCTACTTATTTGTTCCCATAAAAATTTCCCTTTCTGTGACAAGCGGTATTCCTTATAATAATTTTGTTGTTCCTTCTCGAACCCACTTAGCCAATAAGATTTTGTTTCAAAGAGAGAAGACATTGATAGCAAATAAATAACTAGACATAATAACAAACCGAAAAATAAAGTAATGCAAGTAACTAATTTTTGTGTGTTTTTGATATAAAGAAGCAAACAAGACAAAGTAAAAATAAAATAAGCAAGACAAAAACAAAGTAAAGAGATTGGAAGTGAGAGACTCCCCTTGCAGAAGGTTTGACTTCCCCGGCAACGGCGCCAGAAAACTGTGGCGTCTTGTCGGGGTTGCAAGATCTTCCAGAAGTACCTCGACCTCCCCGGCAATGATATTTCTCTCCTCTATAGTGTAATAAGGAGAATTCAAAGACAAAGTAGGACTCTCATGAGTGAGAGTATTGTCACAAACACCAAGTATATCATCTTTATCTCCACATAATTTGATAACAAGTTCTAAACATGGAGGATAATCAAGCAAAATAGGACCATCATCTAGAGAATTATCATATATAAGATTAGGGACCACTGTTTTACTTTCTGCAATTTTCTCTTCTATTTGAGTCAAGGAGTTTGTTACTTCAGATTTATCAAAAGTAGATATTTTAATAGAATCATGACATTCAACATTATGGCATTCTTCCTCCTTAGGTAGGCATGGAGGGAAATCATATAGTGTAAGAGTTAGAGAGTTACTATCATTAGAAGGTAGATCCTGCTTTTGTTCTTCACTCTCCTCCTCTTTTCATCCAATGAGCTTTTAGCTTCAGCAATTTCTTCTCTCACAGGTTCCTGAAAGGTAGCAAGCTGTTCCGGAGAATAAGTTTTATCAAGAAATTCAGTAATATAAGGATTATCATTGTAATATTCAAGGCAATAACCAAGTATAGCATAATTCTCAGTCTTACAAGGGGCATCATCATTTTGAATATAACCAGCAATTTCATAGGCACCCTTAAAAACAACAAATTCTTCAATTTGTTCAAGATTATCAAAGTCATAGTTTCCTTTAGCATAAGCAGCCAAAGTTTCATTATCATTATAATCACATTGGAAAGGGAGGTGTTTGTGCCTTCTACAACAAAGCAATTCATTAAAGCAGTATGATTCATCATAAGTAGAGCACAAATCTTTAGCAAAATAATTCAATCTACTTATTTGTTCCCATAAAAATTTCCCTTTCTGTGACAAGCGGTATTCCTTATAATAATTTTGTGGTTCCTTCGTGAACCCACTTAGCCAATAAGATTTTGTTTCAAAGAGAGAAGACATTGATAGCAAATAAATAACTAGACATAATAACAAACCGAAAAATAAAGTAAATGCAAGTAACTAATTTTTTTGTGTTTTTGATATAAAGAAGCAAACAAGACAAAGTAAAAATAAAATAAGCAAGACAAAAACAAAGTAAAGAGATTGGAAGTGAGAGACTCCCCTTGCAGAAGGTTTGACTTCCCCAGCAACGGCGCCAGAAAACTGTGGCGTCTTGTCGGGGTTGCAAGACCTTCCAGAAGTACCTCGATCTCCCCGGCAACGGCGCCAGAAAACTGGCTTGATGCGTGTTAAGTTACACGTCCGTTGGGAACCCCAAGAGGAAGGTGTGATGAGTGCAGCAGCAAGTTTTCCCTCAGTAAGAAACCAAGGTTTAATCGAACCAGTAGGAAGTCAAGGGTCTTCTGAAGGTTCTTGGTGGCTGAATGTGGCACGGCGCAACACCAGGGAATCAGCAGCAACGTGGAACCTGCACACAAGACAATCAAACTACTTTGCCCCAACGAAACAGTGAGGTTGTCAATCTCACCGGCTTGCTGAAAACAAAGGATTAAAAGTGTGGTGTGGAAAATGATGTTTGCTTGCAGAGAATTAAAGAGAACAATGATTGCAGTTGGTTGTATTTCAGATGTAAAAGAATGGACCGGGGTCCACAGTTCACTAGTGGTGTCTCTCCATAATAAAATACTAACATGCTGGGTAAACAAATTACAGCTGGGCAATTGACAAAATAGAGAGTGCATAACAATGCATATACAAGTCATGATGATCACTATGAGATTTACTTGGGCATTACGACAAAGTACACAGACCGCTATGCAGCATGCATCTGTGCCTAAATAGTCCACCTTCAGGTTAGCATCCGCACCCCTTCCAGTATTAAGTTGCAAGCAACAGACAATTGCATTAAGTATGGTGCATAATGTAAACAATACAAATATCCTTAGACAAAGCATTGCTGTTTTATCCCTAGTAGCAACAGCACATCCACAACCTTAGAACTTTCTGTCACTGTCCCAGATTAAATGGAGGCATGAACTCACTATCTAGCATAAATACTCCTCTTGGAGTTACAAGCATAAACTTGGTCAAAGCCTACACTAATAACGGAGAGCATGCAATATCATAAATAACATAGGCATGATAGATCAATAATCAACTTGACATAGTATTCAATATTCATCGGATCCCAGCAAACACAACATGTAGCATTACAATAAGATGATCTTGATCATGATAGGCAGCTCACAAGATCTAAACATGATGGCACAAGAGGAGAAGACAACCATCTAGCTACTGCTATGGACCCATAGTCCAGGGGTGGACTACTCACACATCACTCCGGAGGAAGGCATGGCGATGTAGAGCCCTCCGGTGATGATTCCCCTCTCCGACAGGGTACCGGGAAGAGCTTCAGAACCCTCCCGAGCTAGGGTTGACGACGGCGGCGGCTCTGGAACTTTTCGTGGATGGAGGCTCGGGTGTTTAGGGTTTTCCCGAGAAAGGCAATTTATAGGCGAAGGGGCGATGTCGGTGGAGGCCCGAGGGCTCCTCACCACGTGGCGGCGCGCCAGGGGTGGGACCCGCGCCACCACATGGTGAGGGCGCCTCGGTGCCCCCCTTCGTCTCTCCTTCGGACTCCGTGTACGTGACAGAAAAATAGGACCTTGGCTTTTGTTTCGTCCAATTCCGAGAATATTTCCAGAACAGCTTTTCTGGAATAAAAAACAGCAGAAAACAGGAACTGGCACTGTGGCATCTTGTTAATAGGTTAGTACCAGAAAATGCATAAAAATGCTATAAAGTGTGAATAAAACATGTAGCAATTGATATAATATACGCATGGAACATAAGAAATTATAGATACGTTGGAGACGTATCAATCATCACACAACATATAAGCTAATCTCAGAGACTAAATTAGGAACACTTGTTTGTTCATATCTCTACACGTGCATGCGGATTTTTCTTCGAATACTCACTATTCAAGTACCACTGCAGTTATATCATAAAGATATAAACCTAATAACGAACTTGGAGATGAATAATAACTTAATATTATTGTCTCTAGGGCATACCTCCAACATATCCGACTCCTAGGTGACATGATAATCATGAGAGGCATACCAAGAGGCTCAGTGGATCCCATGGCAAACTTGCTTGTGGCAAGAAGGAAAAGTTGGTCTATACCTGGTTGTTGTTCCCGATGGGCTTGTTGAGAAACTCACCGTCTTTGGGGTGATCCTAGTGACAAAAAATAAAGTCTAGACGGTGAGGCTTGACAAGTTTGAAGATTATGAATATTATTAGACGTGTGGGCTAACCAGGATGTGGCCTTTTAAGTGCTCGGTTTCGAAGACAATGCTCCGAGTCTCCTCATTCCATTGTGCACCACTAAGGTCTCTAAGCTTTACAACCTTGATCCACCTTGCTCTCCACTTCCTGAGGTGGTTATACACCTGAGTCGACGTGACCTCACTTTGAGAGAACTCAAACACCAGCTTTGCAACAGTGATCAGATTCACATCCTTGAAGCCTTTGTCAGTCCTCACCCAACTGTGAACTAAGCTTGGTTCTTCTCTTTGACTACCTTGATAGCCTACTTTCTAGCTAGTTCATTTGCATGAACGTTCTTAGGGATCTCGACCAACTATGAACTAAGCTTGGGCAATTCCTCTTGCGTAACCGGGACCTCGAACACTTGAGAGTCGTCCGAGAGATAGGGATGGAATTCTGACAGCACTGGGGGCTAGCTAAATTAATGTTGGCTCATGTCCTACAATGGTTAACACCGAGTTACCCTAATAGGTGTACTACGCAAATCTACTACATGCTCGGGACATGAGGGAAAAAACATCAACATCTGCCCCCATCTTAGCACAACATTATGTACCACATGCTCACAAGATTATGAAAATACATCACTATCTACCACATCATTATCTATCACACCATTATCTACCACAAGACCATGACCATCTACCTCGCCATTATCTAACGCACCATCACCATCTACAAATCTACTTATTACTCAAAGATCTATGCTAGAAAACCTATGGTTTGAGGGTACTTACATGCATCGTACGGGGCCACTGTTAGCTCGGAGAATGGACGGCTTAGATGAATCATAGAGCCACCACCACCGCCACCCACCTCCGGCCACTGCTCCTCCCTCGCCGCCACCAGATATGCCTGCCGGGCTAAGCCTGCGTGGACGACTGCGGCGGCGGGGCTCCTCTCGCGCTCGAGCGCGGTGTCCGTGCCTGGGCGGCGTATGATGGCCTGCGTGAGGCGGTCCGATCGTGAAGATCTTCGTCGGTGCAGGTCGTGGTCATCTCTCTCCGGAGCTCCTCTTCAAAAAATGAAGCTACCGGTCTTCCGCGCAAAGAGTCATATGTTTGACATAGAACAGTGTGATTTGTTGAGATCTCCCTAGATGGTAACAAATGAATTTCGATCTGCCTATGTTGTTTCTTGATATGTATTATGAATTTCGATTTAGAATCTTATGACATGATAGATACAAGTATTGTGTATGTTCAATTTTTTTTACAGATTTTTTTGAAAATATTTTAGGTTCACATGATATGTTCTCCTTAAACTTGCTCTAACGTGAGCAAAGCATCGGCTGATGTCGCCGGAGCGCATGTCGCTGGTCTGCCTGCGCATGTTGTCAAGCCGCGCACGTATGCCGCATCCCTGCGCACCCGTGCGGACGTGCCGCTGGAAGGATCGGCACTCGACACTCGTAACCCTGACCGACATCATTTCGGGTGGTGGTCCACTTTCCCCTCCTCCGACCCTGTCTGTCTCCACTCTCCCATGGCGGCCGCCGCCACGCGCGCCGCCGCCACGCGCGCCGCCCGCCGCTTCCTCTCCCCTCGCCTCCTCGTCGCCTCGCGCCATCTCCACGCAAGTACGCGTGCTTCCCTACCCCCGCACCAGTCTCCGCAGCTTACACCCTCTCCCCTCATGTCTGATTGCTTCTCATGCCCATCCGACGCCAGGTGCCTCCGAAGGATCAGCGAGGGAGGCGTCCACGAGCTTCATCCATCCCGCCGCTGTCGTCCACCCCGACGCCGCAATCGGCCAGGTGAAGCTTCCCGCTTGCTCTCCATACACGAACGCGGCACACACGCAAACATTGATCCCTCCGGCTCCCATCCTCGGATTGGCTGAGTGAGCTTATGGAGACGTAGTGGTGCACGTAGTACTTCAGTATTACGCTATGAACAGCCATCCATGGAGCCGCTGTGCTTGGGCTGTTGGATCTTGCCCATGCGAGACTCGTGTTTACCAGTGCCTGCTGAATGCAATGCTCCATAACCTGAACGACAATTACCTTTTCTTGCAAGGAAAGATGCTGCTCTCTTATATCTTCAGGCTTTTGGCGTGCACTATTCTCTAGCTGGGCGTTTTTAATCGTAGAAAATCAATGTTCTTATGTGCTTTCAACCACATTGTAGGGTGTCTCAATTGGCCCATTTTGCACTGTGGGGGCTTCAGCGAGGATTGGTGATGCTTGTCAGTTACACACTGGGAGCCATGTCATGGGACATACCGAGCTAGGAGAGGGGTGTGTTGTTCTCACGTACGATGCCATCTCTCCCTATTTTCTGTTACTGCTTTTCTCTCTTTCTGTAAATTTGTAATTGCATTGCCTAATATTGAGAATTAAAATTAGTATTAAACTCTAAATATACATGAGAAAGAACTTGTAAATTTGTTCCAAGGTATAGTACAAGAAGTAGTAAATTTAGGTTGTTGTGACCTTGACTTGAATAATATCACAAGCTGCTGATGAATGAAGCTCCGAGGTCGGTACTGACCTACTGGTAATGTATTATCTTAGTAAGGGTTCAGAAATACTTCACATATCCTTTTAGGTTCGTAATCAGGGGTTCATTAGCTTAGACAAAGAATTCCCCACCATATGGGGCGCTTAGTTTGTTGCCAACAGCTACACCATAGCCAGCAGCACTTAAGCCTGAAATTTGCAAAATTCAAGGATAGTCAATGTTGCGAATTCTTAAGAGAGATGAAAATATGACATGCCAGTAACGTACTTTTACCCCGATTCATACTGTGCAACTTAGTTTCTGGCAGTGGTGCTATCCTTGGTGCAGATCTCCCTGGACGAACAATTATTGGGGAAAACAATGTAATAGGGAACTATGCTGTGGTTGGTGTTAAGTGCCAAGATCTCAAATATAAGGTTAGCAGCAACTTGACTTCGGTGTGCTGATGCCACATAGTGTAGTGTTTACTTACTGCTTCCCGCTCATGCAATCTTATGCAATACGAACTACTCTTGTGTTTACGGTTTTCACGACCATTATTTTCACTGACACAAGCACCTACATTAACAATGACGAGTATTTCATTTGGTTACTCGACATCTTATGCTTTCTGCGGAACATTAATGCCTTTTCCTCCTGTTTAGCCGGGAGACGAATGCTTTCTGCACATTGGTAACAACAACGAGATCAGAGAGTACTGCTCTATTCACCGCTCTTCTAAGTCTTGTGACCACACGGTATTCAGGTTCTTTCTTAAAAGATAATTTTATGTAACCGACTTTTCACCTTTTATGAGCAACCAGTTTCTTATAGGTTATTGGTGACAATAATCTTATAATGGGGTCCTGCCATATGCACATGATTGCAAGATTGGTAGCAATAACATCTTTGCTAATAATACTCTGTTTGGTGGCCATGTTGTTGTTGAAGTGAGTAATCATTCTACCGATAAGGCGATAACCTTTGTCGAGACCCCATTTCGAGATTGCTAAGACTATTGTTTCAGGACTACACTCATACTGCTGGGGCTGTCGTTGTCCATCAGTTTTGCCGCATTGGGTCATTCTCGTTTCTAGGCGGAGGCTCTGTGGTACGTTCGGTAACCAAAGTATAAACATTCATGTGCATTAGTTGTTCCTTACAATTGAAACACTTTTTATGGAAAGAGTTGATAACTTGATATTGATGTCTTGTGATTTATCTTTAATTTTCCTCTCTATAAGCCACGGCCAAACTATGCTACTATTAGATAATGCAAATAGTAAACGAGAAACCAGGAATGTAGGATAAAGTCATAGGGTAAGTATATGTGGTACACCTGACTTGATGTTGCTTTTCTAGGGACATGTGCATGATCATACGAAATTATGCAGTATTTTCTCTCCACTCATGCCAAATGTCGTTTAATGTGATAGTTATTTTTCTATAAATTTTCGTTTGTACAGTGCTTGTTGAAGGCTGACACTATTTGTCACGTTCATGACTTTATAGGGACGTAGGGTACGGAGATCAGAGATTTTTTGTAGATTCTCAGGGGCTGCCCCCGGTTCCATTATCAGATAACGAAACCACAGCGTTTGTAACATCCCTTGCCGAAGCATAGGTTCAGAGTAAAGCAAAAATGTTTTCTCCCATCAGACAACTACAGCTATTACATGCCTAAAATGGCCGAAAACAGGACTCAGCCTGGGCATCAGCCCCAGCGCTGCATGAAAGCGCTCCAAAAGCACTCCACCACGACAACTAAACTAGCTAAAACCACTTCTACTCTACTATCAGCATCAGGAGCTTTCCACAGATTCTTCTTCTTCTTTCTGGTGATGGCCTTGGATGAACACCACGAACTCCACCTTCAGGTCACCACATGGATATCAGCACTCTCCTCCGGGTGATCTCGAAGATATTGCAGAGTTACACGGCCCCCATATGCCGAGCCAGCATTCGCCACCCACGACGCAATCCAGTCGAAGCTGGTGCACCGAAGCATCACCCCACCTCCAGGTAGAGCGGGTTCTTGAGTCTTGCTGCCATTCGGTCCATGAACTCTGCCAGCTTTCCCCCTTCTAGCTCTTTGTAAGCTTCCTTCCAGCTTCTTAGATAAGCCAGTACCAGGGACCAAACCTGTTTCTTATTAATCCAAGTTTTCCTATTAAAAACCAGATTATTTCTATTATTCCAAATCCCCCACAAGACAGCAGAGGTAACTAAAATTCAAATGCATATATCTTTTATTACAAAGCCATTTAGCAGCTAAAGAGGTATAATCTACAATTCTAACTAGGAAAATATCATACACATCCTCCCAAATGACCTTAGAAACAATGCATTCGAAAAACAAATGGTAAACTGACTCTACTTCCTTACAGAAATTGCATTCTAGCTCCTTAGGAATTCCTCTTTTTCTCAAATTATCTCTAGTTAGAATTTTGTTCTGATAAAATAGCCAGAGAAAGACATTTATTCTAGGAGGTACCTTAAGCTGCCATATTGAACTCAGGTACACAGGCTGAACTCCTCTAAAATTAACTAAAGTGTACATGGTTTTTGACGAGTACAGGCCATTGGTTTCATACTGCCAAACCAACTGGTCTTCCTCTTGGGTGAGGTCTAATGAGCTAGCAATCTCCATGATTTCCAGCCATTGCACCATCATGTCTTGTGTAAAAGTTCTCCTAAAATCACACCTAAGATTGGATCCATCCCACAATTCAGCTATGGTTTTAGTTTGCTGGTTGGACACCACATATATATATCCCAGAATTGAGTCGCCAGGTTTGAGGTACCAAACCACACGTCTTCCCAAAACTTGATCAGCCTACCATTGCCTACTTTCCATCTGTAACCAAACTTAACCACTTTTGTTGCCCACATCACACCTTTCCAGAATGTACATGGATGTGCATCTTGGCAACATAGGATATTTGGATTTCTAGTATTATATTTTGCATCAACCACTTTTCTCCACAGGGTATTTTCCCCCTGCGAGTATCTCCTAATCCAGGACCCAAGCATGTACAGGTTCATATCTTGCAGGTTGGGAATCCCTAAACCCCCAAACTCCTTACGCATACATACCGAGGGCCAATTAGCTAAATGAATCTTGTGTTTCCCTTCATCATCATCCCACAAGCAGTTGGCTAACTGATTGTCAATCAGCTTCAAGCCCACTTGGGAAATTTGAAGAAGGGCAACAAATAAATTGGAATACTTGCAAGCACTGACTGCACTAACTCTCTTTTCGCAGCAGACGACAGCAACTTGCCCCTCCAACCTGATAGCCTTTTCAAGAGGTTATCAATTAGTGATCTTTATAAAGGGATCAGCGATAGGGCACTCAACCTCATTTATCTACCTGCAGGGCCTAATCCCTGAAGTTGAAGGGAGGCTCTGATGGTTTCTTGGGACCTCGATTAATTCATTGCTTAAGTTGATATAAAATCTAATAACTAACCCTGTCTATCTAACGTCCATAACACTGTTGTTACAACCACGTTTAAGTTGTCAGCCTGTCTTTGGCACTGCAGTTAGTGTCTAAACTTTGAATATATTTTTGTATAGAGTATGAATCCGTTCATTTCAATTTGAATCAGGTTGCACAAGATGTTCCAAGATACACGATGGTTGCAGGTGATAGAGCAGAGCTTCGGGGTCTGAATCTTGAAGGTCTTAGGCGCAACGGTTTCTCAGACGAAGAGGTTTGCACATATTACCGAAATTTGGAGCCCTTATCGATATATTATACTTGCAGTACTTATCTTCCTTCGTTTGGTAATTGCTTAAACATATAATGAATTGATGATATTACTGTGAATTCACAGTAAGCAAGCTATAAACTAACTTCAGAGCCTTATTGGGAGGAGATCTGCAAATAGTGAGAAATTTGCAATAGTGGAGAATTTTTAAGCACCATTTCAGTTACCCTTTGTTGTAATGCATCATCAGATAATTTGGTCAACTACTACTAGTCGTAGATTGTGCCAGTTGTCACGAATAACTATGTTGTGAGAAATCATCATTACTAGTACAACTGTTTTCGAATACTTGTCATTTTACCATGTCATGCATACCAAGAAATTGCAATTTGGATATAACATGGTTAGAATGCCCTTCCATAATAATATTTCAAGCACACAAGCAGTGAGGCAATGCAACTAGAGGGCCATGGATAGACTAGTAGAGTTTTAGTTGTAACTTTGGAATACGTGCAATAGGTCGGAAAGCATCAAATATTTCTGCATGGAATCTTAGTCAAAAGGGCCAAGCAGTCAGAAACAGAGTGTATTTCTTTTGAAATTACCACCATAAGCATGATCTGGAAGTTACTTTGTGCACCATTTTCTGAACGGACTCCCAACACTTTGCAGGGTTTGGGGTTTTAGTTTCTATAAACATTAGCAGCTACAGTAGATGTTTACAATTAAGTAAATTGTATTTCTCTGATGAGATTGTTATGGCCTCTCCATAAAACAAAGGTACGGAGCCTAAAGAAAGCTTATCGGAAAGTATTTATGCCAGCTAGTAGTTGTCAGAATAGCTTTGAAGATCGACTCGCTGAACTGGTAAGCAGAGTTGGTCATTATTTTTTGTGTTACTTGCATGTTTCCCTATGTACTTATATATGACTCCATATTAACAGGGACGGGAAATTGAGCTATTAGAATCTCCCTCTGTATCCTGTATGGTGGAATCTATTCGCACATCATTTGACCAAGGACGCCGCGGAATATGCAAATTCACAAGTTGGAACATCTCATAATATGTAAGCTATCATGTTCAATTTGCCAAATTTTGCACTGGTTGAGTTGCGAGATGAGATTGTTGGGAATATATGATGCCTTAAGAGCTAATTATATTTATAGAACCCATTAAAGAGAGACTTTCTAGGAAGGTGGATCACGATGAACATATTGTAATTGTGCAGAATATGGGGTCTATCTATATTTGCTGTTTATTTAATTTTGTTTGAGTATTTTGTTATATCTGTGCCAATGTTGATTGGATCATCTGTGAAGTTTCACATTAGGGGCTAAATTGTGTTTTTATATTTTTGCAGGAAGCCCGCCTTATCTACGGACTGCCCAGATCCAATTTCTCGTTGTCCTTCACTCCTTCTATACCCGACACATAGATACACCATAAAGACAGGAAGTGACCGAATTCCGTATTCCAGTCAATCCAGCTCAAACTCGGGTTATTAACAAGATGCAAGATGATTATTAGGGATGTTAGTATTTTGTAGTAGTGTTCTTGCCTCTTGGGTGTACAAATCCTTGAACTAGAATAATGTTCGAAAGGGCCTTGATTTTGTCCAGAGATGTCTCTGGATCTCAGGCTGTGAGCTGTAAGATCCCAATGATGAGGACCAGGCGCTGGCCTGGTGGCTTGTGCTCTGAGTGTGGAGCCAGCCCACCCGGGTTCGAGACCCAGCTTTGACATACTCAATGAAAAGTAATTCGAGCACCGGGTGTCTCACCTACCTACCAACGTAGAGCCAAGGGAGGGATCATTCCCCCGTTGGTAAACGTTTTTTTTAAGATCCGAATGATGTTATTGTTGAGAACTTGAGATGGATGTAGTTGCTGCACCGATGCTGTTTGTATCTGCTGCGAGCCTGTGAGTCAGCCTTCTGTGTGCAAGTAATTCGTGCTTCTTTTTAAACACGACTGATTTGGCAGCGATTCAACTATGTCCACGGAGGAACCATGTTGAGGGCAATTAGGGCAGTATTCCAGGAATCAACCATGTAAGCTATCTGTATCCATATGACCATATCCACGTAGCTAGCTTGTGCAGTACAACGAGAAGGTACCCAAGAAATCCCGCCTGAGGCTCAAGAGGCATTGGCTATTGCTATTGTGTACGATTTTGAAAATGCGATGCCTTGAAGGCGCCTTCAAAACCTTGTGACTGTTTAAATAAAAAAGAACGTTAATTACCGCAAGAAGCTGCTGTGGTGTAGTGGTTATCACGTCAGTCTTACACACTGAAGGTCTCCAGTTCGATCCTGGGCAGCAGCACTTTTTTACTTCCCTTTATTTTGTTTTTAAATCAATCCAAAGATGGGTTCCGGGTAATTTTCACGACTTTTCTCATACTTTTCTAGGAACTCGCTCCTAGGTGCAAAGTTATCATCGAGTTAGGTTTTGTAGCATGTGTGGATGTGTGCATTGTCCTATGACGAAGCGTCCAAGCATATGTGTGCGTATGGACGATAACTGTCCCTCCTTGAACTTCTAAGGACATAATTAATTAATCGACCGATGTGAAAGCTCGTGGAATAATTCTCAGAATCATATGCACTTTATGTATACATTTAAGGGCATACTATACATAATGTTCCACGACATCATGCAACAATATTCTCTGTTATCTTGGTATTTTGAATATGCAAGGAGCGGTTATCTTGGAACCTATTTATGCAAGTCGTACAACAGAACATACAGCTAGCAAGTACTGTACTTCGTAGTACTAGCAGGAAAAAAACTGGCCGGTAGTGGTTGAAGTTGAACTCTTCTAGCTGGTTCTTATTTTTTGTGTACGGTGGAGGATGAGACTATATATGCTTGGTCAACTTACTCAGTGAAGCAGCGCCGTCGTCCCTGCTCGATATAATCCCTTCCCTGTTCTTCCCTCCCATCTGCATTCTCTCGCTCTGCTGCCCGATCGACATCTTGCATCCATCGATGGGGCGGTCGCCGTGCTGCGACAAGGCGAGGGTGAAGCGGGGGCCGTGGTCGCGGGAGGAGGACGCCGTCCTCCGGAGCTTCGTCCAGAGGTTCGCCAATGCCGGCAACTGGATCACGCTACCACAGAAAGCAGGTACCATATATGTACATGCATGCTATATTGCTATATATACAACGTATAGTTCATCGCGCGTGCAAGAGAATTCGTTCGTCGGCTGTGATTAGTTTTCTTTTCTACTTTGATTCTAGCGTACATACTACGAGTTACATACGTACCGTGTGGTTGGTGGTGAGGTAAAATAGCTTGTGTTTGTCGCTTTAGTTAATTTTCTACTAGAGTTTGGTGAAATGTCTGTATTCTAATCTAGCGACTCTGTCTAGCTATGTTGGATGACGTTTTTACAGAATTTAATCACTTAAGCTAATTCACACAGTCAGCAGGGTCACCTACCCACGCAAGCTATCATTGGTATTTTTCTTCTGGTGTTAACTAATTGACTCACCCAGTTGCGTATGGCAGACGTGAGAATGACTCTGCATCTGTTCCTGCCAGGGCTTAGGCGCTGCGGCAAGAGCTGCCGTCTGCGGTGGCTCAACTACCTCCGCCCGGCGCTCCGGCATGGTGGCTTCACCGACGAGGAGGACAGTCTCATATTGTCCCTCTACGGCGAGATCGGAAGCAAGTATGGACGACTAGCTACGTGCATGCATCGAGCTCTTCATTGCACATCTGATTTAACTTCAACTGTTGTTTGCAACCTGCAGGTGGTCGGTGATCGCGGCCAAGCTCCGCGGCCGGACGGACAACGACGTCAAGAACTACTGGAACACCAAGCTCAAGAAGAGGTACTTGCTGATCACAGCGCCATCAACTCCTCCTACCGGCGGCGAGAGCCCTCCCGGAGTTGATCAGCCACCTCTCCAGGCCCCTCCTCCTCCAGAGCTCGTCAATCTCGACACAGCCCTCGCCACGGTCGAGGACGGCGGGGACCTCACGCATGAATCGGAGAAGCTGTACGCGGAGCTCATGGGGCTCATCGAGCAGCAGTCCACGGCGAATACTTGCCCATCCACCGGCGGGAAGGCGACGTCGCCATCGCCGCCGCTGGGAACAAGTCCGGCTGCCAAGTAGTTCTGCAGGGAGCTGCACTACGTGGCCCGTGGACGTGCATGACACAATACCGTTGCCGGAGGTTGAACTTGATGGTACTCGCGGTGCTCACGCTTTCGCTGCGGCGGCCAGCTGGCTCGACTCCTTCCAAGACTTGTTGGCCTCATCTTACGACGAGATCATAGCAATGCAACAGTTGCAGTCCTGCTATGAACGAATTGGTCCGAACTCCCAAGTACTGAACTAGCGTGATGACTTATGTGTTATAGTTAGATTTCATATTCCTTAGACGCATAAAAAATTGTCCTTATAACTTTGTAAATAGACCAAGTCGTACCTTACGAGACTAAGTTCTCAGCACGCAGAAGTTGTGGAACTTTAGGTGTTTACTAGTGGTAATTGGCGCGGTGTCACACCGCCCCCTTGGTGACAAATTTGGTGTAGTTTTTTTTAGCATGAAACTATAAATTATGAAAAATTGTTGGAGGATTTGAACTCAGCAATGCTAATTCTGTCATAGATGAACTCCATTTGAAGACTTTCACGCAGATCCATCAGATGCTAATTCTGTCAGGTGCAGAATGCCCATTCCTGTAAAAGATAACTACATCATGCTTTGCATCAAATCAGATGCTATTTCTAATGCATGTTGAATCTGCAATGCAATAAGCATCCAAATAAACCTAATATGCAGGGACAGATAATAATTTTGGAGAATAACTCCTGGTAGCTTACATTGCTTTCCACAGTTAGATAGCTGCACAAACTTCAGCAGTGGCAAGAACCAATGAAAACAACATGATTAATTTGATTATATATTTTTTAAAATTGTAACACCGGATGCTAACTTGCAGTACGAAGATCGTGCAGTCTATTAAAAATATCATTATTCTTAAATGAAAAGGGTGCGTCGGCTCATGTGAAGAAACCAATATATGAAAATATATGCTAATACTGCTAATATGAAAGGCAGATCACCAGTAACTGAATACGCAAAATATCCTGTAACTGTAGCAGGTTAAATCAGATTGTGCCACTTAAAGCTTGAAAGAAAATTGTGCAGCTGACGAATATTCTATTACTACCACATCAACTGTCAGAAAAAAACTTCTGAATCATATGGCCACCTAACGAAGTATCATTGATGCTCCAAACTGCAAGACTACCTAAAGAATAACCAACATGTAGAATCAGCATTGAGGAGAAGAAAGCTGCAGCCGAGCCGCCTTCTTCTGCTGTACCTCTGCGGGCCATGCCAAAGCTGGGTCTGCGCGCTGAGGCTGCAGCAGACGGGCTCCTCGCCGTCCTTGGCGGGCTGCACGTGCAGCGCCGTAGCAGGCAGTCGTCCTGGACGCGAACGTGGTCCTCGCCGGAGCTCCTGCAGGTCACCCCGCCACGAGGCGGCCGCCGCCCTCCACCTCCTCCTGCAGCCTCGTCCGCCGCCGCTGCTCCGCGATCTTATCAGCTGCTGCTCCTTCCCCTCCTACGCTGCGTACAAAACAACTTCGGCAAGCACCAAACAAACAATTCTTGCGTATAGAAACTGAAATTAGCGAGTAATTAGGACACAATAAGTATACTTAAGAAGCTATAGCCTCTTAACTCTTAAGTATATAAAGATTAAAAAATATCTTAAAGATACCAGGCAACTCAGATCAAAAGTATCCCAGGCTAACTCAGGCTTTTATATCAGTATAGACATAGATAGATTATACTCAAACGTCCAAATAATTCCAAGCTAATGATGAATCAAGAAACTATGGAGCACATACGATGAGGCCATGTTTGGAACGGGACCAATGAGGCCTTGTTTGGGATGCAGCAATTTCACAGGAATTATTTATTGTAAAAATAAGAAAAAGAACAGGCATTTCAAACAATGTATTATATGACAGTCATCAAGACAAAAAATACCTTTTACAGGACATAAGCAGCACTCTCTTTTTTGTTGGGGCAATTCACATGCTCGACAAATCCAATTGGTAAGATCCTGTACAGAACGTGCTCCATAACACTCCTGATGAACAACTATTTGACATCTGAAAATATCAATTTTGGAGAGAAAGTTGTGTGAACTACTAATCACAGAAATTTACATAAAAGATAGTATTAAAACATCGAAGGAACTCTCACAGATCAAAATGACTGCAGGAAATACCTTTTACAAATGATAATTTTGTTGTAGTCCCAATCCTCAACCCACCGACAGACAGCACAATGTTCAGTTGTCCATTTAGCATATACTGGACTATAAGAGTTTGCTGCAGATATTGAAAAAATCGATCACATGAAGTACTGTTGCAACCACCAACTATGCTTGGCAACAAAAAATCAAGAGCCGACATACCTACTAATGAAAGCAACTCTTCTTTCTTAATACTTGGGGTGAAATTCCCGACAGACAGCACAATGTTCAGTTGTCCATTTAGCATATACTGGACTATAAGAGTTTACTGCAGATATTGGAAAAATCGATCACATGAAGTACTGTTGCAACCACCAACTATGCTTGGCAACAAAAAATCAAGAGCCGACATACCTACTAATGAAAGCAACTCTTCTTTCTTAATACTTGGGGTGAAATTCCCGCCAGGAATATTGTCAAGCTGCAGACGATGAAAAAAGAAGGAACCTTGTCAGTTTGTATGTCTTTTGATCAAAGGGCATGTGTATTGTTGTAGAATCCACATATTATACTGGACCACGAATGTTTAATACTTGGTAAGATCTTGAAAACTTACCAGGTTAACTAATTGCTCCCCAGTGCTCTTGTGTTTAATACTCTGCTTCCATTTTTTCTTCCTTGAGCCAGTATGTCTTTTCTACTCATTCAGACTCATCAGCCTTTTCTTGCAAGACTTGCATGGACATAATATCCTGCCAGCAACAACAATAACTCAAATACCAATAGTGGTGCAAACACACATAAGGAAATCAATGCACTACCAGCTCTGGAATGGTTTTCAGTACTCCCTCCGTTTCTTTTTACTATGCGTTCTGGGCTAAACACGCATACCAAGTAAAGCTAGGGAGGAGCTAAATTAGTGAGTTGATGGACTAATTTGTCCCTGGTGTCGTGCACGCTGGCCAGAAAATAATGCAGCCGTTAGCCATTAAAGACTTGCATGCATTGGCCTGCATCGGTTCACCTCCTCGCCTATTAAATTCCATCTGTAAGCACGCTACTCTCCACGAGAGGGTAAATTAGTAAGTCAAGTGGCAAAGATTCCAGGACGCTAAGTAAAACGGAAATTCCTAGAAAAGCTAGAACGCGTAGTAAAAAGAAACGGAGGGAGTACTTCTGGTCTGTATTACAATATTTTTGTATCACAAAAGTGACCTACCAAATAATAATCAGGTGGTTTCTACAGTAACAGTACGAACTAAGAACCAACCTAAAAATAACTTGGTTATGCACCAATCTTTACTATTAAAGGGAAGTTGGTGAATGCCTGGTGGTGTCACACTTGTAACTAATTACAGAAAAATGCCCATCGCATTCGTTTGCCATGCCCAGTCACCCCATGAAAATCAGAACAATCCTTCAACTTCTCTCACACGCTGTTAAAAAATTAAGGACCTCGGTTGTCACACTCTACCCACCAAAGAGGGGATGTCTAGTTAAAATCTCCCAATTAAATATCAGTAACAACCTTATCTAGATCACCCAACAAACACGGATCTCACGCTAAATAATGTATTAATAACCTTACCTAGTTAATCTAACAAAAACGCATCTCACGCTAACTAACATTGTGGTGTGGTGTGCCCACCCTTTTTTACATTTTTTGTGCGCTACCAGCTTTTGCTTGCTTTTTCATTGCCAAACAGCATCGAGCATAACAACCAATCTATCAATCCCCACTCATCTCCTTCAAGCGAGAAGAATTAAGGCTTCTTTAAGGTGTGCCCATGGTTGCTTCCTTAGTCAGAAGTAGCAAATGCAGCAGTTGGATTTGGCCAGAGTTGAGTTTGTGGTTGCACACATATCGAGAGGACAATATCATTTTACTGAAAGATTATGGCTTGCCGGCGGAGCAGCTACTGCCCAGCACAGCGATCATAAATGCCAGATTAAATTATGCACAACCACATAGCAAATCTTAGGCAGGGCGGTCACAGAAAGATTGAGAGGAGAAGGGAGGTACGTGGTATATCTTTTAGATCTGCAGGCAACACACGACAATTAGCTAACTGAGGACTAAAGGACCAATTGCAAACATATAGCAGCCACTCTGTTTCCGCAGAATCTAATGGTGCTTTAGGACTCAGGTTCAAGCTCAAAGAATTAAGAAAAGGAGAAAAAATACTGCTCCAAGAAAAGAAATATTACACATATAATTTTCTTATTATTTTCTGAAAAAATCGACTTCTTCAATTCGAGAAGTTGACCAAATAATACATATTAAATTCAGATATATAGTATTGGTAATTAAAAGCGCATTTAAAGAAACATGTAATCTGAAGATTCAGTAAAAGATATGCTAAATACTTACATGTGCTTCTCAGCTAAGTATAATGCTTCCATCCCAGCGCAGCACACAGGTATGGATTCAGGCAATTTTTCCTTTGAAGTGCTAGCACATCTGTGCTGAGACATGTTAGAAGCTGGCATTCTTATTTAAACAGTCAAACATCAGTAGGTCTGAGAAAGAAAGAAATAACTCACTCTGAACTGTTCGGCGTGCTCATTTGTTCAACTGCCAATGTTTTCTTGCGTTTTGACTTACAATCAGGACAGAAATACTCCGCATTTTCTAAATCCTACAAAACAATGCACTGTCTGTGAATTCTATGCATGGAAGCATTGCATATGCATCAAACATTGGGAAGCTAAAATGTCACCACCAAACAAAAATAAACAAACAACCTCCAGGTCGTGGCATGTCCGATCGCATTCTAGATGAACCCAAATCTGGCACTCATGACAACACACCTGCCAAAAAGTGTATTGCAGGTCAGTGCCTATAACAATCAAGAGAAGATAATCTATAACATCACCAAAGCACGTATCCTTCTAGGCTTGGTAGAAGAAATTCAGTTGTCCATTCATTTAGAATCAAACTATAGAAATCAAAACCGCACTTGATGCTTTACTTGAGCCAATCTTGTGAGAGAAATATATACAACAATTTTGGAACATGATTTGGAGTGAGAAGTCTGTCAAATTACACTACATATAAGCTGTCAGATTAGATTGAACCTTGACTACACATATGTGGGCATAGACCACATAAATAACTACACATAATCTGTCAAATTGCATAGCACAAATCGGAGAGCACAAATTGGATCGCTTATTACCTCTGGGCATCCTCCTCGGCAGTGTGGTCGTTGTCCCATCCGACGCCGGCGGTCATCGCGACAGCGGATGTTACAGCTAGTAGGAGGCGCAGCAGAGGCGGTGGTTGAGCACGGCGGAGCAGGCGAGGTCGAGCGGCCGGAGCAGGGGAAGGTCGAGCATGGCGGGTGGAAGCCGAGCACGGGAGCGACCGGCGGCGACCCCGGAAGGACACGGCCGTGGGCGGCCATGGCAGGAGGGAGACGTGGAGGAGCATGGCAGGGACGGCCCCCACTACGACGCGGGCGGCCGGGGCTGGAGGTGGCGCGGGCCCGGGGCTGGAGGCGGCGCCGGCGGCCGGAGGTGGTGCGGCGGTGGCGCAGTCGCCGGCGGTCGTCGGCGTCCTCTCCATGCCTCCGGAGGAGAGGCGGCGATGCGGAAGTGGTGGCGGCGCGGCGGCCATTCCTGCTTGCTCGGGAAAGAGACGGGTGGGGAAATGAGAGCGACTGGGATTTAGGGTTAGGGTTCGGCTTATGTATAAAAGGACCGAATCGCAATTCTCGGCAAACTCAGGTTTTTTTTTGCAAAAAGACCGGCGGGTACTGTTCAATACTGTAGCATCTACAGTAGACCATCGCTCACAGCTCGCGATTTCGCTTGTCTTTCATATACTTAGTTAAATAGGTGGGCAGCTATCAGTCGCACATTTTTTAAACTTAAGTTTGCAGAGAATTTTCTAACATGTGTAGTACCAAACTTTTATCAGATAAAAAAATAACGGCTATGATAGTCAACTTAGAGAGACAAATAGACAACCCACATTGACACTAAAAATTATTCAAAGCCCAATGCCTCTTCGTCACTCCCGCCACCACCTACCGATTCATTTAGATCCCCTCGGCTTATGTGGAAGGACGGCTTTGTGCCCATGGTGCTTTCAAATTGTTAGAAGACAATGAGTTTCAAAGGTGGAGGAATCTATATATGGGCACTAGCAGCCACATCAAGTTGGAAGTACTATATTAGTGGTCGTGAGGTTAGTCTTGGAGGTTTATGTACTAGCAAGAGGTGAAAGGGCTGGGATTAGTTTGATACATATATATTCCCTCCGTTCTAAATTAGATGACTTCCATTTGTCCATATGTTAATATATCTATACATGTAACATGTCTAGATACATCCACATGTGTATAGATAGAAGTCATCTAATTTAAAACGGAGTGAGTAAATCTTATGGTACAAAGATTGACCCTTCATTTTATAAAAATTGATCGGCAAATAAAAATGATTTACAAGTAATTTTGATGAATCAATATCGAGCTATCCATTGTCAAAGACGAATGAAAATAATCGAACCCAGAGACAAATACAAAACATCGAAAACAAAAACATATTAGAGCTTGGCAATTGGGACATGACATACAAGGCACATGTGTTGAGGTGAGCGACCACACAAGGCCCCAAAGGGATTTTTGATTACCCTCCACGATAACTGCTAAGTTCTTGCTCGGAGGTTCTGGCCAAACATCACTCGGAAGTGTTGGACCAGTACATGTGACTACTTGACGAGGAAAACACTTAGGGCGTGTTTGGTTGCTCGCATGGTTTTTGGGCACTTTGCATCCATGCCTCCCCTGGGCCTGGCCCTGGAGAAACGCGAGCTGAGCCGTGTTGTGCATGTAGTTTGGTAGCCAACAAAGTTCTAGCCAGGCCCGTTCTGCTGGGTGCAGAAATTCAAGGTGCTCGTGTTTGGTTGCCCAGATTGGTGTTTACAGCCACAAACCACTGTGTTTGGTTGCCCAGTTTGTTGATGTTCCACTTACCTTGCACGCCTAGTGGTGAGCTTACCAGCCCACTGAGGTTTAGTAGGTTCAGGGTTTAAGGATCATACAGACTTATCACTGCCACAAATACACAATGACGACGATCAGGACGAGGATGATTTATGACGTGGAAACACACGTTCGTTGGGAGACCCCAAGAGGAAGGTATGAATTAGTGCAGCAGCAATTTTCCCCTGAAATCTACCAAGGTTATCGAACCAGTAGGAATCGGAAGAGGTTCAACACGGTGTCAGCGGCACCGTTACGATCACTGACGTGGACCTGCACACAACACAATCAAAGTACTTTGCCCCCAACGAAACAGGAAGGTTGTTAATCTCCCGGCTTGCTGAATACAAATGATTAAACGTATAGTGTGGAAAGTAATGATGAGTGCAAAAGGAACAGCGAGGAAATAAATGTAGAGCGTGGTGAAAACGGTGTTTTTATCAGTGTGGAATAAAGGACCGGGATCCACAGTTCACTAGTGGTGTCTCTCCATAAAACAGATAAATATGTTGGGTAAACAAATTACAGCTGGGCAATTGACAAAGTGCAAATGCATGACAATGCAAGATATGATAAAAACATGTTCATTGTTAGATCTATTGGGCATTACATCAATATACATAGACCGCTTACTAGCTGCATCTATGACTAATAATCCACCCCCAGGATAGCTTCCGTGTCTCCCATGAGTATTAAATTGCAAGCAACAGATAAAATCATTAAGCAAAGTGTGTAATGTAAACAATGCATATGACATATAGACACAACAAAGTTGTTTTCTCCCTAGTGGCAACACACATCTACAGTCTTAGTCGTTTCTGTCATCTCGAGTCCAGGCTTCTAGAGGCATGAACCCACTATCTAGCATAAATACCCCTCTTGCAGTCATTATCATCTACTTGGCCAAAGCATTACTAACAACGGAGAGCATGCAGGAACATAGATAAAACATGGATATAAATAGATGAACAAACTTGATCATAACTTCACAATTCATCGGATCCCAGCAAACACAACATATAGCAATACATAAAGATAATCTTGATCATGTTAGGCAGCTCACAAGATCTAAACATGATAGCACAAGGTGGAGAGACTACCAACTAGCTACTGCTATGGACCCGTAGTCCCGTGAAGAACTACTCACACATCACTCCGGAGGCAGGCATGGTGATGAAAGCCCTCCGGTGATGATTTCTCCTCCGGTGGGGTGCCGAAAGAACTCCAGAACCCTCCGAACTAGGGTTGACGACGACGGCGGCGACGAAACTTTTCGTGGATTTCTGATCGGGTGCTTAGGGTTTCCCAAATAGATGCAATTTATAGCCGAAGGGGCAACGTCAGAAGAGCACCAGGGGGGCCAGGCGGGGTGGCGGCGCGGGGCCACCCCTGGCCGCGCCGTGGCCCGCCTCCCTCCTTGGGCTGCCTTCTGGGCCTCTCCTTCGGGCTGTGGCTTCGTTCCCGTGCAGAAATAAATCAGGTAAATTGACGTGCCTTTTGGAGAATATTTCCAGAAGAGAATTTCTAAAACAAAAAGACAGCAGAAAACAGGAACTGACACTGTGGCATCTTGTTAATAGGTTAGTCCCAGAAAATGCATAAAAATGATATAAAGTGTAAATAAAACATGTGGTATTTAATATATAACAGGCATGGAACATAAAAAATTTAGATACGTTTTAGACGTATCAATGATGAAGTCTTTGATGCCGCCACATGGAATCAGTCTTCCACCTTTGCCCCTAGTAGCTTTGCTTCCTCCAGCTTTGCTTGATCCAGCTATTCTTTGATGTTCGAGAGGGAGCTCTTCTTCCTGGGACATGTAGAAGGCATCCTGTGCCTCCCTTAGAGTCTCGAACCTTTCGCAGCAGTTGTTGGGGAAGTTGTACAGCTGAGCCGAGCAATCATTCCAGGTTGTGTAGATTCCTGAAGTCTTGCCTCTAAAAACCACATACCACTACAACAAAGAACATGAACATTAGCAAAGCATGATCAGTGAAGCAAGAACTTGCAAAGGTAGCAACACATGATGAAGTAAAGCAACATAAGCAAGCATGCATTGATCAGCACTACAAGCAGTACAAGTGTTTGCTGCCTAGCTAGTATGGTGTTAACCTACCACCACATCAAAAGAGGGTGTCGTACTACCACCGCAAGTTCGTCGTGTGAGGGGTTAGCATATGTACCACCTCAAGCACCCAAAATATACAGGTCATAAGAAGTTTTGTTGTCCTAACTACCCAAAATATACATCATCATCATCATCTAGCATGCTTGCACCACCGCCACCTCCTAGTTCTGGTAGTAGTGCTTGTTGAGGTAGTTCTGGAGCCAGAGCAAACGGTGGTCCTCGGCCATCAGAACGAAGCCAAAGCCTTGCGCCTTGTTGTCCAGGAGGTGGCTAAGAGCAGCAATCTTGGCGGTGTCACTGAATGTTCCCTTGGCGCTCATCACAACCTCGTAGAGGCCGGGGTGCACGTCGACAGGCACGCTCTCCCTGATGGCGGTTGCCACCTCCCTGACGGCCTCGGTCATGCTGGTGAAGACGAGCACCTCCTCATCCACCAAGGCACCCCTCTTCCTCTTCTTCTCCCCTTTCTCAGGTGGCTTCGGTGCATGATCATCAGACCTGGCGCCTCCTCGACAGTCAGCAGCACCATTAACATGGACGCTGTCCGACTCCTGCGTGTCAGGATCTTCAGGCGTACCAAGAGGCTCAGATGACCGCATGGCATGCCTTCCAGTGGCCAGACCGAAGGAGAAGATGGTCTGCATCTGAGTGTAGTTCTGAATAGGCTTGTTAAGGAACTCAGTGTCCTTGGGGTGATCCTACGGACGAAAAACAGTTTGACAGTTAGCAGTGTTTTCACACATGAGACAGTTAGACAGTTAGATAGTTGGCAATGTATAACACAAGGCTAACCATGATGTGGCCCTTCAAGTGCTCCACCTCCAAGATGATGCTGTGAGTGTCCTCATCCCAGAGTGCACCACTGAGATCCTTCAGCTTTGACACCTTGATCCACCTCACTCTCCACTTTCTCAGGTGGTTGTAGATCTGAGTAGGAGTGACCTCCTGCCTGAGAACTCAAAAACTAGCTTGGCAACTATGTTCAGATGCACCTCCTTAAACCCTTTGTCAGTCCTCACCCCACTGGCGATGAGCTCGCACATCTTGTTGAGCACGAAGGTGGACAGAAATGGAGGCCACTTCATGGTAGTCCCCATCTTGCTCTTCTTGGTCTTGGCACCAACAAGCCTAGATCCCTCCAAACCAAGAGAAGGCGTGGCCAGCTGTGAAGGCATCCTCGGCACCTCAAACAACTCCATAGGTTTGTACTCCGCAGCTCCTCCGGCTGCGAGTGCGGGACAAGAGAAAGAGCGAGCTGGATATCCCCTTCGAGCAGGGACTGGCTAAATTCGTCGACGGACATGTCCTACAACGGTGACGGCAAGATGTGGGTGCATCACTAAAGATCAAATCTAGACCGAACACGAACACGAACTGAAGCAAATGCGCAATCTACGACATGCATACATCAAATCTAGTCTACAAACATGCTCAAACTACATCATGGTGACAAGATCTACTCCCTAAGCTCAGATCTAAAAGTACAAGGCCTAGGGTTCGATTGTGCTTACCGGCATCGTAGCGTGCACGACCGCTCTCTGCTCAGAGAGATGCAGGAAGAAGCGCTCCGCCGCCGGCCGTCGACCACCGTGGACCGGAGTGGAAGGAGGCGCCGCGTACCTGGTCGTCGTGGATGAATGCGGTCTCGGACGGAGAGCTCGAAATGGGGGGAAATGGTGGCGGGAGCTGGGCGGTGAGAAGAGAGGGGTGAAATAGGGGAGGCAAAACATGGGCGGTGAGCAAAATTTCTCCCGTCACCATTTTTGCGTGCACGCGTGTGCGCCCGCGGCCGCGCGCCATCTCCCAGCCTGCACGAGCTCGGCTCCAGCGTTCCCCATTTTGCCTTGCGGGAGGGTGGCTCTGCAGAAACGGTGGAATCGGGCGTTCCTCGCGGGCCTGGCCCAGAGTGTTTTAAGGTTCGTGCTCGTGCAGGCACGTGAAACGGGCCAGGAAACCAAACAGGCAAAAAACAGGTTGAAAAACGGCGTTCCAGGAGCCCGTGGGCAACCAAACATGCCCTTATTCGGTAGTCCTTGGAGCAATTCAACGTTACTACCGAAAGGAACAAAAAATGCGTAAACTATTTTTTCCTGCTAGCTAGTCTCTCACTCTCGCAGGTTTGGAGATTCAAGGCATATTCTGTCCCATGGTTTCTGGGAAGTTGATTAGTGGATAAAGAGAGAACTTTTGGGAAACTTGAAGAATCCTTTAAGGATTTTACAAAGGTTCATTTTCCTCATACTTACCAAGTGACCTTTTTGTTAGTTCCTGCTTATTATCCTTCTCTAAGGAGAGCTACAAGGCGTGAAACGAGTGTTGTAAAGGGGAATGGGATTGTGTGGCTTATGATGCTTGAGCTTTCTTTCTGCTCTTAAGGCGGAGCAATGGGGCACTCGAAAATATGACGAGTGTGGTTCCCAACTGTTGATGTTAGAGCTCTTTTAGAAAGAGCAGCCTATCAACGGAAAAAGGTTGGCTATCTCTAAATTATAAGAACGCTCACTTCAGAAAGACTAGCTTTGGTTAAACTAGTTGCTTACTAAGATGAATACTATAATTCTATGTTATTCTTAAGAAAACGAAAGAATGTCATAGTCTTCTCACTAAAAGAAGAAACTATTGTTCTTCAAAGGAGCCATCATTTTCTCAAAATTTGGAGCCCAGCATTTACTCGTTCCAACTAGAAATTTAAACTAAACATGTGTTACTTTATTTCTTATCATAAATCATACACAACCTCATAGGGATTCTAGACGCACTTTCAATAGACTTTGGCTTCTATTGATGGTGTCGTAGTTCTTCTTTTACCCCCAACCAATTGTACATTCCTTTAGAAAATTATGCTACACTTACGATGTATAATAAACTAAAATAGTCTTATTTTGCATATGGTTTCTAATCCATAGATACATGGCCTGATTTTAAATGTAAAACATGCCTCCAATTTCTTACATACAACCCTTGTTAAGGAGCTGAAAACAATAAAAAAACACATACCATCAAGGCCTAATATAAGGTTGTGTGCATCAATTTGATGCAGAGGCTGGGGATCCGCACCCCCGTTTCAAAAAAAAGAAGAAATTCAAGGCCTAATATATACCACTAGACATCTTGGAATGACTCAAACTCCCTTCGTATCACAGGAACTTGTTGTTTTGGACATCGACAAGGTCTTCAAGATGTAACTTTGACAACTAATTTATATTTACAATATATGTACAAAAAGTAAGAAAATTATAAGATTATGGAAGTACTTTTCAATACAAAGCTATACATATCCTTTTCAACTTTTATTCCAGTAATTATAAACGCCAATTTTCGTGACACAAATGGAGTATTCAACAATGGCGATCTCCACGGCCTCAACTATTTATCTGTCTCTCTGAAAACAAAACAAAAACTATTTATCCGTCACACTTTTTGCGTCAATAATAATTTGCCTAAACGTGGTGGTGTCACAGGCCCATTTTCATGGCAAAATGATACTAACTCCGTTCCTAAATGTAAGATGTTTTAGGTGTTACACATGTTGTGTAGATACATGCTAAAATGGATGAACATACACATATAATATGTCTAGATACATTTATATACATATGAATGTTGACAAATGCTAAAACATCTTACATTTAGGAACGGAGGGAGTAGATAGGAAATAAGATAACTGGTGGTCATGAGAGAAGATGCATGTCATTGCATGACCCATGTGAGTGTATTTATGTATAAGTACTTGACAGTTGTCACTTTGTCAGTATATTGAACATACGCAGCGTGACATCGTGATGGATCACCAAAATTTAATATGTGGATATGAACTGATGTAACAGGCCAGAAAGTTTAGTGACCTTGCAAGCAAGGGATAAGACATATAATGATGAGTCTACAAAAGCACGAAAAAGGCCGTACGTACGTATGTCCTTGGAGTTTTCGTCACCACACCAGGGCAATTTATAACTAGCTAGGCATCACGTAATGCTTCCGAGGAAGCCACGGCATGAAGAGAGCAACCCCATTTCCCAAAGAAAACGAAAAGACGCAGAGGGACGTCAAGCCAAAGCCATCGAAGCTTCCTTTCACGACTGCCAAGCGCCATTCGGCATTCGAAGGCACAAACTGGAATTCCTTAGCATGGGCAATCCGCTGCGCTCGTTTATTTTTGAAACAAGGAAAAAGCTTTGTCGTTTATAATGATATGGAAGAAACAAACAATGGTGGACTAAGTCATGCGGAGGAAAAGAAAACTAAGATCCTGCAACCTACAAGTCTTCTTAGCGCACACAAGGCTCCAATCCTTTCTCTAGTTCACATTTTGCATGAGCACGGTTGACATTGATGACCTGTTGTTGAACACTCTCACATTTCTCGCCTTCCATATTTCCCGGGTGACGAGAATGATGATCATCTTTAAACTCTTAAGGGGGTTGCATAGGGGATTGGTGATGGGCTAGGCTAGCTTGCGCGCGCGCAAGCCGTCGCTCGGTTTCCGACCAGCGCACGTGGCCGTTCTGGCACCGCCGCGGCCGTCGTCGCCGAAGATGAGCTCGCCCTGCCGCCGAAAACGAGCTCGCCCCCGCCTGCCTCCGCCTCGTCGCCCGCCCTACTCAAATCGCCTCCTCCGCCGGTCCGCCGTCGCCCCCAACCATCCCTCTAGCCCCACCGTTTTTCTTCGGCGACGGCGACTCCACACCCCGGCACCCCGTTAAGTTGCTTCCGAGCCTACGCCGGCGCCGCCGCGGTTGGCCGCGTCGGCCCTGTCTCCGGCTCGGTCCCGGCTCGCCGGACGCCTTCTCCTTCGCGCCTCCCTGGCGATCGGCGCGGCGTCGCCGACGCCGGCTCGTGGCCGTTTCGAGAATTTGGGTACGAGCACCAGGGGAAGGAAACGTGAGGGAGAAGACCACGTGGGTGCTGCGTGCGCGAGACAGACGTACTCGTCGTGCTGCTGCGTACGTGCGTGTGTGCGCACCGCGCAACCGCTCGCGCGCTCGATAGGTAGACTTTTCGATTGGTGATGGCGTGTCAATGTCCGTGCGGGTCCAACAAGTTGTGCTTTTGCATTTTTGCTTTAACCGTCAACGGTGATAAGCATAGTGCTAAAACTCATACCTACACGGAAATGAGATGCCTGCATTTTGAAGTGGCATTCCACTTCAAGGCCAACGGTTCCAAAAAAAAACTAGCCAACAATGGAATCAAGTTACAAAAATCACCACACCTACTCAGTACTAGAAAGCAAAGCCAGCATGATCTCGAATTGCACGGAAGAAACTCGGACAAATCACAACTACGTACGTTCAGTCGTTCACAGAAATCTTAGTGTACTATCTAGCCGCAGGACCACTCACTAATTCTAGATCCATCCCGCTGTGCGTACTCCGGCTTCTAGCATCACCGCTATCCGCGTACAGGTTGCTACTTCCGGTATACGAACTCTGCAGCTTCTCGCAGCCCTCTTCCAGCTCCAGGCTCTCCTTGAGCTGGACGACGACGTCGGCCATGGCCGGCCTCTGGCTGGCCACCTGCTCCGTGCACCTCAGCGCGAGATCGGCCACCTTCCAGACGGAATTCAGGTCGTACCGCCCCTGCATGTTGCCGTCGACGACGCTCTCGATGTCGCCCTTGGCGAGCCTCTGCCGCGCCCACTGCACGATGTGGACACTCTCCGGGAGGATCGGAGGCTGGCCAGTGACCACCTCCAGGAGCACTATGCCGAAGCTGTACACGTCGCTCTTCTCGCTGAGCTGGAATGAAGTGTAATACCTGCAGCGAATTCAGTACGACGTCAGGGAGCAATTTTCACTTCAGTTTAGTTTTTTCTGCCATTTTTGGCAGTAGAACTGAACGTACTCGGGGTCGAGATATCCTGGGGTGCCCACTACTCGCGTGGAGACATGGGACTGGAGGTCGTTGTTGAAGGCCTTGGACAGGCCAAAATCGGCTATCTTGGCCTCTAGGTTGCTACCGTTCAGGAGTATGTTGGCCGTCTTCACGTCCCTGTGGATCAGGGGAGGCGTGCATGCCTTGTGCAGGTATTCCAGGCCTGTTGGGTGCATCAGAAATAAGTAACTAAAAGTTGGTTTTCGACAGAGAAGAAAAGTGTGTTCAAGGACCATGATTTCAAGCTGGCAAACCTTGAGCAGAGTCGAGCGAAATCCTTAATCTTTGACGCCATGACAGAGGTGCCGAGCCAGGGGATTTTTCTGCAGAATGCAGGTAATCAGTACAAGTTCTGGGACGAGAGTACACGTCAATTGTCAGTTGCTGCCTACCTCTTAGCTTCTCTTGCAAAGTCCCTTCAGACATGTACTCGTAGATAAGCGCCGAGTGCTGTCCATCCTTGCAGTGGCCAACCAGATTCACCAGGTTCCTGTGATGAACTCTTATCAAGTGCAGAGCCTGAAATGCAATTCAGAACAGTTCTGTCAACAAGTGACTAAGTGCATTCCATTTCTGCAGCATATTGTTTGGAGAAATTAAACATTTCCTGTTAGTTACAGTAGTTTATATATTGGTTTGATTATTAAAACACATACATCAGAAAGAAAACAGGTATAAGAGTGAGAGGAAATGAACCGGAAGAAACCTAACCTCTCCTAAGAACTCATTAACCCCTTGCGATGATGATTCTGAACGCGTTTTGACTGCAACCGGGGTTCCATCTTCCAAATAGCCAAGGTAGACCACTCCAAACCCACCTTTGCCAATCGACTTCTCGAAGCTATTTGTGATAGCCTTTAGTTCTTTGTAAGTGAACTGACGGGTATCAAATTGCAAAGAGACATTGTCTTCATTTTCTTCTTTTGAGTTGCTTCGATTCAGCGGTCTGACAGAAGGATCTGCATAAATGCTTGTTTGTGAGTAGCCAAGAACGTGAGATACTATTTTTTTTCTTAACAACAATTAGATATGTATTTGGTTTCCAGTCAATAGAAATCACCATTTTCAGTTCTTCTCCTGCAAAGGCACACTGTAGCAATGACCACCACCACCAGTACAATAACTACAACTACAACCACAGCGACAATTACGGAAGTACTCCTGTTACGTTTTGTTCCTTGTGGCTGGCCATCGGAGGAGCCATTATTGATGCTGCTTGTAGTCGCTTCAATTCTAACATCACCAAAAAGAAGCGTCATAAATCATAGTGGCTATTCATAATGTAAAGAAAATTTCCACTTTTCTCTGATATTCATAGAGGCACAGACGATTACTGAAACCCCAAATAGAAAATGTTCAGATGTTTTGATCCTTTCTCATCTATATTTCACTATAGGATTGTGAGTTATCAGTTGTGACAATGATCAGGCTTGTGATAGTTTATTTTCTTGTTAAATATGTTACCCATTACATAATTGTACTCTTCTCTATAGGGCAATTTAAAGATAGTACTACCTTAATGTCAGTGAGCCTTCTTGCGATCTTTTAAGAAGACTTTCTGGAACTGATCCATTGAACTTGTTGCCAGTTAAATCTCTGAGGAAAAACAGGAGACAAAGATTGATGTTTGCTCTTTACAACAATAAAAACTAGAAATCGCATAGCTATTGCTTACAGGAAAGCAAGCGAAGGTAGTAGTGCTAGATATTCAGGAATATTCCCTGTCAAATTGTTGAGAGATAAATCCCTGAAAAATCAAGGGTTCTGCCAACTATTAGTACTATAAAAAAAGGAAGATTATCAGCACGAAAACATTGACAGGGGATGAGAGTAGTATATTAGGAAGGGCATAAATACAAGGTCTGAAGAGCAGTGAGATTTCTGAAAGCGCTTGTTATTTCTCCAGTCAATCCATTTGAGGATAAGTTTCTGCAAGAAATAGCAATCCAATGAGTCCCATATTTTTCTCAGTTATCTCACTGCATCACCTATTTATAAAACTGAATTTTTCCCTCTCGCAGAAACTCACAGAGTGATGATCCTTGGTGGGCTAGAGATTGCATAACTGCAACTCACACCGTCCCACAAGTATATCTTGGGGCCGCACGGATCACCCATCCAGTTCTTCTTGATCTGATACTTCGCCTTGACGGCCATAATGGCACTCACTAGATTGCTCAAATCAGGTGGAAAAGCAACAAAATGTCAGCTAGCGTCCTTTGACAACCCACTAAATCATGACGAGATTCAGAGTTCAGACAACTGTAAACCACACGTCCACACCACAGACACGAATCAGTAGTGTTTATATGAGATTTGAGACCATATATTTACCATCTCCTCCATCAGTCGCACGCTCAGCAGTGGGCACCATGAGAAAGATCTCGAGCGCATTCAGTATGGGCGGCAGCGTAGAGTTGTCGGTGGGTTCGATCCTGTAGGTGTATTGCGTTTTCCCGGTCACCGTGCCAAGGACGCTGCTCGAGTACAGGTACACCGGGGAGATAGGTTTGGGATACCACAGGTTGTTGTTGAGGTAGATCTCGCAGATCCTCGCCTCGCTGCTGTTGAGCGCCCTGACCTCGGCGATGTGGAGCGCGACGAAGTAGACGAGCGCCCTGTTCGATTCGTCCGCGTCCCAGTAGAACTGCAGGCTGAAGCCGTCGTCCGTCGTGATGGCCGTCTGCATCACCGCGGACGGCACCTCGAACGGGTCCCTGGCGACGTGAAGAACGGCGGCCGTCGTGTTTGTCGGGAGCCATGAGAGCGGGTTCGCCAGCACCTTCCAGATGCGGTCGTGGGGATCATCCGGGTACCTGGCATTAATAATTTTGCATTCATCTGTAAAAAGTTGACAACCACTGGCCACATATATTTGCAATGTCGTTGAGAAGCTTTTTTGGGCGCGTGCCTTACGATCAGCGACTCATCCTCGGGTCCCAGGTTGTGCCGGCCGTGGACGGCCATGGACATGGAAGCGTTTGCCACGACGGGGTAGAGTGCGTTCGCGAGCGGGCGCAGCTCGAGGCCGGAGATGAACGGCGTTCCGAGCCCCTCCTTGCCGACGAGGCAGACATGGACGTAGTCGTCCGGCACGACGCTTATGATCTCCGCCCGGAAGGTGCTGGAGACGCTGGAGACGTTCACCGTCTGCCAGAGGTTGACGCCGAGGTGGAGGTCGAATACGGCGAGGCCGCCGATGCCGAGCCCGTCGTAGTTTCCGTGGAGGAACGTGGCGCGCACCAGGTACTTGGTGCCCGGCGTCAGGGGCCTCACGGTGTAGCAGTTCCGGGCGCCGGTGGGGAAGCTCCGGAGGTCGTAGTACGATCGCGGCAGGCTCGCGTCGACGTACTCGGCGGAGACGTTGTGGCTGACGCCGGTGTCGGCGAACTCCGAGTCCGAGACGTACGGCAGGTTGGTGATCGCGTCGACGTAGGCGGAGCTCGGTGGGCTGCCGCAGTCGATGCTGATGAAACCTGAAATCGTCACAAGTCAGAACTCGGAACTGGAATGACATGACGACATGCGTTCTTTGGCAGCTTACCGAGAGTATCTGGAGCTTGGCCCCGAGCGAGCAACGCGACGTGGGCTGAGCAGATGAAGATCAGCGACAATAGCGCCGTGCGCACTGAGCCGTGGCGCGACATGGCTGCTGCTGTTGATGACCTCCAGGCGCCTCCTTCGAAAGAGGAAAGGAACAGATGAATTAGCTAGAGGAAGTACATGATGAATTTGGTAGAGCATTGAATTAATTTGGTCAATGCACGTCTTTGCATATTTAAATATGGCATTCTTCTAGCAATCGGGAAGAACAGGGTGCCACGATGTACGCATCCAAAATTCCAAATCAATGTGTATTGGCCGGAGCTCGAATAGGAAATGTGTCATCCTTTCAACGCGCGAGATGGCAGCCTACCACACTGATTTGTTTAGAGTGGTCTACCACACACTCTGCTCTTTTTTTTTACTCCTTCCTGGCCTTCATTTATTTTCGGATAGTTCCTTTTTTTTAAGAATCTTTGTAAGGTAGTTCCTGGCCTTCATGCTTCCGTCGCACCAAAACGGCTCGAGAAATAGCCCAGCCCAGTAATAGCGTGATGACATAGGCCGTGATCTAAGAATTCCAACTCTACTCGGCCCACTGGTTAGTAATAGCGTGATGACATAGGCCGTGATCTAACAACTCCATCTCTTCTCGGCCCATTGGTTGAACGCCCCCAGCTCTGGTCAACCCGTCAGAAACTTGGACCTCAAGCTGCCGACAACGACACGAACACGAGGCCGTGTCGGCCAAGGAAGTGAAGCCAGCAGCCCGGCCGTGTGTGTATAAATTGGGCACCGGCAGCGTCGTATCGCCACACAGAAACCACAGAGCAAACCAAGCAAACGAGCGAAGATGCGTCGCGAGGGACGGCAGCGAGGGTGGGTGCGCGTGTACGACCGCGAGCTGGTCGACCCGGAGGGCAAGCGCCGGGCGGTCCACGTCGTGGAGGGCATGGCGGTGGCCAACGGCGGCTTCATCAGGGCGTCGCGGAAGCCCACCAACCAGTCCAAGTCCGGCGGCCGCCGCGCTCTCGGTGTGCTCGCCAGGAACAAGGCCAACGTGGAAGAAGAGGAGGAGGCGCAAGTCCCTCCGGCCACGCCGGCCGCGAGCTTTGGATACTACTCGGCGGGATGGTCGTCGCCGTTCAGGTACGGAGACGCCGTCGTGCAAGAGGAATCGCAAGCTTATCTGCCGCGTTCGGGGGGAAAGACGTCGTGCAAGGGGAGCCGGCACAGCTTCAGGCACGGCGGGAAGAAAATGTATTGCCTCGACGAAGACGAGATTTATTATCTCGACGACTTCGATTCATGAGCGCGCGGAGCGACGGAGCTGCACCGTGGCGATGATATCAAGCGAAGTTGTATAGAGGATCTGATGGATGTGTATCTTTGTTGCTTTTGTTATGAGTTTTGTGAATGTTGATCTAATAATAAAGACTTAATTGTTTGATACTTTCTACTTCGATTCTCCGACTTCATGTTTTGTTTACAGAATCTTGAAGCTTTATTTTCGTTTTCTCTGCGGAGAAAGTACCTGTCACGATCCAAGATAAAAATGCAGATAGAAACCTAACCATGCTCAACAAGCTATTTTTTTTTAAAAAACACATTTTTTAATAATTTCTAGAAATAATACACGTTTTCGACAAATTCCAAAAATAATACATTCTTGGCCACGGCGTAGCCGATAGGCTTGTTGGCCGACGGCAGCTCGCCGGTCGGGACATGCTCGGCCACTGCACTGCAGATAAGCCTGCTCGGCTACGGCGTAGCCGACCGCAGCCACGGTCCGACCGACAGTTGCATGATCAAATAATCCAGCTCGTCCCTCCATTTTCTTGGGCTCCTCCCGCCGTTTTTCCCTTCAACATTTCTCCCGCCCTTATTTCCACCGAGGTTCCCGCCCTTATTTCCCGCCAGCGTTTCTCCAGCTTTTTTCCCGGCATCATTGCTTCTGCCTTTTTCTCCCGCCACCGTTTCTCGCGCATTTCTTCTCTTCTCGTCCTATAAAATCCCCTCCTCACTGAGATGGGAAAGCATTCCAGACTTCCAGTCTATTCACTCAAACATGTCGCGTTTTTCTTTAGATCGTAGTTTTCATCCTAAAATGTCCGAACGTCTTTTGTGGTGTGCGAGCAACTTCAAGATAGACAATAAGAGAGTACCATGGGGGGAACTTCTCAGTAGTCCCCCTCTTCTCCGTGAGTTTGGGGCGACACTACATAGGCAGGAGTGGCCATCGAGGACCAATAAGGAAATACGGAAAGGACTTCTCAGGTTTGCATGCTAGGTGGAAGAAGCAAACATTTAAGAGTGAATCTTCAAGCAGGTGTGCAGAACATCATCCTTGTCTCTGGATCCACGAGAGCGACGACGATAACGATAACTTCATGCTGAGCAACACGAGAGCTATCCCATCAGTAGATCCGGGTTCTTCTTGCTCTCTACTATCTCTAGGACGAAATTTTCGTGGAAGTTTAGACTTAATCGCCCGGTGAATCGCGAGCACAAAACAAGCAGAACGCGAGAGGAGAGAGAACACGAGCGGGTCGCGAGGAGGAAGAAGAGAGGAGCGGGGCTGTGTTATTTCTCGGGACCTTATCGGCAGCGCCGTGGCCGACCAGGCTATCGACAGCGATGTTGACCGATAAGGTTGTCGACCGCGTGGGCCTGCCTGGCCCACCAACTGCTCGGCTACGCTGTGGCCGACCAGGCCTGCTCGGTTTCGCCATGGGGCCTGCTCGGCCACGCTGTGACCGAGGGTGTATTATTTTTAAAATTTCTAAAAAATGCATATTATTTCTGGAAATTATTTAAAAAATTAGATGAACATACTACCGAACTGGGTTTTACTGTCGGTTTCCGTACAACGCTTCTATCGACTTTTACCATCCGGGCACATTTGAGTCTCAGCTTTATTTTGAAAAATAATTCAGTGTTATAACTTTTATGGCGTTTAATTAATGTTTTATCCGTCAAATTGATGACTTGATGTTTAAACTTAGACCTTGAAAAACACGACCTAAACGGTATCCAATAATATATCAGGTTGTTGCACACATTATTTGATTTGAGAGCGAGGATCAAGTGGACTCGGCTGCCAGTGTCTTTGCGGTGAGCCTATCCCAGGATTTCGAGGCTGAGAGTGGGCCCTGCATGGCGGTGGGTGCCGGCTCTGAAACTGGCGTGGCTAGCCAGCAGGTGGTGGTTCCGGAGTTGGCCGTCCCTGTTGGCAATTCCTATTTATCGACCTGGTCGATGTTAAGAAACCACTCGCACACCCCTCTGGGAAGAAGACGCCCCTGTGGGCCGCGGCCCAACTCGTGGCCATGAGGAAGACGATGGTGACCAGAGCTTCTCGCCGCCGACGGGGACGGCGCGGCTGGCCGCGACGTCGCCGGCCAGGCGAGGGATGGACCTCGCCGTAGCCGGCGGCTGGCCGCGGCGGCGCAGGTGGAGGCGAGGTAGGAAGGTTATCTTGTGAGGGTGCGGGGTCGCCGGAGTTAGGTTTTGGGGTGGGGGTGGGGGGTTTCGAGGGATGGCCGGCCGGGCGGCGGCGGACCGGCGGAGGAGGCGGCTGGGGCAGGGCGGGGCGGCGAGGCGGCGCGGTAGCGACGCCGGCCGCGGGTGGCGGCAGCAGGCGGCACGGCCGGCGGCGGCGGGCGGCTCGAGGAGGAAGAAGAAGAACGTGGCGAGGTGCGGGGTGGGAGCAGCGGCGGCGAGGTGCGAGGGTGCGGGGATGCGGGGTGGCCGGCCGGCGGTGGCGAGAGGAAGGAGAAGAAGAGAGGTGACGGGGGTGCGACGCGTCGCTAGCGTCGCACGGGTCGTTGAATAGGCGATCCCGTCCCTGTTTCACCCGTGGACGAGGAGCTGGGCCAACCCTGGTCCGCAGCGATGGTGGGCCTTCCTGGGCCGCTGGAGGCTGCAGACTTCGCCAGCTTCCGTGGGGCCTGCAGGAAGCCCATCTCACCGGTGCTTCCCAGGCCAGGCGTGCGTCGATCCAGGGCCAAGAGGATCCAGGAGGGCCCAGTCCGTCGCAGCCGCAGGATTCGTGCGTGTGTCGGCCCTGGGACGCCGATCAAGCAACAGCAGAAGACCCTCATTACGCGCCTTGGTGAGGCGAGAGAGGGGGAGTTGATCGGGGATGAGGCCCTCGAGGCCTATCTGGACTTGTTTGCGAGGCCTCTCACTCGGGCTCACATCGAGGTGGTTCTGGGCCTCATTGGTTGGCAGCCGGACGCGCTCCCTCTAGTGGATGACTCCCCGATGATCAGCGTGTAGTTGCTTTCCCCTGGTCGTTTTAGTTGTTTTACTTAAGACTGAACTCTTGTAGCTCGTGTTGTAAAACTTCTCTCCTGAAGCATTTCCGTTTGGTGGTTCATTATGTCGATGTCTGATCTCTGCATTGCTATTTGGAATGCGCGTGGTCTGAACTCCCTTGCGCGGAGGTTAGCTATATTCAACGTGCTCTCGGTGGTTCGGCCCACGGTGGTTTGCCTCCAGGAAACAAGTATGGAGGTCATCACAGACTCGGTGGTTAGGGATTGCCTAGGGTCGGGATACGACTTTCTTTTCCTCCCGGCAATAGGCTGAAAGTGCATGTTGCCCCATGCGTGGTTTTGGTAATTAATGACAATCCTTATGGACTAATGTTTGTATTGAGATATTCTTATAGGTTTGTCCATAGGCATCGCTTGAACTCCATGTGTTTGATTCAAGGTTGTATGCCATCAAGATCATTGATTATAATGGACATATTTGATATGATCAAGAAGAACAAAAGATACAAGGTTGATCAAGACTAAGTGCAAATAGTGGATTCAAGTTGATCAACACACAAAGCTAAATGATATACCATGTGGGATCATGTGATTCAATGGTATGGTAAGAAATTGTCCGTATATCTTTGTGAACTTACCCATTATGTGTGTGTGGCATTCCTTTGTTGGGGTTAGGTATCTCTCCATGGGCTTGCATTAAAAGGAAGATTTCTTATAGCTCATGGAGGATGACGTCAAGTGGTGATCGTCATCAAGGTTGAGATGTGTAAGTTCAAGATGGGCGAAGATATCATATGCTTGAAGCTTGCAACCCATTTGGAGATAATGGTCAAGTAAAGATGTTACTAAGAGAGGCACTCCCATCTTGGTGTATGGGGGAGCAATATGTGAGTCTTCACCAAGCAAAGCGCAATCAAGAAAGGTGGTCCACTTGAAGAGATCAAGATCGTCATTATCTAGCTCAAGTGGAATGCGCAAGGCAAATGTATGATCTTGATAGGGTTTCTATTTTACCGGTCTCATGGTGTTAGTGGGAGACCGGGTTATAGGATAGATACCGTACTATCAAGAGGGGCTCTCAACTGAGTAACTTGATCGCATATTTGTGGAGAGCTCAAACCTTTGCATTCTTGGCATATCATCTTTCTTGATTCTTATTTGGCTTTTATCCATGTGAGAATTTAGAGTTTGAGTTTTTGATGTTGGAAGTTTTACCGGTTTGTCTTTCTAGAGAGGTAAAACTCTCCTCTATTGGTTTCTTCCTCACATGATGGACTATAATGTGTATATGCATGATCTCATAGAGCTTGTGATTATTTTCGAAACAAGCCCAAGATCATAGAAAACGGAGTCCGGATGAAAAACTTATTGTGTTTTTGATATTGGAGGTTTTACCGGTTGTTCTTTTATCGAGAGGTCTAACCTTTTCCCATTTGGTTTTATCCTCTCATGTTGGACCATGATGTTTCTCTGCATGATCTTGTAAAGCTCTTCGTTGCGATTCCAACTAGCCCAAGAACATCAAAAACGGAGTTCAGATGCTCATGATATCGATGTTTTCGTTTGGGTGTTTTCTGCAGTTTTCTGTCCAGCGGTAGTACTAGGCGGGTACCGCCCGGTACCGCTGGGAGTCCAGTACCGCGCCCGTTTGAGCGCCCGAAATCACCCGAGGCGGTAGTACCGCTGCCTGTAGCCTGTTTTCAACCTGTTTTACTGTCCTAACTTCCCAGGGGGCGGTAGTACCGCTGGGGTTAGCGGTAGTACCGCCACGGCGCGAATCTGCACCCAACGGTTGGATCTTTGGGTGACCTATTTAAGGGGCCTTCTTCCCCAATGGTTCCCCAACCTTTCTTGCAAGTTTTGACCTCCAAAAGCTTGCTATCTCTCAATCCCTCCAATGATTCTTGCTACTTCTAGAGGGAAAAGAGATAGGAGATCTAGATCTACATTTCCACCAATCAATCTCTCCTCTAAGTGAGGGGAAGTCTCTTGATCTAGATCTTGGAGTTCTATTTGTTGAGTTCTTCTTTGTTCTTTCTCTCTTCTCCCCCATAAACATTAGTTGCTTTTGGTGGGATTTCAGAGTGAAGGACTTGAGCACTTCTTGTGTTCTTGTCTTTGCTTTTGTGTATCGGTTTGCTCTCTCCACGAAGATTCGTGGAAGTGAAAGTTCGTGAGCTTGTTACTCTTGGGTCGTTAGACCCTAGACGGTGTTCTTGTGACCTTTTGTGGTCAAGACCTTTTGTGGCTTGTTGGGACCTTTTGTGGTCACTTGGGAGCTCTCAATCCTTTTGTGGGTTGTGCCTCAAGATTGTTGTAAGGGACTCGATTTCCGCCCAAAAGGAAATCAATAGTGGAAAGTGAACCGAGCTTTTGAGCGAGGTTCATCGGAGAATAGGGTGAGGCCTTTTGTGGCATCTTGAGTTTGAAATTCACACCCCTCCAACGAGACGTATTCCCCTAAAAAGGAGGAACTCGGGAATACATCATCGTCTCCGCGTGCCTCGGTTATTTTTATACCCGAGCTCTTTACTTATGCAATTTACATTGTGATAGCCTTCGTGCTTGAAGTCTATATCTTGCTATCACCTTGTTATTTGTCTTGCTTAGCATAAGTTGTTGGTGCACATAGGTGAACCTAATATATTTAGGTTGTATGCTTGTTAAATTAAAACACCTAGTTTTATTCCGCATTTATCAAGCCTAAACCAGAAAAGTTTTAAATCGCCTATTCACCCCCCTCTAGGCGGCATCCTTGTCCTTTCATAGGAATCCGGTGAGGGATTCTCCTAGCGTGGCAAACATCGGTGGCTATGGTTACGAACCCGCACTTTACCCTCAACGCCATTACAGCTAGCATCTTGGTGGGCGGAGAGAGTTGGTGGTTCACTGGGGTCTATGGACCCTAGACGGAGGAGGCGAAACGCCTCTTCCCGGCTAAACTCCAGGACATTAGGGACCTCCATGCAGGCCCGTGGCTTGTGGCTGGCGATTTCAATCTTATCGTGGACCCGAACGACAAAAATCAGGGTGTCCTCCATCGCGGGATGATGGGGAGGTTCCGGCGCACGCTGTCAAACTTAGAGTTGAAGGAGCTCTACCTCAACGGTAGGCGGTATACACACTAGTAGGAATGTGCTTATAGCCACCAGCCTACCGCTGGCGGATGGCCCAGGGCGACCGCCAGCGCTATTACCGCTGGCGGGCGGTTTACCGAGTACGCTGATACGTCTCCAACGTATCCATAATTTCTGCTGTTCCATGCTTATATTATACCATTTGCTACATGTTTTATATACACTTCGTATCACTTTTATGCATTTTCTGGGACTAACCTATTAACAAGATGCCACAGTGCCAGTTCCCTGTTTTCTGCTGTTTTTGGTTTCAGAAAGTTACTTCTGGAAATATTCTCGGAATTGCACGAAACAAAAGGCCAGGTCCCTATTTTTCCAGCACGTACACGGAGTCCGAAGGAGAGACGAAGAAGTGCCACGAGGTGGCCAAACCACCTGTAGGCGCGGCTGGGCCCACAGCCGCGCCTGGGTGTGGTTTGGGCCCCTCGGGGGTCCGCCGACATCGCCCCTTCGCCTATTTATTCCCCGAGACTCGAAAACCCTAAAACACCGAGCCTTTCATCCAGAACATATTCGCTGTCGCCGCCGTCGTCAACCCTAACTCGGGGGTTCCTGAAGCTCTTCCCGGCACCCTGCCGGAGAGGGGAATCATGACCGGAGGGCTCTACATCGCCATGCCCGCCTCCGGAGTGATGCGTGAGTAGTTCATCCTTGGACTATGGGTCCATAGCAGTAGCTAGATGGTTGTCTTCTCCACTTGTGCCATCATGTTTAGATCTTGTGAGCTGCCTATCATGATCAAGATCATCTTATTGTAATGCTACATGTTGTGTTTGCTGGGATCTGACTTATATTGATACCTATGTGGAGCTGAATATTATATTATCATGTCTATGTCATTTGTGATCTTGCATGCTCTCCGTTACTTGTTGAAGCCTTGGCCACGTGAATACTTGTAACTCCAAGAGGGGGTATTTATGCATGATAGTTGGGTTCAACCTCTATTTAACCTGGGATAGTGACAGCAAGTTCTAAGGTTGTAGATGTGTTGTTGCCACTAGGGGTAAAACAACAATGCTTTATTCAAGGATGAATGTATTGTTTACATTACGCACATTACTTAATGCAATTGTCTGTTGCTTGCAACTTAATACTGGAAGGGGTACGGATGTTAACCTGAAGGTGGACTATTTAGGCATAGATGCATGCTGGATAGCGGTCTATGTACTTTGTCGTAATGCCCAAATGAATCTCATAGTAGACACCACAGCTCACACATGCATGTTATATGCACTTATCAATTGTCAATTGCCCAGCTGTAATTTGTTTACCCAGCATGTTAGTTATCTTATTGGAGAGACACCACTAGTGAACTGTGGACCCCGGTCCATTCTTTTACATCTGAAATACAATCTACTGCAATCATTGTTCTCTACTGTTTTATGCAAACAAACATCATTTTCCATTCGATACGTTTAACCCTTTGTTTTCAGCAAGCCGGTGAGATTGACAACCTCACTGTTAAGTTGGGGCAAAATAGTTTGATTGTGTTGTGCAGGTTCCACGTTGTCACCGGAATCCCTGGTGTTGCGCCGCACTACACTCCTCTACCAACACCTTCGAAGCAAACCTCGTTTTCCTACTGGTCCGATTAAACCTTGGTTTCATACTGAGGGAAAACTTACTGCTGCACTCATCATACCTTCCTCTTGGGGTTCCCAACTGACGTGTGACGTACAAGCAATTGTTTCTGGCACTATTAACCTAGAGCCACCATACGCCACGGGTGCTTCATGTACCGCTGGCGGACGTCTTAACGTGCACGCCAGTGGTAGTATCAGGCAGATGCCACGAGGCGGGGCTAACTATCGCTGGCGGACGGCATCAGCGCCCGCCAGCGGTACCGAAATTACCGCTGGCAGACGGTTTGGCGTGCCCGCCAGAGGTAGTTGGCTCGGCTGAGCCCAGCTGAAAAAAATAGCCCAGGTTACCGCTGGCGGGCACGCCAAACAGCCCGCCAGCAGTAAGTTAACTACCGCTGGCGGACGAAAGTGTGTGTCCGCCAGCGATAACCTGGGAAAGTGGCATAAGTGCGGCCACCAACCACTTTCCTCCATTATTGCACTTCACACTTGCTTCTCTCACTAGCTCGAGTTTTGCTCATTTGTGGCTACTTTCCCCCCATCAAATTTATCACTTTTAGCCAATAAAAACTTATTTAGTTGATAGATCCCACTAAATCTCTCTCCCACATCCATCTTTGACCAAAAAAAAATTCACTCAAGTCACTCCTACCTCAAGATCTAGATTTCATCTCCGGTCGACTCCCGCGGTTATTTTGAGGTGTGTTTAACTTAATAAGGTGATCTTTTATCGATATAAATGCATATATGTAAAATTTGGTCAGATAATGCCGCTCGTATCCATGCGAAATGATGAAATGGCTTGGAATGTGTGAAAATTGTGTTGTGACGGCTGAATTTGTGTTGTGATGTGTGAAAAAATGATGAGGTGCCAAAAGCATGCCGGAATGTTGATTCATTTCCGTTTTGGCAACTTTTGGCACTCTCCTTAGGTCCTATTTGTAGGAAGGTCATGGCGAATTTTTTCATGAAACCCGATAAAATATAAAATGGTGCTTAATTATTGTCTTGATTCTACAACGTGTAGGTGATAATGGTTATTATGAGTGAACGTGTCGTGAATACATACTTGAGACACGCGACGGAAGACATGTTGCGGAATAAACGCAAAGACATACAATGTCCGTGTCGAACATGCAAATTGGAGTGCGGCATCAGCCCATTTACCGGAGATTTGCTGACTCACCTGCTCAGGCGTGGTTTGATGGATGGCCACTCTCGTTGAATAGAATATGATGAAGATGATGAAAATGATGGTGCGGAGGCAGGAAATGATCAGGAAGGGCAGCAAGACAATAACGACGAGGGGCAAGAAGACGAAGAGCCTGATCCCCAGCATGATGATCAAGTTGAAGAAGACGATGGTGATCAGGTGGTACCAGCTGAAGAGGAGGACACACGGACACCGCTAACTTCAGTCGTGCGGGACCCTCATCTAAAAGAACCGTTTCTTCAGAAAACGACTAACAGGGAATCTAAGCTAGCGCAATTGGAGAAAGACTCAAATACTCCGTTGTATCCAGGTTGCGACCCGGATACGTCCCGCTTGAAAGTATCGCTTGATGTTCTGCAGATGAAGACAAGACACAAATGGAGTGATAAAAGCGTCGACGATAATCTGGAATACTTGCACGGTATCCTTCCGAAGGGCAACACGTGTCCTCAAAATTGCGACGAAGCCAAAAAAGTCGTGTGCCCCTTTGATTTACCGCACGAGAGGTACCATGTGTGTATGAACGACTGCAATATTTTTCGGAAAGAGGATGAAGAAAAAATCAAATGTCCAGTGTGCAAGGCTGATCGATACAAGACAGGGAAAAAAGACCCTCACAAAGTTGTGTGGTACTTTCCGCTCATTCCTCGTCTGCAGCGATATTTCGCAGATCGTAAGGAAGCAAAGCGAATGCGCTGGCACGCGGAAAGAAGGGCGGCAGCGCTGCAAGATGATGAGCGGAGTGAAAAGATAATTCTGACACACCCTTCGGATGCAAGCCAGTGGAGAGCATTAGACGATTACGATGCAGAGTTTGGAGAAGAACCAAGGAACATCAGGTTGGGTGCGAGCACCGATGGTCTCAATTCGTTTGGCAACCAGAGCAGTACACACATCACGTGGCCCGTGTTTGTATGGATATACAACCTCCCCCCTGGTTGTGCATGAAAAGGAAGTACATACACATGAGCATGCTAATTCAAGGACTGAAACAACCAGGCAGCGACATCAATCTGTATCTGAAGCTACTGAAAGATGAGCTAGACACGTTATGGGCGCCAGAAGGAGTCTTCACTTGGGACGCTGTCGCAGAAGAGTATTTCCCAATGAGAGCTGCCTTGTTGTGTACGGTGCACGGTTTGCCCGGCTGCGCATACGTTGGTGGCCAGGTGTCCCACGGACATAACAGATGCGTCAGGTGCATGATGATCCGACATTCCACCAGCTTAAGAAAGTCAGTTCTTCGAAAACCGTCTACATAGGACATCGAAGGTGGCTACGCAATAAAGACCCATGGTGATGTAGGTTGGTCCCGATTTTCACGGATTTGGGCGGAGGGAGCGATGAACACAAAGAACAAGGGATGAACTCAAGAACACAAAGAGGGGAAAACTCTCAAATCAAAGATAACTAGCAAGTAGCAACTCAGCAAGATTCAATTGGTAACAAATCCCCTAGGGCAGCCCCCAATTATCCTCTCCCAAGCACACCTTACTCTTAGGATTGTTTGTCCAATTGGTCAATCCAGCCAATCCAATCTAGCCACTACAAGATGGAAGATTAGCAAGTAATTGCAACTATAAGAGGAAGCCTTGGTATCCACGAAGGGATCTTCTCCACAAGGGGAGGCCTTAGTTCATCTCCACAAGGGGAGGCCTTGATTCATCTCCATAGGAGGAAAGAGATACTTTGAGAAGAAGGAGCAAGGCTCTACTCTAATCCCAAATCATAGTCTAACCCTAACCCTAGGCAGCAAAGGGTATTTATAGTCTGGGTACAAAACGGGGTAGGACACGATGACAGGTGAGGTCGCGCGCGAGCTGGCGATGAACCGGACCTGGATCCGGTCTTGACCGGACTGGAGGCCGGCGGCGTAGATGAACCGGACCTGGATCCGGTCTTGACCGGACTGGGGTCCGGCGGCGTCGGTTGGTGGGCCGGACCTGGGCCCGGTCTAGGCCGGCTGGGGGTCCGGCCGGCTCTGGGAGTAGCCCGGCATTGGGGCTGGTTTAGGCCGGCTGGGAGACCGGTCTTGTCGGGCGCAGGTCCGGACCTGGCCCCGGTCTTGGCCGGCTGGGGGTCCGGTTTGGCCGCTTCTTCTCCCTCGTCTTGCGTTGTCTCTTGGCCATCTTCTTGGGTCTTCTCTTGGTCATCTTCTCCACTCCATTGTGGGTCGTCATCAAGGTGGTTCCTGAGTATGCACAAAGTATCCGAATGAAGTAGCAACCCATTCAAAGGAGTGTCGAGGTCACACATAGATAGGAGTGAATTCACCTTATCATGAAGAGCTTTGACTCTTGCTCTTGTCATTGGGCCACTTGTTGTAGGAGCCGTAGGTTGGGCTACATCACATGGAGGAGGCGTGGAGACCTTTTCAACGTGAAGATGAGCTCCGAGAACCTCCACGTAAGAGGAGCGGCGATGAAATTTATGAGTTGCTGAATGGTTGGGAAGAGTGTCCTGAGCCGGGAAAGAAGCGAAAGGCGCCAAAACCGCTGCATGGTGTTTGGAAGACGAGGTCTGTGTTTTGGGACTTGCCATACTAGCCCATCTATATTACGCCAAATTGCATTGATCTAATGCATATCATGAAGAATGTGTTTGAGAGTTTGTTTGGCACTGTGCTCAACATGTTGGACAGGACCAAAGATGGGCCGAAAGCAAGAAAGGACCTGATACATATGAACATCAGGGAAGAGCTTCATGGGGGACGCCAAAAAGGGGATGACGACCAGTCGACGGATGAGGAGACGGACGGTCACGATGCCAAAAGGGTTAAGAAGAATGACTATTACTGCCCCTCCTCTTGCTTCACTCTTAGTCCAAAGGAAATCGAACAATTGATCAAGTGCCTTCTAGGAGTCAAAGTGCCGTTGGGTTACTCGGGCTGATAAGCAGATTCTTAGACCCGCTGGAAAAAAAGTTCAGCGGTATGAAGTCTCATGATTGTCACGTGATGATGACACAAATATTCCCAGTTGCGATCCGAGGGATAATGGACAAGCACGTCCGTGACACCCTTTTTGGACTCTGTAACTTCTTTGACGTGATCTCTCGAAAGTCAATCACCGCAAAGCAACTCTCAAGGCTGCAGGAAGAGATCGTTGTGATACTATACGAGCTTGAGATGTACTTTCCGCCCGCATTCTTTGACATTTGCGTGCATCTGTTGGTCCACATCGTGGATGATATCATCCATCTCGGACCGTTGTTTCTCCACAACATGATGGCGTTTGAAAGGATGAATGGGGTCATAAAAGGATTTGTTCGTAACAGGGCCCATCCGGATGGAAGCATCGTTCAGGGCTTTCTCACTGAAGAGTGCATCTCTTTCTGCACGAATCATCTGGAGGTTGATAACCCTGTTGGTTTGCCCCCTAACAAGCACTTTGGCAAGTTCGGTGGGTCAGGTCACAGAAATGGTGCGAGGGACTTACATGTGGGCTTCGCTCTTCGAATGGCCGACTTTAACAGGGCAAACTTAGTAGCTCTCCAACACCTTGAAATGGTCGATCCTTGGGTGCAAAAGCACAAAAGCATGATTAAGCAGAAGTACATTGATACGTCTCAAACGTATCTATAATTTCTGATGTTCCATGTTGATATTATACCAATTGTTACATGTTTTATATACACTTCATAGCATTTTTATGCATTTTCTGGGACTAACCTATTAACAAGATGCCACAGTGCCAGTTCCTGTTTTTGTATTCCAGAAAAGCTAGTCTGGAAATATTCTCGGAATTGGACGAAACTTGGATAGAACCTCCTATTTTTCCAACACGTACACGGAGTCCAAAGGAGAGACGGAGGGGAGCCACGAGCCAGCCACTCCATGGGGCGGCGCCCCCCCCCCCCAACCGCGCCGTGTGGTGGTTTGGGCCCCACAGGCGTCTCCAGCCGCCGCCCTTTCGCCTATATAATCTTCCCGACGCGAAAACCCTAAATACCCGAGCCATTATCCACGAAAAGTTCCAGAGACACCGCCGCCGTCAACCCTAGCTCGGGAGGGTTCAGAAGCTCTTCCCGACACTCTGCCGGAGAGGGGAATCATCACCGGAGGGCTCTACATCACCATGCCTGTATCCGGAGTGATGCGTGAGTAGTTCATCCTTGGACTACGGGTCCATAGCAGTAGCTAGATGGTTGGCTCTCCACTTTATGCTATCATGTTTAGATCTTGTGAGCTGCCTATCACGATCAAGATCATCTTATTGTAATGCTACATGTTGTGTTTGCTGGGATCCGATGAATATTGAATACTATGTCAAGTTGATTATCAATCTATCTTATATGTTATTTATGATCTTGCATGCTTTCCGTTACTAGTAGATGCTTTGGCCAAGTAGATGCTTGTAACTCTAAGAGTGAGTATTTATGCTAGATAGTGGGTTCATGCCTCCGGTAATCTGGGAGAGTGACAATAACTTGTAAGATTGTGGATGTGCTGTTGCCACTAGGGATAAAATAACCGATGCTTAGCTTAAGGTGCGCCGTTAGGTCTAATGCATTTGTTTACATTACGCACATTACTTAATGCGATTATCCGTTGCTTGCAACTTAAAACCAACGGGGAACTCGGATGACAACCTGGAGGTGGATTATTAGTCATAGACGCTGTTGGATAACAGTCTATGTATTTTGTCGTAATGCCCACATGAATATCATAGTAATCATCATGTCATATATATGCATTGTCGTGCGCTCAATATTTTGTCAATTGCCCAGCTGTAATTTGTTCACCCAACATGTTAGTTATCTTTTATGGAGAGACACCACTAGTGAACTGTGGACCCCGGTCCATTCTTTTACACTGATAATACAACCAACTGCAAACATTGTTCCTTTTCATTCTCTGCAATTTACTATTGTTTTCCACACCATACGTTTAATCCTTTGTTTTCAGCAAGCCGGTGAGATTGACAACCTCACTTTTTCGTTGGGACAAAGTAGTTTGATTGTGTTGTGTGCAGATTCCACGTTGGTGATCGATTAAACGGCGCCACCAACAACCTTCAGAAGTGATTTCTTGCTCCTACTGGTTCGATTAAACCTTGGTTTCATAATGAGGGAAACTGCTGCTACACTGCTTCATACCTTCCTCTTGGGGTCTCCCAATGAACGTGCGATCCACGTCATCATACATTGACCAGGGCAGGCAAAAGACCGAAGGTGAAATAATCAGAGAGCACAACTCCTCTTTCTTGCGTTGGTTCAAAGATGAGCTTGTCGCTCCGCCAACGGATTGTGCAGAAGGTAGATTCTTATACGACTTATCACGTGGCCCCGCCCCCAACCTCGCGACGTTTCAAGCATATGATATCAGCGGGTTCACTTTCTACACGGAGGAAAAGGACAAAACTTCTGACTATCAAAACTCAGGGGTAACGATGGAATCCTACGTCGGTGACAAGAAGTTCAGATACTACAGAAGGATAGAGGATCTGGGAGCTTAACTACTCTGGAGAGAAGGTGCCGATGTTCCGCGTGAGATGGGCTAGGTTATCCACCGTCAAAAAAGAAGACCAATATTTCACCACCCTGGTTTTACCCGAAGTCGGCACTTCATCATGCACGAACGTCACCGCACAAAATGAGCCATGGGTATTGGCTAAGCACGTGTCTCAATGCTTCTTCATAACCGACCCGTCAAAGCCTAGCCGTGTGGTCGTGAGGAGAGGCAAAAGAAACATCATCGGAATGGATGGAATTGCCAACGAGGACGACTTCGACCGGTTCGGTGATCCTAATATTGAAGATGATGATGAAGATGATGAGAAGACGACATACACATTCAGAAGAAGCAGAACCACGCTACCCACGAGAGGAGGTCTTCCATTCAAAAGAAGAAGTCATAATGTGGGGCTAAATTATGCAACTGCGACAAAAAAAGGCAAGAAGATGCGCAAACGCTAAGAGAAAAGCGCGAGACATGTGTTATTTTAAATATGTATTTGCGATGTTTTGAACCATGATGTATTTGAAATATTTTGTAAATGGACACAAATATTTCAAATGTATTTTGAGATGCGCAATTGTATTTGAAAATATTAAGGAGTAACAAAAACATCAAAAAAAATAACAAAAAAATAAAAAATAAAAAAGTACCGCTGGCGGGCACGGGAGGCTGTCCGCCAGCGGTAATACCATACCGCTGGCGGCACAAGCGCCTGTCCGCCAGCGGTAACGTGGGCTCCTCTAACCCCTACGTCCACTCCTCCTCTTCCCCATTTCCCCACCCGCGTCCTCTCCTCCTCTAACCCTAACCGGCCGCCGCCGCCGTCGACCCATCCCCCGCCACCTCCTCCTCGCCCCTCCGCGCCCCCTGCCACCTCCTCCTCGCCCCTCTGCGTCCCCCCGCCACCTCCTTCCACGGCCGCGACCACCCACGGCCGTGACCCCGCCGCCACCTCCGCCCACGACCACCACGGCTGCGACCCCTCCGCAACCTCCTCGCCCCTCCGCGCCCACGCCGGCCCCGGCATCCTCCTCCACGCCACCTCCTCCCCGCGCCGCCGCGTCCACCCCCCGCCGCCCCGACCACCCCACGGCCGCCGCGTCCACCCCGCCGCCCCCGACCACCCGACGCCGGACTTGGCCTCCTCCTCCACGCCACCGCGCCCCTCTTGGTGAGTTCCCCCGTGGCCTCCTCCCTCCCCTCCCACCCGTGACCGATGTGGACACAAGGTGTTTGGTGAAATGCCTCTATTGTTTTTTTGCTCATATTTTGTTGAAATGCCTATATGATTGATTCATGTGAATGTGGTGGATGTGAATGATGCATATGAATATGTTGGTGGTGGTGGATGTGATTTGGTGGTGGTCGTGATGTTGTGTTTGTTACCGGCCGGAGATGCCAACATTTGCGAAATTTGGGTGGTTGTGATGAATATAAAAGTTTGCAGGTACCCTTGAGGCCCTTGAGATTGCCGGAATGTTGATTAGCTTCCATTCCGGCAAATTCGGGTACTCCATATGCCCTATTTTTAGCAAAGGTCATGCCGAATTTTTTTGTGAATTTCGGCATGAACTTTTGCTAAAATAGGACATATTTGAGTGCTCGGGTTTGTCGCGACGGACATTCCGGCAAACTTAGACTCATGGGGTTCGGGGTTATCAGAAAGGAGGCGAGGATCCGATGCAGGAGTACATCGAAGACGCACTGTCAAAGACGTTCCACTCCCTGTTTCCTGCCATCCGTGATTTCGTTGGAACTTGGATGAAGGGAGGCCAAGTAGAGCCTCCCCCCATGATCGGCTACGGCTACGGCAACTCTATCACCAATTTGATGCCTATTGTGCAAAACCGTGATACGCCAGAAGAGCCGGTGAACAAGCCTAAGAAGGCACGAAAAAGATACAAGAAACGTAACGTGGACGACTCCAAAAGTCGGCCGAGCAGGGACTGATAATCGGTTTGTGGACAGGATACCCATCAAGAACTGGCATACGACGCATCAATTGGCTAAATCGATCCTGCCGATTGGTTGGTCAAAAAGTTATTTGGCGATTTGTTGGACCTACATGAGCTTGTTCTTTTTATGGAGACGAAACTTCTCCAGGAAAAAGATCCAACATACCCGGTTTTTATTGCAAAGGTACCAACGGGCTTGGGCTTCCTCACTGAAGCTGATGACGCATACCTGCTCTTTCTGAGATTTGATGATATCTTCAGAATGTTTCATATGCTCTCGCTCCACCCATCCATGGTCCGCCTTGTTGCGCTCAAATTGGCGCACCAGATCAAAATGGAGGATACACCCGACATCGTGATAGTTGACCCCTACTACATGCAAGAAATGTTCGTGAACAACCCACAGGGTAGGAAAGCGGTGACGCGTTACCTCGGAAATCTCTTCCTCGAGAATGTTCCCAAGCGCAACTTTCTCTTGCCTTATTTTTCCGAGTAAGTCATTACTAGCCGTCATAACATGCTTCCATACATTTCCATTGTTGAATTTGCATCTACAATGGTGAATTTTTGCACAGAAACGAAAATGGCACTCTCATCTCGTTGGACATGGAAGACTCGACTGCCTTGTATCTCGACAGCGGGATCGTTATCAAGACATCGAGGATCGGTATAAAGAGAAGACTACTAGGACTACACCTTCATCAAGATGGTTCTGAATGATGCTCTCAATGACTACGCCTTAAAGTGCGGCCCTATAAAAAGAAGAAGTCATATGATCATGATGAAAAGTATAAATTCTCCCACAGAGTTTACTTCCCCTGCATCAAGCAGGATTCAAGCAGTTGGATGGAGTCATGGTACCTCATCTATCAAATGCGATGGTTTTTGAAGTTTCAACGTCGAAGCCAACTTGTTGGTAATATCAACAAATGGTGCACAACACTAAAGGACGCCACTGATTATGTTATCAGAGATGAGTTTCGTTACATCCAGAAGATGATCGCGCGAATCATCATGCGTGACGTCCTAGATGACTATGGGAGTTCTACTTCGGCCCTAAGCCACCACCTAACGACGAGATAGAAAGGCGCATAAGATGTTCGGGTGATGACAGACTATTCATCTCGTTAGATGGTGCTTTCCAGTTCCCGTAGATACCGAAGATAAGGTGAGCAATAATCAACAGTGTTCGTACACTATATCCCTAAATTAACTTGCCTAGTTTCGAAAGTCACTCAACTTGCTTAGTTAATTATGTTACTTTTAATTATTGCAGACATGCTTTTCAGTTGACCCTACTTCATTTCTAGAATGCCGATGATTAAAATGTTGTGACTCGGTGTGATCCAGGGGCGGGGCTAGTGAGCCTTGTGATAAGCACGAGTACAGAGATCTCGTGCATCCTACTTGGCTCACTAGCCCCGTCCCTGAAGCATGTGTCCGACCTAAATATGAGGCACAAATTCAAATCATTTTCGTTTGCTTTGGTTTTTCTTCTATCTTATGTACACACATATTTTTCTTACAACTCTTATTTGGCTTATACTTTTATATGCGTCTTGTGTACAGAGAAATGAAGAAGTGGTATGTGGTGTACGAAGGTCGTGTTCCAGGAGTCTATGAAGAGTGGAAGACTGTCTAAAGTAAATGAACAAGTTCGAAGGCAACAACCACAAAAGCTACAAGAGTAAAGCGGATGCGGAAGCTAGGTACTTCAACCACCTTCTTGAGGAAGAGAGGAAGAACCGGATGAAGTCCAACATCATCGTGAACAACCACAATAGTTACAACAGTAAAGCGGAGACAGAAGCTAGATACTTGAATCACCTGCTTGTGGAAAAGAGGAAGAACCGGATGAAGTCCAACTTCATCGTGATCCCCTTCTTACTCATCGTCATTGTCATTCTCTTGTATGTGATTGTGGTTTCGATGACAGTAGTTGATTTGGAAAACTTTCGTGTATGAATCTATCGACATGTATTCGTGTATGACAATTTGGCTATTATTATGGTTTGTAATGCATGTGATGAAACGACAATTTGGTCATTTGTATGTGGTATTGTCTATATTCCTGTTGTTTCGGTCGCCCGTACCTGAATATGTTGTATTTATACTGGATATATATACCGCTGGAATATGATTTTTTGGAAGAAAAAAAAAACCACGAAATAATAGCGCTGGCGGACAAAATGGCTTACCGCTGGCGGACAACGCACCCAGACCCCCAAACCAGCGACTAGTACCGTTGGCAGGCTCGGAAGATTACCGCTGGCGGACGCGTTGCCCGCCAGCGCTGTAGAACCTACCGCTGGCGTGCGCTTTTGTTGCCCACCAGCGGTAACAACCCTTACCGTTGGCGGACGGCCCGCCTGCCAGCGGTATTTGTTACCACTGGCGTAGTCATCGCTGGCGGCGAACGCCTACCAGCGGTAGCACATTTCCGTCCGCCAGCGGTAGGGGTTTCCCTACTAGTGACATGGTCCAACGAAAGGCAGCAGCCCACGATGGAGAGGTTGGACAGGGCTTTCGCCTCGGTGGACTGGGAATCCTTTTACCCAGATGTGTTCCTCTCTGCCCTTTCGTCGGGTCCCTCGAACCACTGTCCCCTGCTGCTTAGACTTGCCCCGGAGAGGCACCAGGGCGGCGTTTCCACTTTCAGGCATTTTGGCCCAAAGTGGACGGCTTCCTCGAGGTGGATCAGGAGGTGTGGGCGTGGTGCCGTGGAGCCCCAATCCTTTCAAAAGGTTGGACGCTAATCTCAAGGCTACGACCCGTAAGCTATCCCAGTGGAGTGATCGCTTAGTGGGTCATGTCAAGCGGCATATCCTTATTGCGACGGAGGTCATTCTTAGGCTTGACGTAGCTATGGAGGGGCGACCTCTCTCACCTGAGGTGCACGCGCTCTGGCGCCTGCTTAAAAAGAAGCTGCTGGGGCTCTCATCTTTGGAGAGATCCTTGGCCCGCCAACGGTCTAGGATGTTGTGGTTGCAGGAAAGGGAGGCGACCACTCACTTCTTCAACTTACACTCGAGCCACCGGAAGTAGAAAAACTACATCGGGCATCTGGTGGTGGACGGCGCCCGTGTTTCAAGCCATGAGGAGAAGGTGGAGGCCGTGGATGAGTTCGTTGCAGAGCTCCTTGGGTCCGCCCAAGATAGGCCCTTTTCCCTAGACCTTGACTTCATTGGCCTGCCGTAGGTTGACCTCCAACACCTCGAAGCTGATTTCATGGAGGAAGAAGTGTGGAATGTCATTAAGGCCATGCCTTTAGACAAGTGCCACTAGTATAAAAACGTAAATTAGAGCCGGCCCCAGAGAGTCAGCTCAGCCGGTTAAAACGTCCGTCTGTAGGCGTGGGTTTCTAATGTACGCTTCATTAGAGGCGGTACCCTTGGGCCGGCTGTAATGACTCCTCGCCTCAGACGGCCGGGAAAATCAACCGTTGCTAATATGGAGACGTCCAATATAAGCACCCGTCTGTAAACATGACTAATCAGAGACGTACGTAAACGCTGGCCGTCGCACAACCCGTGGGGTCCGACGTATCCCTCCAGTGTAATATTCGTTGCCTCCGGGAATATATCCGGGGGGTCCAACTTGGTGAAGCAAATTAAAACAGAATAATTACAGCAACCCGGACGGTTTCTAGTCAGCTAGTTATACAAAGCAGAACCTCTACCATTATTGAAATCAGTTATACAACACGACTCCTTGCCTTAGACGGCCGAGAAAATCAACCGTTGCTAATACGGAGACGCCAATATAAGCACCTGTATGTAAACATGACTAATCAGAGACGTACGTAAACGCTGGCCGTCGCACAACCCGTGGGGTCCGACGTATCCCTCCGGTGTAATATTCGTTGCCTTCGAGAATATATCCGAGGGGTCCAACTTGGTGAAGCAAATTAAAACAGAATAATTACAGCAACCCGGTCGGTTCTAGCCAGCTAGTTATACAAAGCAGAACCTCTACCATTATTGAAATCAGTTATACAACACGTACATGTAGAAAATGTTTAGGAAACTAGCTAAATGATTGTTGAAAACTGCATTTTCGTGCAAACAAACTACCTAGAAAATTGATCAACAATCTAGATGAAATATTGTTCTATATGATTTGCATCTCAATCATGACATCCAAGCTTAGGTGATCGGTGTTCCTCATAATGATCAAAACAGGTTGATTGATCTTAAAATGCTTGCCTTCAATGAAATTCTTCCACCCCAGCTTGTCGAACTCAATGCGGCCATCATGTTTCTTGTTGTACGTAATGGTTGTGACGGCCCCAGCTGCTCCAAGTCGTAGTCCAGCTTTGCCATGAGTTAGTAGGCTAGCGTCTTGCACTATGATCTTACGTAGTTTCTGCGCATAAAGGACAACATACAATATATTAACTTAGGAAAGAGGCATATATACCGAGTAAAGAGACAGTTCTTCTAGAATTTTAACTTTCGAAAGAGGCACATATATACCATATCATGTCTCTTCAAATTTGTGGTCGTCAAACGGGTCACAAAAGGAACACCAACATCGACTGTCACGGGTAGAAGCTGAACCAGGCGGTCGTTCTCATCTGTCTTCAGATGAACTCTTTGGGAAACTATGTAACTGGCCCCTTCGTCACTCCCAACAGAACTCCCAGAACACTAGGCAGAACTTTCGTAATCCTCCTCATTGTGCTCTTCATTGTTGGCATATTCCATAAAGGCAACAGAGATCCTGGAATTTGGTCCTGCAATAGTAAAAACAAGCAGCACTACTCCCTTGTGAACATGATTGGTGTGCTGGACGAACTGTTCCCATCCTAAGCCGTGCAAGCGGGTCGTCCTCCGTCCTTTGGTCACATAAATAGTGTATGTTTTCTCAAGAGGACGAAACAACATAGTGTCGCCTACTACCCGTTGAACGCTTCCCAAGCGTTGCACGGTACTACTTGTGCAACAGAAACATGATAAGCAGTATTATACAGTACTATGCAACAGAAACACGTTAAAGAATATTAGAATTTGTCGTCCTACTTACGAATGACTTGATGTGACGACTCTCAGCTTGCAGATGAACACTAAAATTGGCTCCACTGAGGAGGCTAGAGCACTCGTGCTCGCATAATGGGCATGTCATTTCCTGTTAATTAATTAAGTTAACATGTGCATAACGAATTCCTATATCATAGCAATTCAAGTTAGTTTTCAAATAAATATATGAGTTTAAGTCGTACAAATGTGGGCATCACAAATTCGTAACACATGATATGCAAACCAAGAAGCTATCTAATTGAGAACTAATTAAAACTAGACAACATGCAACACAAATTCCTAAAAATGCGCAACACAATTTCAAAAATAAATTGAAAACTAGGGTTAGAACATGCACGGCGAGGCAAGATGTGCTATGGGGACGGGCCGGTTCGGAGGGGTAGAGTCACATACGGCGGCAGGAAGGCGCATCGACGGGGGCCGGCGTGGACTGGCGCATCGACGGGAACGGCGGCGGGCAGGCGCAGCCGCGGGGAACGGTGGCGGACCGTCTCATCTAATGAGAACGACGGTGGGGAGGCGCAGCCGCGGGGACAGCGGCGGATCGGCAACGACGGGGAACAGCGGCGGGTACGCGTGCGGGCAGTGAGGGGACGGCGGCGGGGAGGCGGGGTGAGGGGGATGGCGGCGGGGAGGCGGGCGAGGGTTTGGTGGGGAGGTGGGCGAGATTTCGAGATTTTGATTTGTGGCGTGGCGGCAAGAGGGGAAAATTTCACCCTCCCGTTATCGATATGGAGCCCGAAATTTTTCACTTTGCCGCAAGTTATTCACAATCCGCACCGTCCGGACATGTTTGTTCACTCCGAGATTTACCAAAATCCAAAATACTTACAAAAAATCAAACAAAAGTGAAGATAAATGATTTATGCGTCCTAATTAATGTTACACTGAGTTGTAGACAGAGAAATAGGTTTATATACCGAAGATAATTTATCAGGTAGTAGAAAACTTGTAACTTACACGGAAAAGGTCTGGTGTGTATAACGATGATGTGTTCTTCTTCTTTACAGCTGTATTCCCTCCGTTCCACAGTTCCACAATATAAGATGTTTTAGCCGTTTCCACATTCACATGCATACACATGTATGTAGACACTTTTTAGTGTATGTGTACATTCTTTTTAGTATGAATGTAGACATGCATATGTGTAAACCTTAAACATCTTACAATATGGAACAGAGGGAGTACTTTAAACCTATGAAAGATTTTTTTACAAAATATGAGGAATTTTTATGGTTTCAGATAGTGGGCTCATAGAGTTACCATAATACAGATTATTCATCCATGTACATCAATGTTGAAGAAATATTAGTTCGGTATATTAAATTAGTAAACATCTGGATCATAGCCGGACCCTCCGGATATTAAATTGGCAAACATTTGGATCTCACGCAATATTTGCGCCATATAACGACGAATAGACAATATGGATGAATACATATAGCTCAGAATTTACCAGGTATATTGTAAATATATCAAAATATATCAAAACTTGATCTTTCGATACATTTAAATGTCCGTACCCTCCGGACTATTAGAAATGGATGACCAGATCGCATGGATGTCTCCCTGCGCAGGCTTTGACCACATTTTTTCCAGTGTGAACGGCGCAGTGTCTAAACCTCCGGATAAATGCAAATGACCTCCGGGTCCCACCCGGATTCGCGGTCGGCCGGCGCAGCGCCCGAGATTCCCCTCCGGACTTGTGAGCTTTATTAACTGCGGCGCCGGACGGTAGAAATCCATCCCCTCCGAGATTCCCCTTCACCTAGAGCAAACCCTAGCCGTCTCCATCCATCCACCTCCATCCGCCTCTCACCGGCCAATCCAAGATCCGCCGCCGCGCACATCATGCCTCGCCGCCTGGCCACGACCCATTCGAAGCTCACGCGTGAGCGCTACGCCGCCATTGCGGTTGAGATGCGTGCGGCGGCCAACATCCCAGATGCGGCGGAGACATTGTCGCGGCCATGACGGAGACTGTGGTGGATACGCCCACCCACCGGCTATATTACATTGGTCTTCGCCATAGAGAAGGCCGTGGCGGACGCCGTGGTGGAGTTCTTGGCGGTCCGCGCTGGCCGCAAAGGCGTGCCGGCGCGCCTGGTCGTGGAGGCGGCAGATGTTGGCGCGCGCGTGGTGGACAGCCAGGCTTCGGCGGCGGGCAATGGCGGCGAGGTTGTGCTAGAGAGCCAGGCCTCGGCGGCGGGCAATGGCGGGGAGGGCGAGGACCAGGCCGTGGCAGGGGCCGATGGCGGCGATGCGCCGGCGCCCAAGGCGCTCGCCCGTCTGGAGGCCGTCAAGGCCGAGAACCACGCGGCCTGGCAGCAAATCCAGGCCGAGCACGTGGACGCCACACTCATCCGGTAGATGAGGGCCGACCCCGCCCTTGTGGAGTAGAACCGTGACATCCTGGAGGCCGCGGCCGTGGTGCGCGCGGCGGCCGCGGGTGAGGACGTGAGGGCGGCAAGGCAGCGGCCACGGGCGAGGACGGTCAAGATGGCGACTCCGACGAGGACATGCCGGACGCTGATGCAGGAGACAACGACGACGAGGGCATGCCGACGGCCTTCTATGAGGACTACATGCCCGACTCCGATGAGGACATGCCCGACTTTGAGGACGGTGTGTGTGAATCCTCAATCGAGGATGATGACAAGATCTTCCTGCCCAGCCCTTTCGTTTAGACCGATCGATCGTCGAGCGGTCGATCTAGTAGTAGGTAAGCTCGATCTCTAGCTAGTAGTATATTAGAGCTCGAGATCTGGCTAGTACATTTTGCTAGGATAGCTAGGTTTGATCGATCCGTGGCCGGGGCCGGGATCGATCGATCGATCAGCCATTAATCGATAACATATTCGCGCGCGAGTTGTGCAGGGACGCGCGGTACATATTTTGCTAGGATAGACGATCGATCGTATTAATTAGCACTAGCTAAGATCGATCCAATCGATCGAGGATTTGGCCGGCAGCCGTGCGGTGAAAATTTGATACCAACTTCACTGTATTTTGCTACTAATTATAATAGTAAGTTATGAACTCTGATTGAATATCGATCTGTTTAATTCCCATTTCTCTGTTCATGATTTTGTTCACGTTTTCGCGCGCACTTCTGTCTTCGGTAAAAGTTTCCTTTCAATTTGCGTGCGAGAGCTATTTCTCAGACGGCGACATTTTCCAGCCGTCTCTACTGATTTCTACAGGCGGTGAAGATTTCTAGCCGTCTCTAAACGTTGTGCATGGGAGACGGCGAGCAATATGAGCCGTCTCAGGTTATATTAGAGACGCCCAAATAATAGAATTGCTTGAGGAGATATGTCCCAAACGGATGAAATATTGTTTTGGTTTGACCGGCTCTAGGTCCCGTTTCCCATTTGAGATTTTGTACTAGTGTGCCCTGGTCCGGATGGTTTCACCACACGGTTTTATGTGGCTTGCTGGAGCGTCATCAAGACCGACGTGATGGACGCCTTCCGTTCTCTCTCACATTTGGATCCTCGTGGCTTTGGGGGGGGGGGTGAACCAGGTGTACATCACGCTCCTCCCCAAGACGCCAGGGGCCGAGGAGGTGTCGTGGTGGATCACGGCAGATGCCATGGGTATGGCTTAGTTGGGGCCGAATGGTCGTTGGGGGAATCCGGGGAGGGTTTATGCACTCAAGACGTGCACAAGCAAGAACATGCAAGAAACCACAAGAACATGCAAGAAACGAGAAACCAAGAACACAAAAGACACCACGATGTACCCAGGTTCGGGGCCTTCGTGAGGAAGTAAAACCCCTACTCCTGCCTTCCTCTCTCAATATATCAGTGTCGTTCTCAGGTACAAGGTGCTCCTCGAGCTGTATGATGCTACCAAAGTGAGAGCTCGAGATAGAAGATGAAACTATGAAGGGGGAAATGAGCTAGGGTTTTTGCCGTCCTCCTCCCTGGAGGTAGAGATGCTGCATATATACATAGGCCGAAGTACAGTTTTACCCCTGCCTCCAACTAACAATGGCATGGCCAAAAGGTAGAAGACAAGCCTCTGCCTCCTGCCAGCTCAACGGCCGGACTGTCAGGCCGGACAGGCCTAGCTTTCCTCTTCCGGTCATACTTCAGTAGCCTGCCGAGGTCTAGCCTGTAGACCTTTCCCGAAATAGCCAGTCAGCTCCTAGGCCCCCGAGCTTCCGGGAAACCCGTGGACGGACCTCGCCGTCCTCTGAAGCTTCGGGCTACGAGCTCTGCGGCGCCCGTGACCTCTCTGACATGCCTCGATCCTTGCTGCCAACCTCGGATAACACTCCTGATCCTATACCTCGGTAGAGAATACCTTATTCCTGTGGTAGCTAGCTGACTGCCCCGAGGTTGATACCTCGGAGGATATACCTCGGAGAATATACCTCGACGTACACCTTACGTCGGATGACGCCTCCTGCGTCCTTGCTCAATCGTTACCTCGGACAGCTTACTGCCTTAACCTTACATGTCTTTACCTCATCTTTACCCTACCCGGGGGTAACCCCCCGACAGTAGTCCCCGAAGCTGATGTGGTCTTGCAGCCTCGGATGAAAGGCCGCATCAGGTTCAACCCGAAACCACATGCGCTACAATGTTTTGCAGGTCACCGAACCAATACCCGGAAAATCCATCGGTCTGTTCCTCGGGCCATACTGCTTTTCCGAAGTATCCGCCGAGATCTCGGACGTCAACCCCTCGATTCCTGCATCCTTACTGACTTCGGTCAGAGAACACTGTTCACGTGTCCCATCCGTCACTTCCTGGTCCACGACAGTCAAAGCACTCGAGTGCTTTCCACCACGCGGCCCACGTCAGCGGAGATTCCCCGCTTGCGCCGCTTCGCGCTCCAGTAACCGCACCGCCCGACGGTTTGCCTCCTGCAACCGATCCTGTGGCCTGCTCGCCCACCGCTATCTTCGTGCCACGTGGCCATTGTGCACAAACGATCCCACTCGCCGCTCCGATAACCGCGCGGTAGTGCGCAGTTACCGCCCGCGGTTATAAATACAGGCCCAGGGCAGTGCATCCCTCTTCTTCCTCATCCACTTGCCGTTTCGCCTCCATCGCAACCAGCGCCGCCGCTTCCAGTCGAGAAGAAACGCGTTCCCGCCGCCGACGAGCAGCTCCTTCGTCGCCGTTGCGAACGCGTCGCCAGCGCCGCCCTTGAGCATTTCATCTTCACGGTACACACCTCTTTTCTTGTTATCTTAGCATTGCTCTTGGTTTCTCCCTCTTCGCGTTTTGGTTCTTCATATATTCTTGATTAAAACTTCATTTATCTCCTCCGGTAGATCTTTCTTGTATACTCCTTTGGGTAGAAAGTAGTTTCTTGCCTCGGATAGCTACTCCCATAGCATGGATCTGCCTCTATGCACATAAGATAGCCACCAAACTCCTCCTGAGTTAGCCAAATATTGTACTAGATTCCAGATTCCCTTTTTCCTTTACTGAATTTTTGCACACTCTCTGCAGATTGACTCTGCCGAGATGTCTCCGCCTGAGACTTCGGAACAAACCGAGGTTCATGACCTCGAACTAGAGGTCGGCGAGCGCGCCGGCTGGGAGGGTTCGGATGTCACCCGGACGAGATCCAATGGCTCAGGGACACTCGGCGGATTCCCGCCGAGGTAGAGTGCCGCCTACCCGAGGGCGAACTCGAGCCACAAGTCAGAGCAGGGGAACGGGTGGTCTTCGTCGCGCACTTCCAGCGCGGCTTCGGACTGCCCGTCAGTGATTTCTTCCGGAGCTTCCTGGACAAGTTCGGGCTCCAGGTTCATCATCTCCCCGCCAACGCCATCACTACTCTCTCCTGCATCGTCTCCTTCTCTGAGGGATACCTCGGCCTCAAAGCCACGGTAGACCTCTTTTCTCGCTACTTCCAACTTAAGCGGCAAGTGATCCCGGCTCCAAAAAACAAGGATCTGCCCAAGCTACTAACCGCCTGCGGAGCAGCCACCATAGCTCCTCGCCGAAACTCCATCTTCCCACGTATCACTACTCCGGACACCGTTCGCAAGTGGCTCCGGACGTGGTTTTACGTGAAGAACTCCGGCGAAGAGGACTTCCTCAACCTGCCGGCGTTTAACCTCAGCCCTCCTACAGAACAGCTCAACTGGGACTACGCTCCCCCTCACACCGGCGAACTCAAGTCCATCCATGGGTATATTGCGAAATGGCAGGACCCGGAGGACCCCGAGAACGACGGGAAAGTCCTGACGGCTGACGACCTGGCCTGCACATTCGTGAAGCGCAGGGTCTCCCCTCTCCAGGCGAGGTCTCACAAGATCTGCCATATGAGCGGTCTTTATGACCCCACCCGACATACGCACATTGCACTGGACAATGCCGCGGTAGCTCGGCGAGTCCGAGCTATCACCAAGTCCAAGATCTCTGATGCTTGGACATGGGGAAGGGAGCCCCACTACAGGACCAAGCCAGCGAAACAGGTACGCTATTCCGACGTTTTCTTCGATACTCCTTTACCACCGAGGTCTTGCTACCGACGTTCATCTTGATAATTTTCTTCCTAACTCCTTTTCATATGTCTGCCATACAGCTGTTCGCCCCAGACCGCCGAGGATGGAGTCCATCCTGCGGACCACTTCGGCGAGGATCTCCCTGTCGAGGACCCACCATCCAACGTGGACCCTGACGACGAGGATTTTATGCCCATTGCCTCGGCCCGCATCACCACCGCGGGTAAGCCTCAAGCACAAGCTTCAGTTCAAGAGATTTCGGATGACGAGGAGGGGTTCCTCGTCGTGGAACCAATAAACGCGGTACCTCTCTCCTGCCTTCCTCACCTTCCGAACTTTACTCCAGCAACCAGCCGGAAACGCGCTGGTGCCGCAACTCCGGCCGCCGAACCATCCGCCACTGGAGCCTCCGGACCCACTGAGGCTCCGGTCAAGAGACGCCGGCTGAAGAAGTCCGGACATCCTCCTCATGCCCGGGGGGCAAGAGGCTTCCTACCTCGGATGGGTAATGCTTTGCTTCTATAGCCAACAATGTTTGTTGCTTAAACATATTATCTCGGTATTAACACTTGACCATCTTCTTTTCGTTGCAGTGCCCCATAGACGTGGATCAGGAGGTATCCTCCATGACTGCACCCGTTGGTGCCTCTGAAGCCACGACCTCCCCGACGAACTCTCGCCCCGGATCTCCTCCACCGAGGTCTGGCCCGGCCTTGGGGAAATCTGCCCCCACCCGAGGTCAGACTTCTCCGCGTCCTCAAACGGATGCGGAGACCAATCGCGCCAGGACTTCGGCTACCACCTTGCCGGAGCCTCGACTCTCCCCCCGAAGCCAGACTGCCCGCAACCAACAGCAGCAACAGCAGCAGAAGCAACAGCCCAAGCAACAGCCCCAAAAACCACTCCGCCAAACCACCTTGCCGTTGGAGAAGGGCAAGGAGAAAGAGAAAGAGACGGTGAAGGCCAAGGTCACCCCCAAACCAACATCTGGGTCTGGCACCCTGACTATCTCTTCTCCTTCAAGGATCCAACCGAGGTCTCCTCCCCCGGTGACACGCCGAATTCCTCCATTCGCCGCACCCATTGATGAGACTGCCCCTCCGGCCGAAGAATATGCTCGGAGGGCATCTCTCATATTGGAGAACCGGCCTGCTTCAAGTTCCGAGGCTGCTTTGGCCGTGGAGGCCTCGGTTAGGGGCATCGAGCAGGGCGGACCGTGGGGATTTCCTCCTCTGCGCACTGATAGTGGCCAGAGCCTCGGCTCCTTGGAACATTACAATGCAGACTGGAATTCTGCAGACGAGGTCTCCTCGGCCTCCTTAGCTGCTCCGGTGGCTGAGCATCCCGCGGGAAACAGCGCCTGCATCCGAAGCGTATATGATCTACAAACTGCTGCCCTGCGTGCTGCTCAAACCATCGACGTAAGTCCTATTCTCTTTACTTTCATGCAGTATCTCATCTAATATCCACCATCCCCAGTCCCCGAGATTCGAGGTAAACTATTGACGCTCCGTCGGAGTTAAAATTGTTTGGCTTGAATCTCAACTTTCCATTTTCATCCGACGTATCCAATCCATTTTATCTCACTTTAGCATGCACCTCGGGTACGAGTCCCCGAGACTCATGTCGAGGCATACCCCGGCAACATTTTCCCAATGATTTGACTCCGAGTCCCCGAGACTCTTGTCGAGGTATAACCTTTCTAACCGAGCTATATTTTTCTTCCTTGCAGAATACTATGAACATCCGTACGGACATCTTCCACTCTCTCTTGTTCGCACACAAGAACCTCCATGATGCGCACAAGGCCGCACTTGCAGCGAAGAAAACTTCGGATGACCAGCTAGCGCAAGAGAAAGCCGAGGTATCTCGGCTGGTAAAGGAACTGAAGCGCATCACTGAGCTGCGGACGTCTGAAAAAGAGCAGCTGCAGGCGGAAAAGGCCAGTGTTGTCGAAACAGAGAAGAAACTCCGGGAGGATGCCGCCAAGGATCACCAGGAAGCGCTCCAGTTAGCCGAGACCCGCGCCACCTCGGCCACCGAGGCTTATGAAGCCCTTCAAGCTTCGGTTAACCAGTCCTCCCGACGCTGCAACACATCAACCAAGAAATGGACAGTAAGCTTCTTGCCCCCCTTAGCTTTGCTTTGTCCTCAACATACTGGCTCTTTGCCGAACTATCTCTTTCATTATTAACAGGCTATCCTTCTGCAGAGCATTCACCTACACCCAAGTCTCGGCCCGCAATGTCACTGCTCGTCACAGGGAGATGCGGAACGAAACGAACCCCGTCTGGACCGTTGAGGACCACATCGTGGCCATCAAGTCTCGGATCCATCCATTGAAACCATTGGGTCGGAACTTCTCGATGCAGGTGTGTCTGCTTTCCGAGCCTTATGGCCTCTTGCCGACGCTCCCAAATCTACGCCCGAGCTCGCCGCCAGCTTCGTGACACCGAAAGAAGATTGCGAGAGTGGCGCTCATCTTCAGCTCGCGCTGGAGCTGATGCCGCTCTCAGGTTTATCATGACTTGGTGCGAGAAGATCGACCTCGAGAAGATGAACACTCTCCGGCGAGGCTCACCTTGGTCGTCCGACCCGATCCTCATCGCGCGCCGCCAAAAGATGGCCAACTACTTTGCTGGATATGCCAACACAAAGAACTTGAGCGAAGGAGACACCTACTCCGACGCCGAGGATTACGCGCCAGAAGACGAGGAATACGAAACAGAATCCGACGTCGAGGCCGAGCAAGGTGACGACGGTGAAACCCGCGAAGCAGAAACCGAGGCTCCCACAACCTGATGCCGAGGTTACTGCCGACGTTGCCAGCACTTCCCAGGCTACCTCGGCTCCGGACGAAATCCCTGCTGCATCGGCTGCTGCCGACGTAATTCCTGATGCCTCGACCTGAACTTATGCTTGGCCAGAAAACTTCATTAAATCCCCGGTATGCCGGGACGCAGATGTAATCAAACTTAAGTAGTTCCTTTGCTACCTCTATTACTATTATGCTCATCGAACCATGCTTTTCTAGCTTTATATCGAATCCTTTTGAACAAGTGCCGAGTTCACTTTCGTGTTTACTATATTTGGCAGTCTTTGCTCTTGTCTGCCATTCTGGCGTTCGACAGTCGAGTCACAAGATTGTTGTTCATAGCATACAGTACTTGGTAAATTCCGAGGTATGTTCAAAGTCATCCGACATAAAGAAGAAGTAAAAACAGGGGTTAGTAAACGACATATGCCGACTGTCTTTTTGGACCGAGTCCCCGAGTTCATTTTCATGTTTCCCATGTTCTTTCGTCTTTGCTCTTGACTGCCATGCTGGCGTTCGTCAGTCGAGTCACAAGATTAGTTACATAGCATACAGTACTTGAAGTTTGAGACGAGGTTCAAAATAGTCGGCATACGAACGAAAAAGAAGTACAAACATAAAACAAGCATGCATAATAGCGAGGCAGTCCCCGAGCTCACTTCAGGTGCCGAGTTTTTATTAAAGATCAGCCGAGGTACATACATTACTTCCTTCAACAGTAGAAGGGTCGGAGTAGAGCTACATTCCATGGACGCTGAAGCTCCGCATCGGGTCTATCCAGCCCATCTCCCTTGGCTCCTGTGCATCTATAAGATAGTACGAATCATTGTGCAAAGCTCGGCTCACAATGTATGGTCCCTCCCATGGAGGTGACAACTTGTGCCGACCTTTGCTGCGCTGAACAAGCCTCAGCACTAGATCTCCTTCATTAAACTTTCGGGGTTTTACATGCCGGCTTTGATAGCGTCGGAGACCCTGCTGATATATTGCTGACCGAGATAAGGCCAATTCTCTTGCTTCCTCAAGCAGATCTACAGCATCTTCCCGAGCTTCTTTAGCCTCGGCTTCTGTGTACATTGCCACTCTGGGCGCATCATATTCAATGTCGGTTGGCAGCATTGCCTCGGCCCCATAGACCATGAAAATGGCGTATAGCCTGTTGATCTGTTCGGTGTGGTCCTTAACCCCACAGAACTGCTGGTATCTCATCGATCCAACACCCCGGTGTTTTCAACAGTGGTTCTACTAGCCGAGCTTTGATTCCGGCCAATACCAATGCATTTGACCTTTCTACTTGCCCATTAGCCTGTGGGTGAGCCACCGAGGCTACATCAAGTCGAATTCCCTTACTCATGCAGAACCGAGCAAACTCTCCGACAGCAAAGTTCGTGCCGTTGTCTGTAATGATACTATGAGGATATCCATATCTCAGGATTATTTCCTTCAAAAAGGTCACTGCCGTATGACCATCCACTTTCGGATTGGCTTCACCTCGATCCACTTAGTGAATTTGTCCACCATCACCAGTATGTGAGTCATATTGCCTCGGGCTGGCTTGAATTCTCCCACCATGTCCAGACACCAAACTGCAAAGGGCCACGTGATAGGAATGGTCTTGAGCGCCGAAGCTGGCATGTGCTGCTGCTTGGCGAACCTTTGGCACCCTTCACATTTCCGAACTATATCTTCTGCATCGGCATTGGCGGTGGGCCAATAGAACCCTGCCGGAACACCTTGGCCACCAGAGCTCTTGTGCTGCAATGATGTCCACATTCTCCTTGGTGGATTTCTAAAAGCATCTCCTTGCCTTCAGCTGGTTCGACACACCTCTGCAACACCTCGGTCACACTTCTCTTGTATAGCTCCTTGTTGATGATGGTGTATCCCTTAGCTCTCCTCTGGATTCTCCTTGCCTCGGTTGTATCACTTGGCAAACTTCCGTCAGTTATGAAGTTCATGATCTGCTCCGCCCATTCCGGCACTGGATGTAGAGGAAAAAGCTCTCATCTATCTCCATTGGTTCGGTCGCCATGATCTCCGCATGATTTCCTTTACCATTGCTCGGCCAGTCCCCGAGTGTTGGTGCGAAGTCCCCGGGCCAGATCCGAAGCTCCCACCATCCACTCCATAGGAAAAGCTCCATCAGTCCCGGATACTGCGAAGCAGTCCCCGATCGGCCAAACGCATCCGACGTCTACCTCCATAGGCTCAGACTCCGATTGGTGGTAAGAAAATTGACTCGGAATCAGGAGAAGGCTTGATTGAAGGAGTTCTCAAATGGTTCAGTGCTATCCCCGGTGGCACCGGTTCTTTGGATGAACCGAGCTTAGACAATACGTCGGCGGCTTCATTCTCCCCCCGAGGTATGTGCTTGTACTCACATCCTTCGAAAAACCCAGACACCTTTTGCACATGAAACCGATACAACTCCATGTTCGCATCCAATGCATCCCAAGTGCCGGTGGATTGATGCACCACCAAAGCTGAATCGCCGAAGCATTCTATACGCCGGACACCTATCTCCTTTGCCACCTTGAGCCCATGGATCAGGGCCTCATACTCCGCCACGTTGTTCGACGCCGAGAAATGGATTTGCAGCACATACTTCAACTGGTCTTGCTTCGGCGAGGTTAGGACTATGCCGGCACCTAATCCGACCTTGGTCTTGGACCCATCAAAGTGCATCTTCCAATAATTATAGTCCGGCAAGGGCGGCTCATATTGCATCTCGGCCCAATCGCATAAAAAGTCCGGCAGCGCCTGCGACTTGATTGCATCTCGCCTTTCATAATGCGGAGTGTATGGAGATACCTCGATCGCCCATTTGGCAACTCGCCCAGTTGCGTCCTTGCATCCGATGATCTCCGAGATTGGAGCATCACATACCACCGTCATGGGATGCTCTTGGAAGTAATGCTTCAGTTTCTTAACCGCCAGGTATACTCCGTACGTCATCTTCTGGTAGTGGGGGTAGTTTTGCTTCGACGTGGATATCACCTCGCTCAGGTAGTAGATTGGTCTCTGCACCGATTTGCCTCCTTCGTCTCGCTCCACCACCACTGCAACACTTACGACCCGGTTTGTAGCCGCAATGTATATCAACATCGGTTCATTCTGCAAAGGGGATGCCAACACCGGAGCAGTGGACAACATCTTCTTCAGCTCATTGAACGCCGCGTCCGCCTGCGGGGTCCAAGTGAAACTGGTACTTTTCTTCATAAGTTGATACAATGGTAAGGCTTTTTCTCCTAGCCGACTTACAAACCGACTTAAAGATGCAAGGCATCCCGTGAACTTCTGCACATCTTTTAAACAGTTCGGCAACTTCATTCTTTCGATAGCTCGGATCTTAGCCGGGTTAACTTCTATACCTCGGCTCGATACGAGGAAACCGAGCAATTTTCCAGCCGGGACACCAAAGGTGCACTTGTCCGGGTTAAGTTTCAACCGATACTTTCTTAAATTTGCAAATGTCTCTTCGAGGTCTTCGATGAGAGTATGCTTCTTTTTAGTTTTGATAACAATGTCATCGACATACACTTGCACATTCTTGCCCATTTGAGAATGTAAGCACTTCTGCATACACCTTTGATAAGTTGCCCCGGCATTTCTCAAACCGAAACACATGACACGATAGCAATACGCCCCGTACGGGGTAATAAAGGCAGTCTTTATTTGATCATCAGTGTTCAGTGGGATCTGGTGAAAACCAGAATATGCATCAATAAAAGACAACAGCTCACATCCAGCCGTAGAATCGATCACTTGATCAATCCGAGGTAAAGGAAAGGGATCCTTCGGGCACGCCTTGTTCAGGTTGGTGAAGTCAATGCACATGCGCCACACCTTGACTACCGCCGGTTCGTCCTTCTTTTTCTCCACGAGGACTGGATTAGATATCCAGTCCGGATGCAGCACTTCCATGATGAAGCCTGCAGCCAGTAACTTCGCCAGTTCTTCGAGTACCACCTTTCTTCGGTCATCTGAGAGCCGCCGCGTCGGTTGACGCACTGGTTTCACCTCTGGCCGAACAAACAAAGAGTGCTCTGCCAACTCCCTCGGAACACCTGGCAGGTCTTTAGCCGACCATGCAAAAATGTCCCGATTCTCACGGAGGAAGTGACAGAGCGCGCTTTCCTATTTCTCGTCCATGCCAGTACCAATGATGGCGAAACGCTCCGGGTTCTCCGAGTCCAGCGGGATTTTCTTGGTCTCCTTGGGCACCTCGAATGAAGCGCTCATGTCCGGAGTAATTAGTCCGGACATGCCGAGCTGAGTAGACTGCGCCATTGCCACCACCTTCTGAAGTTGCTTCTTCTCCGCCGCGATCACCAAGGACTCGGCTAAACTAGATCCCGCCGAGGCACATTGCATAGCCTTCTTGTAGTCACCAGAAATGGTTATTATTCCCTTGGGCCCCGGCATTTTCATCTTTAGGTAGCCACATGAGTGGAGATCATGAACTTGGCCAAGGCTGGCCTTCCCAGCAAGGCATGGTAAGGGCTCTGCAAGTCCACAACCTCGAACTCAAGACTTTCAACTCGGCTGTTATCTCGGGTACCAAAACCCACGTCGACCCAAATCTTTCCCATAGGTGCACAAGAGACCCCGGGCACAATACCGTGAAATGTACAGCTGCTAGGCTGCAACTGGTTCGGTGAGTATCCCAGCTTGACCATTGTGTCTCGGTACATGATATTTATGGCACTCCCATTGTCCACCAAGACTCGGGTGAATCTCACATTGTTGGTCGGCCCACAAAACGTCGGATCCACCACCAGTGCATAGTTTCCAGGGCTCGGCATGATCCGAGGTGTATCTTGCCTGCTCCAAGTGATCTCTTGCTCGGACCAGTTCATGTATTTCACCACCGCCGGAGTTACTGCATTCACCTCCTTGGCACGCCTCAGCATACTCTTCTTATCAGTTGACTCAGTCACAAACACCACGTAGCTCTGATGTACTTCCCTATAATCATTACCGGGGTTCTCATACCTCTGATTCTCAAAGGACCACGTTTGGCTTTGGCCGGCACCACCGTTGTTGTTGTTGCCCTGGGCACTCACTGCATTCACCGGTTTCGCCTGCACCGTCTTCTGGTTTTGGGCCGCATGCACCGGGGTTGAATTTGCTCCGGTTAAGCTCTGATTCTGCGCCGCTATGGTCGGCTTATGCTGCTGCTGCGCGTTCGGATATTGAGGTCTACGCCATTGGTTCGGTGGCCCACTCCGGTTTGCCCCAGCTTTCGCCCCTTCTGCAGCGGTTCGGTGATGAAAACTACACTGCAGAGTGGTATGGTTGGGTGTTCTGCCATTCCTGCCATGATAGATACATGGTCCATTCACCAATGACTCGTAAGTCACAGGTGGTCCGGCCTCCTGCCACTGCTTCGCACCACCTCCCTGATTCTGGTTCTGGTTCGGAGTCCACGCCTGACCCTCAGTCTTCGGTTTCTGGGCGCCTCCAGGTCCGGACTGACTTGGGTTTACAGCATTGACTTGGAAATCTGGTTCTCTCCTCTTCTGCCCGAACTCTTGACGGTTATCAAACCTCGGTCCGTTGTTGCGGTTGTTCATCGGATTCCTCCTGTTCCGGGCATTCCCATCCAGCAGAGGCTGCATCGGATCGCCAAGGGCATAGGAATCAGCTATCCGAATCGTCTCGGCCAGAGTCTTTGGCATATCTCTCTGGAGCCTCTGCCACAACATGCTACCATACCGACATCCATCAGCAAACCACGCTATAGCCTGTGCTTCGATAACTCCCTCACAGGAGTTCCGAACATTGCTCCACCGAGTCAAGAATTCTCGGTCAGTCTCATTGTCCTCCTGCTTGCACGCCTGCAAAAGCTGAGGTCGGTTTGGCCTCCTGTAAGTGCTGGCGAAGTTGCTATTGAATGCCTCCTCTAAATCCAGCCAGCAATCGATGCTATTCTCCGGCAGATTGTTCAGCCAGATCCGAGCAGGACCTTCCAACATGTGCGGGAGATACCGGACCGCCCATCGGCGATTGCCCCCCGCAATGTATACTGCTGAAACATAATCAGCTAGCCAATCTTGCGGCTTGGTGCTCCCATTGTACGGCCTGGTACTCCGACCCAACTGAAACTGAGACACTGGTGGAGGTGGTTCCTTCATGATCCGAGGTCCAAAACACGCCGGACCAGGAGGGCCTTCCTCCTCCAACTTCTCGGACATGTAAATCCGATCTAGCTTGTAGCGCGCATCACCTGTAGGCAACGTCCGAGCTCCGATACGCTCTCCCAATGCACCATCCACTCTATAGAATCCAGCCCGCTCCATGGCTGAATTTCCATCATCATATCGGTCGCCACCTCGACCGACGTTCTTCGGCTGCGGAACATACTCCGGCTCTTGCTGATACTGCTCCTGCGGCCGGGGTTGCTGCTGATGCCTCGGGGGCTGAGGTGGTTTACCTCGGCCAGCCGACGCTGCTTGCCCACCGTTCTGATTTCCCTGAGCTGAACGGCCCTTAGCTCGGCTTGCATCACCTGGGCCGGGGTCTCCATTGGCTCGGCTAGCGTTGCCGACCTTTTGCTTCCCAGCTAACACCGGATCGTACACTTGCAGCTGCATCTCCTTGTTCCGACCTGAAGTGACACTCCGGGCACGATCGGCTCCTCCGACGTGTGGAGACGAGGCTTGCCCCTTGGACCCCTGGCTAACTGGCCTAATCGAATGGACCGCCTGCGAACCGCCAAGCCCGGCCTTGCGGAGGGCTTCATTTTGCTTGCTGGCCACATGCACTAACTCATTGAGCCGCTTCTGCTGCTCACGCCATGCATCTCCGGTCAACTCCGATAGCCCGGCCCTTACTGCTTCGGCTGCTCTAAGGTTCTTAGCTGGTGAACTATACACCGGCCTACCAGTAGCCGACCTGCTACTTGTTGCCTTACTCGAGCCCGAGACTGCAGCCCTAGCCATCTCCTCATAGAGGTCCTTGCCTCGGTTGAGCAGAGCAGCTTTCTTACGCCGCACAACCGGAGTAAAACCATCCTCTATACCATGTGCAGCATTGTACTCCTTCTGCTCCATATCGAACTGCTGCTTAGCCTCGGCCAGCAACCGAGCTTCTCTCAGCACCTCTGGCGCTCTGCCTCTAACCCGGCCACCGTATGCTCCACACTTGCCTCTACTGCGAGTGGCCGAGCTAACCTATCAACGATAGCTTCTAAGGGAACTTCTTCCCTTGGCATGCCCAACTGCTCATTCTGACTAGGTTTCTCGTACGGAAACTTCGCCGCCGACCTGATTTCTCAGGCAGCGCGGTTGGCGTCGCCTCCACCTCGGCTAGCGCGACCTTGCCAGCATCTGCCTTGCTAGCTGCAGGCTTGGTACCAGCCATCATCACCTCCACACACCTCGGAGGGCGAGTGACACGCCGCCCAAAGCCGCCAGGAGAGGAGTTTCGTCGTCCACGAGCACCTGCTCCGGGTACTCGCGAACCACCTCGACAGCAACGTATGTGGGGAAGCTGCCGAGCATCATGAGGAAGCCATCGGTGGGGAAAGGCTTGCCGGCGAAGCACCCCGCATTGTCGCTCACAAAGGCGAACTCGCCGATCTTGGCAACAAGGCCAGAAAGAACACACTCAGAGGAGCCCGTCCGGATGGAAACTCCACCCAACGCCTCAATCTGCCCCACGGTGGGCGCCAACTGTCGTGGTGGGATCACGGCAGATGCCATGGGTATGGCTTAGTTGGGGCCGAATGGTCGTTGGGGGAATCCGGGGAGGGTTTATGCACTCAAGACGTGCACAAGCAAGAACATGCAAGAAACCACAAGAACATGAACAAGAAACCAAGAAAGCCAAGAACACAAAAGACACCACGATGTACCCAGGTTCGGGGCCTTCGTGAGGAAGTAAAACCCCTACTCCTGCCTTGCCTCTCTCAATATATCAGTGTCGTTCTCAGGTACAAGGTGCTCCTCGAGCTGTATGATGCTACCAAAGTGAGAGCTCGAGATAGAAGATGAAACTATGAAGGGGGAAATGAGCTAGGGTTTTGCCGTCCTCCTCCCTGGAGGTAGAGATGCCGCATATATACATAGGCCGAAGTACATTTTACCCCTGCCTACAACTAACAATGGCATGGCCAAAAGGTAGAAGACAAGCCTCTGCCTCCTGCCAGCTCAACGGCCGGACTGTCAGGCCGGACAGGCCTAGCTTTCCTCTTCCGGTCATACTTCAGTAGCCTGCCGAGGTCTAGCCTGTAGACCTTTCCCGAAATAGCCGAGTCAGCTCCTAGGCCCCCGAGCTTCCGGGAAACCCGTGGACGGACCTCGCCGTCCTCTGAAGCTCGGGCTACGAGCTCTGCGGCGCCCGTGACCTCTCTGACATGCCTCGATCCTTGCTGCCAACCTCGGATAACACTCCTGATCCTATACCTCGGTAGAGAATACCTTATTCCTGTGGTAGCTAGCTGACTGCCCCGAGGTTGATACCTCGGAGGATATACCTCGGAGAATATACCTCGGACGTACACCTTACGTCGGATGACGCCTCCTGCGTCCTTGCTCAATCGTTACCTCGGACAGCTTACTGCCTTAACCTTACATGTCTTTACCTCATCTTTACCCTACCCGGGGGTAACCCCCCGACAGGAGGTGCGAGACTTCCGGCCGATTAGCCTGATTCATGGCTTTGCCAAATTGGTGGCAAAGGTCCTAGCCGTGAGGGTGGCGCCTAGTATTCCGTTGCTGGTGGGGCCACACCAAAGCGCTTTTGTGCGTGGGATATGCCTGCATGACAACTTTATGTTGGTCCATGGCACAGCAAGGGAGTTGCACATCACCTCCAGTACGGCGGTCCTGCTAAAACTCGACATCAGGAAGGCTTTTGACACCGTGGACTGGGCCTTCCTGCTAGAAGTGCTCAGGAAGATGGGTTTTGGTGAGAGGTGGATAGCGTGGATTTGCATCCTGTTGTCTACCGCGTCGACTAGGGTGCTGATGAATGGCTCCCCCGGTGGTAAGATTGCCAATCGGCATGGTCTTAGGCAGGGCGACCCCCTCTCGCCCCTGCTTTTCATCCTCGTTATGGAGGCCCTTTATCACCTGATCGAGAAAGCGGTGGAAAGGGGGATGCTCTCCCGCCTCTCGGTGTCGGGCCTTTGGCATCACACCTCCATCTACGCGGATGACATGGTTACCTTCCTTCGACCTTCGGAAGGGGATCTGCAGTCCTTTGCCGTTTTGTTGGAGGATTTTGGTGCAGCTTCAGGGTTGCGCACCAACCTCAACAAGAGTTCGGCCCATCTCATTCGTGGAGCTGAGGGGGGTGCCCAGAGGGTGACACAGTTTCAGGGATGCGACATCCAGCCCTTTCCCCTGAGGTATCTTGGATTTCCCCTGTCCTACGCAAGTTGACCGCAGGGCAACTGCAGTACTTGGTGGATAATGTGGCTAAACGCCTTCCTAGCTGGGGGGCTGGTTTGATGGACAAAGGCGGGAGACTGGCTGTGATCCGCACCACTCTCTTCGCCGTATCGATCTTCGCCATGATGTCACTTGACTTGCCGGCCAAGACCCTGCTGGATCTAGGGAGACTCCTGAAGGGGTTTCCGTGGAAAGGCCACAAGGACGTGCACGGGGGGCATTGCCTGGTGGCGTGGGACCGAGTATGTATGCCCAGGGAGCTTGGTGGCCTGGGCATACTCAACCTGAAGGTGATGAACATGGCCCTTCGGGCTCGGTGGCTGTGGTTGGAGAGGACATATGCTTCTAAGCCATGGCGAGAATTTAACCTCCAGGTCCCGAGATTGGTCAGACAGCTTTTCGAGGCTGCTACACGATCGGTGGTAGGGAATGGGGCCTCGACGCTGTTCTGGACAAATAAGTGGCTCCCTGACGGACGCGTACGGGACTTTGCACCCAATCTTTTTGGGGCTGTCTCGCTGCAGGCGGTTAGGTCGAGAAGTGTCTGGGAAGGACTGGCTGGTGGCTGGTTGGAGGACGTCTAACCAGACCTCTCTGCTCAGGCCATCGCGGAACTTCTGGCCGTGGCCGATAGGCTGGCAGCGGTGGAGCTGCGACCGGATCAGGAGGACACCTTCAAGTGGATTTGGGATGCTAAGGGGGTCTACACCTTCCGCTCGTGCTATGTGGCATACTTCAGGGGGTCGGTGGCCATGGCTGGAGCCCCCTCTATCTGGCGCTCCAAAGCCCCGTCCAACTGCAAGGTCTTCCTGTGGCTTGCACTTGGGAGGCGGTGCTGGACGGCAGACCGCCTAGCCCGAAGGGGCCTCCCACGCCCTGACTCCTGCCCCTTTTGTGACCAACACGATGAGACTATTAGTCACCTCCTGGTGGGTTGCGTCTTCGCACGACAGATCTGGACGACGTGCTGCCGTGGCTGGGCCTATGACGGCTGGGCTCCGAGACTTGACGAGAGTTTGGAGGAGTGGCTTAGCTCTAGGACGGCGCCGCAAAGGGATATTAGAGACCTGCAGACGGCTCTGGCCCTGGTGGCGTGGATCTTGTGGAACCACCGGAATGACATTGTTTTTTACGACACCACCTCGTCAATCGGTAGGGTTCTAGAGTCACTTAGGATAGAGGGTGAGATCTGGCGTGTGGCCGGTCTTTTTAGAGGTAGCATAGGACAGGCGGAGTGGTGGAGGTTTGATGAGTAGTCAGCTATGTCGTTAGGTTACCGTGCTGCTACGGCAGAGTGGGTTGCGCGCTCGGCGTTTGTGCCAGCCCGCGTTGTAAGTTGGCCGCTTGGCCCTGGGCATATCCTTGAAAATTTTGATTTAGAGTTGAGACTGAGCGACGAAGTGGACCAATTTCAGTTCACTGAAGAAGTTGCTCTGTTTTTTGAGCTGGCAGAAGACTCTGTTGGTTGACTGTCACGAGTCTGGAGTCACAACTCAGAAATACCGCCGAGGGCAGAGCCGCGAAGGGAGGGCGAACCCAGCGGCATCGATGCGGAAGGCAGCGGCGTTAGCGGCGGCGGCGGTGGTCGCAGCCGCAGCCGCCATCGCTGTGCGTCAGAGGCTGCGGGAGGCGAAGCGGTGGGCGCGGGCGGCCGCCGTGTTGTGGGACCTGCAGGAGCGGTGCGCGGCGCCGGCGGCGAGGCTGCGGCAGGTGTCGGACGCGATGGAGGTGGAGATGCGTGCGGGGCTCGCCTCCGAGGACGGGAGCAAGCTCAAGATGCTCGTCACCTACGTTGACTCCCTTCCCTCCGGGTAAAACCCCCCACCTCTTCAGTTAAGGTTGATAGCGAGTACCGAATTAATGAGAAATGGAAGCATGCGTCTTTTTTCTTGTTTGTTCTCAAATTGTGTCTCTGTGACCGTCTTATATTTCATCTGTTGTATCCATTTGCATTTTCATCACAATACATCTGATCTCACTTAGGCAATTCTTGAAGGGTTGAGAAAGGGCTGTTTTATGCACTTGACCTCGGAGGAACAAACTTTCGTGTTCTACGAGTTCAATTAGGTGGAAAGGAACAACGAGTTATCAAGCAAGAATCTTTAGGGGTGTCCATTCCACAGCATTTAATGTCCAGAAGTTCGCAGGTAATGATCACGTCCACTTGTCATAATGTTCATTTCATTCATGGTTTGATTCTTTTTGATAATGTTGCACATGTGGCGTACAATTTCAGGATCTCTTTGATTTTATCGTCGGTGAGTTAGCAAAGTTTGTTGCCTCCGAGGGTGAAGACTACCATCTTCCGGAGGGCACCCAGAGAGAACTCGGTTTTACATTCTCCTTTCCAGTGAAGCAAACTTCGGTTTCTTCTGGCACTCTTATCAAGTGGACAAAGAGTTTTGCAATTGATGATATGGTCAGTATATCACCCCTTGCTTATGGAAACCAAATTAAAGATGCTTACACAAGAATGTGATTTGTGTAAGGTATACAAAACAAATTTTCCAGCACCATCCTGGATCAAAACAATTCAAATGGGACAAACACTGTATTTCATTAGAGTTTCAGTTTGGTGATATGCTTATATGATTGTAATTATGCAAATATATGTAAATAATGTACCAGCATGTTTTCTTTGAACTCAGGTTGGCAAAGATATCGTTTTTGAATTAAACGAGGCTATAAAACGTCAAGGGCTTGTTATGAAAGTCTCAGCATTGGTTAGTTTCTTCTTATATCTATATTATGCTCTGGGATTCATACTGCTGAAAAATAATCTCGTAGTTAAATGTCATGTCTGTATGTCAACAGAGACTGAAATATAGGATACTACTTTTGTAGGTGAATGATACTGTTGGGACTCTGGCTGCTGGGAGATATGTGGACAATGACACTATGGTTGCTATTATACTGGGAACTGGTACTAATGCAGCATACATAGAGCATGCACATGCAATTCCTAAATGGCACACCCCCCTGTCCTAGTCTGGAGATATGGTGGGTGCTTTAATCTTTACTTTGCCCCGCTGCAAAAATCCTACAAACTATTGTGCTTCTATTACTTATAATAGTATCACAAGAACAAGAAATATTCCTAATAAGTGAAGTAAGTCTTCTAATAGTCGAACCAATTTATATGATGATTTTAATTTTTTGCCATGTAACAGGTAATAAACATGGAGTGGGGAAATTTTAAGTCTGCTCATCTTCCACTCACTGAATTTGATCAAGCTTTGGATGCAGAAAGTCTGAATCCTGGAGAACAGGTAGTGCGGTACTGCCCTTAATAAGTTGACATGCTACAGTAATGACACTTTCCTGTTTTCTGGTTGATTAATTGGATAAATACTTCCTTCCAGATTTACGAGAAGTTGACTTCTGGTATGTATATGGGAGAAATTGTCCGAAGAATCTTGTTACAAATGGCTCAAGAAGCTGCTCTTTTTGGTGCTAATATACCTCCAAAACTTGAGATCCCATACGTTCTAAAGTATGTTGGTCTAACCTTTGTTGAATTAATTGCTAACTCTGGTTATATATTACTACCTCTGTTCCATAATGTAAGACGTTTTGGTTGGCTAAAATGGCCTACCAAAACACCTTACATTATGGAACAGAGGTAATAGAACTGTAAACAAGCTCACAGTTGGCCTGCCGAGTTAAAGAATACCTTAAGCGAGAAAATCGTGTGACCTTATGTCTTTTGTGTCATGGATGACACTGCCAGTAAAATTACAGCAACTGCATATTATCCGTGGAAGTGCCTACATTAACTGAAAACTGGCCCAAAATACTGTGTTAGCCAATACCTATTAGAGTATATCTTCAACTTTGATTCAGCCTGTGTTTCGGCAATTTTTTTAATATTTCCGTCTGCAGTAGAAACTGCGCAGAGTAGAGTTAGTATTCCTTATTAAAAAATATGTAAGTAAAGGTAAATGAATCGAGTGGTAAGCATTCTTTTCTAGGGCGTTCTTTGACCAATATTTTCTCTTTCCCTGCATTTAGACATGAGGTGGCAGCTATTCAAACTAAACTTAAGTACTTAGTATACCCACAACTGTCATTAAAATGCTTGATTTCTGTCGTGTTCCAGGACATTTCACATCTTGACAATGCATCATGATACATCACCTGATCTCAAAACAGTTGGAGTCAAACTAAAAGAAATCTTGGAGGTATTTTTCTTCTTTTGCCATCAACAATTGAAATTTAATAGTACTGCCATCATGTAATCCCTGCCGCCAAACAATTCCTTTTCTGACCTACATGGTTTTAAGATCGAAGGCAGCTCAAGAAAAACAAGAAAATTGGTTGTGGATGTTTGTGAGGTTGTTGCTAGGCGTGGCGCACGACTTGCTGCTGCCGGGATACACGGAATCCTCAAAAAGCTCGGCCAGGTTACCGACAGGCCCGACAAGCGAAGGATAGTGATCGCCGTGGATGGCGGAGTCTACAAGTACTATACTTTCTACAGCCAGTGCATGGAGAGCACTCTTAAGGAAATGCTTGGGGAGGAGGTGTCATCCTCCATTGTAATTAAGCCCGTCGATGACGGCTCAGGCATTGGGGCTGCTCTCTTGGCAGCCTCCTATTCTCAGCACATCTAGGCCCAAGAATGCGAAAATTCCTTCAGAAGCCACATCTCTAAATACAAAATGTCACGCACTTTGGTGCATGTTCTAGGAAAAAAACCATAGCAGCAGTTCACCGTTGCCAAAGTGTCTGTATTTTGTAACTGACAAATATTCATCATTAACTAAGTAATGTGATGTTCATTTTAGTTATAGAAGAACTTTTTCAAAAGTACTGTATACCTTCAACCATTGCCTAAGTGGCCTGTATTCTTGCAACCATGGAGAAGAAGTTGCATCACAAAGATTCACAAGGCAGATGGTAGGACGATTGATATTTTGGTAGTAGATGGAGAAGAATCAATGAGTGGCTTTGGTAGAATCTGGCTCTTGTTTGGTTTGATGGTTTTGCATTTAGGCTTGTAGCTTTTGCTGTGAATGGATCTGTCTGGTCGATGTGATAGCTTCATGGTCATATTATTCCCCTTTTTTAAAATGCTTGTTTTGGTTTGTGTATTTACTTTTGTAGCTTGTGCAAACAAAGAATGTGTGCCGACCTTGGGGCCGTGATTATTCCAGTATCTTCCTGTAGGTGTCCACTAATGTATTAACCCTGAAGAATGGAATAAAGGCGCTGGACAGAGGCCGCAAAGGAGCGAGAAAGCACGGCCTAGTTGCCATCGATTTATTCCATTTGCGGTTATCTCTTATGTTCGTTCTTTTATCCTGTCTGTCTGATATATATGTATCTGAAAGCCACAGCACCCTCAACAGCCTGCCTGCCTTATACGTAGTTTCAGCTCATCGCAACCGATCTTCTGAATCACCCGTCTGTGTGTAGCAGTAGTCATGGGTTGCTGCGGTGGCAATTCCTCGTCGTCGAAGCCAAAGGGCATCAGGGAGGAGATGCTGCTCCGCGTCCCGGGCGCGTCGGTGCACCTCATGGCGAACGGCTCCGAGGGGCCCATCGAGCTCGGCCGTGGCGAGCTCTCCGTCGTGAGGATCGTCAAGGACGACATGGCCGTCGTGGCCACCGTGGTGCGCGTCGGCCGCGACCTCGGGTGGCCGCTGGCAAGGGACGAACCCGTGATCAAGCTCGACGCGCTGCACTACCTCTTCACGCTACCGGACATGGACGGTGCGCTCCTCAACTACGGCGTCTCCTTCGACGCCGCGGCCACGGACGCCAAGCTGCTGACGTCCCTCGACGCGCTCCTTAAGTCCAACTCCTGCTTCTCCATGCCTTCGGCAAAGTCAAAGAACTCATCAAAACTGCCGTTGTCGCCGGACGGGTACTGGAACGACTTCGCGCCGACGATAGACAGCTACAACGGCGTGGTCGCCAAGGCGATCGGCGCGGGCACCGGCCACCTCGTCAAGGGCATCTTCATGTGCAGCGACGTCTATGCCAGCCAGGTACGTGCATATATGCACTGTTTTCTATACCACCTCAAGTCCACTGCTCTGAGTCCACTTCCTTCAGGTTCAACGGGGAGCCAATCTGATTAGCCCTCAAGCTGCTGGCAGTGCGAGCAAACGATTCGACGCCTCCGGTGGAGCTGACCCGAGCAACAAGGCAGCTGTAAAGCGTGGAGCTGTCAGCAAGAGCCTCAAGAGGTAACTCAAAAGTAGTACCGACCTCTTTCCTGATTGTGTGGATTACTACCTGTACTTGCGGGTGTGACGAATGGACGGATGTGCCCCTCCGGGCTTGGTTACTCAGGGTCAGGAAGCTATCGGAGATGTCTGAGAAGATGAGCAAGTCGATGCTGGACACGGTAATCTCGGTGACGGGGGCCATGGCCGCGCCGCTGCTTGGTTCCAAGCAAGGGAAAGCCTTGGTCTCCACCGTCCCCGGAAAGGTCATTCTGGCCACGTTTGATGCCATCAGTAAGTTCCCTGCAAAAACTGGTCGATTGGACATTGCCCTGATGTGCGGAGGTTTTACATTGGTTTTGGTTGCCTTTCTGTGACTGACAGATAAAGTCATGGACGCCGTCGAGGCTTCGGAGAGGAAGACAATTGCTGCAACCTCCAATGTCGTCTCTGGTGCAGTGTCCAAGAAGTAAGACCATCAGTAGCATCTAATATAGCCATCTGAAACCAACGAGCATCCTCTGTTTGCAAATCAGAATCAGCAGTAGTTGAGAGTATCTTCTTGTGCAGGTTTGGGGAGAGTGCAGGGGAGGCGACTGGAGATGCGTTCGCGACGGTCGGCCACACCGTGGGGACGGCGTGGAACATCTTCAAGATACGGAAGGTCGTCACGCCGTCGTCCTCCCTTCCGGGGAACATGGTCAAGAGCGCCGTCAAGAACAGGAAGTGAGGCTGTTGTTCTCAGCGACACGGCTAGTCTACCAACAGGTAGGACTAGGTGCACTGGGTGTGCTGCGCAGGATCATCGATCGTGTGCTAAGTAATACTCATGCGCACTACACCTAATGACGACATGTACAAGATTAATGTTACTCCTGTACAGTCTACGGTATAATAATAATGTTTGCGCTTCGAAAACTTTCGGATCCACTGAGATGCTGTGCTTACAAACGATCACGGGAATCAAACGAACGCTGCTGATTGTTGCGAGAAATTATAAACCGGCTGTTCATCACATACAAGAATGCTGCGACAGCATGCCCTGGGTACCAGCACTGGGAGCATGCAGGCTGACAGTCCAGACACAACTTGGTAGAAAACAAGAAAAACTGCATACCCCACAATAATTCGGATGAGAAAGTAGGCTTAACTTGCAAGACAAAGCTTCCATAAACACTAGCTGTAAGCATAAATGTAAATGTCACAAGACGCTATGGCAAACTAGGTTCACATCCAGGAACGGAAAAACCATACTTCGGCGTACTAGATGAGAAAAAACTAATAGGGGCATTATTATGTCGCCGCCAAACCACCGAGAGTAACAGGCCCCATAAATCAAATGCGAATGAATGTTTACTTCTTTTTCCCGCCAGCATCAGCCTTGGTCTGCAGAAGCAACAAAAAAATCAACATAATATGTGTTAGTATTAGAAAGTAGCCAATAGATCCGCATACATAAATTGCAGTGTTCAAGTGTCATCATAAGTAGCTCACCTTCTTAACACCACGGATCTTCTTAGATCTGTTCTTGCGCTCCTTAATTTGCTTGCGAGACTTTGCAGCCTTAGTAGCAAGACCATTCTGGCAGCAGGAACAGATGAAATTAATTGCAGTGAGTAACGTACATGACCACAACGCTCACCTTAACGTAAAATACACCATGCACTGAAAATTCAGAAAAGGAAATAAAAACAGCTATTTTATTACTCTTCACAACAAGTACACATCCAGTTCACATCAATCCAAACTTGCATACCCATCAATTACCTACGGGCTACTGAGTTTGTTCATTGCTGATTCGACATCGCCCACTTGGTATGATCCTAATCTAATTCATGTTTACTATGTTGCGAATTTCCAATACATGCAAGCATTACCTAAATTGAATGGAATATCAGCATTACCTAAATGAGCCTTTGCTAAAGATGTCCGTAAAGCGAAAGGCAGAATATTCCAATGCAAGAAGGCCTCATACAAAATCTTGTGTACCTGTATCCCGCCTCCCTAATTTCTTCTAAATGTCCTTAATCACAGAGAAAATACCACAAATTTACTACACGTCAGCAGCCAATGGTGTTGCAAACAGGTGGGCACACATATCAAGTAAAGAACACAACCTAAAATAAAACAGCAGCATTCAAAAGAAACCTACTGCGGCAACCATAAACTTCACACCTAGATACTCAGGAAACAAAGCGGCACGACACAGTATGGCTAACACAAAACATCTACTCCCTCCGATCCAAAATAAGTGTCGAAGTTTTGAACTACTACCCAGTTCAAAACTGCGACCCTAGCCAAATAAATAGTGCCTTATACTTTTAATGCCTATAACCAATTCTGAGTTCAGATTAGCGTGCGCTACAACCAGTTATGGCATTGTAATAATGGTGTGACTAATAGTCAGTCAAATGAGAATTAATTAACACAGTTCTATGTCGGGTGATGTCATCGAACAACCCAACTTGCAATTCATATATGCACGAATCACCATGCAAATCTGACGATGTAGGACTCGACTGAACGCTGAACTAATTATAGCTAGATGAGAATTAGGCAATTCCATTATTATGATGATGCTAATGAAGCGAAGGGACAAAACTACACGCCGCAAAGACACTATTCAACTACGACCTCATTCAAATAAGGAAGCACTTGATAACATAAGTGAATCAGTATAGTGGTGAGTGGTGACATACCCTGATCAGGCGGTACTTGGGCTCGAACTTCTTGGCAGCGTCGACGCTATCGTAGATGAGGCCGAAACCGGTGGATTTGCCGCCTCCGAAGTGTGTACGGAACTTGAACACGACGATGCAGTTGGGTTCCTTCACCTCGTACATCTTGGCCAGTTTCTCCTTCAGCTCCGCCTGCACATAGAAACCCAGACGGTGAGATCAGTAGATCGTTACTCTTTTTTTGCGAATGAGATCAGTAGATCATCAATTGAACGTTTATGATCGATATCGAGATCTCACCTTGGGGACGTTGGCTCTGCCTGGGTGGATCACCTCGAGCACCTGAAAGGCGGAGCGCGGCAAAGAGTTACTGATCAGAATTCAGAGGGGTGTGACAGATCAGGATAGCTCCGTTGAGGCCAGGGGTTCGTACGAATTGCTTGCGGGAGAGGAGGCGGTTGGTCATGAACTTGCGGGTGCGCAGGGTGACCGCCGGCAGGGGCTTCGAGTCCGGCGCCATGATTGGAGTTGGCCTCGGCGCCGACGTCGGAGAGGGGGAGGACGATCGAGAAGGTGTGGTACACAAGATGCTCAGGTTTGTTCAGCCGCAGGAGAACCTTATGGTGTGGAGGTGACTGTGGGTACTACTTATACTGGGCTTCTTTTCGGATTGGATAGTAGATGGGCTCGTGGCGTAGATTTCGGATGAGAGCAACTGCATCAGTATAACCTTAAATTGAGCTTCTAAAAACCGAACGGAAGCCAGTAACTATTTTCATGGATCCGATAAGTGCCATCAGTCAACCACCCAAACAATATCCACCCCAACGCCGCCAGAGAATCAACCATTATAAATGTTTATTTCGTGTTAGTAACATCTAGGCGAGGATCATCCAATGATCCAAGATGCTTTTTTTTAGAAGATCTGACTCTATTGATCAAACCACTGATTGGTGCTTGAAAAGATTTTCACGAGCACCAAAAAACGAATCACGAAAAAACTTGACACCACTGTTAAGATTGGCAAAAACACCACACGATAAACCAACAGATTTAGAGTTGACGATCCGTTGTAAAAAAAAATCAAAGACTCCTCGATGTCAACCACGCCGGTCACGGTGGAAACACCAGGATGGAGATGGAGCCACGGGCCTCTTATTCCGTGTGACGCCAAAATCTCCATCAAGATGTCGCCACCAACGCAAACATAACAAGAAAGAAAAATAAGTTGTAAAGTAGACGTAGATCCGGGACTCACTGATGGCATCCAGGGATCTCTAGGCGCCGAATCGGCCTGCGGAGACAAACAAGAGGCGCCGATGGCAAAGAAATGGAGAAACTCTAAACGGCGGGTAGGTTTAGAAGCGAGCTGGAGACTACTCGTGGGGACGTTGAGGTGGATCATCACAGATGGTTGTTTCGTGTTAACATCTAACTGAGGCGGGGGAGGAGCCCACATAACAGTGAGACGTCGCCTTCCTTTTCTAGATCAACTTTGGTTTTTTACTTAACACTGTAGAAAATGACCGTCCATGTCGAACCAACGTTCCATCCGGTAATTTGTCACCCGATATTTCCCTTCTTGTATCCTCCCACAACCTCACTGAGAGTAGACTCTCCAGATTTAGCGCCGCTCCTCTCCTCCTTCTCTCCCACAGATTAGCTATGGCCCATGTGGTTGTTGGCCTCGTGTTGTTCTGGAGCGTGTCACCTATGCTTATGAGCTGCATTCGATGCCTATCTGATGTGGCTGTGGGGAACGGCGTCGGTGTCTCCCGCAATGAGCTCGTGGGTGCTGGAGATCGGTTCCTGATGCCTTCTCTGAATCTTGTGGTAGTGGTGACAGTGGAAGGAGCAAGGTAGTGTCACAAATGCACAACTACGAGGGTAAACCATTCACTTTTGAAAACATGTTTATTTGCATCTGACGTGTGGTGACCACGTCAAATCGCATGGTTAGGTTACCTAGGGTTTCGTTAGAGGGGGAGAGAGTTGGTAGCGCTGGTAGATCCGCCGGCTGACAAATAAGGAGTTTACCCAGGTTCAGCCCCTCGGAGGGTAATACCCTACTTCCTGCTTGTCTGGTTATTGATGTCGAGGTGTACAATGGAGCTACAATGATGTCCCGGCAAGATGTGATCTCGCTAGGGTTTTTGTGGCTAGAGTATTGCGTAACCTAGTTCGGCAGCCCTCCAGCCTTTATATAGGAGGCTGGGTCTCGGGAGTTCGCATCCGATTAGGTTTACAGGTAAGGTAGGTCTCTACCGACATAAGGCTCGCCTGACTTGGGGCGTACTTCGTCTTCTTGGGCCTCCCTCGTGGGCCTCAAATGTGGTCCGCTAGACCATCGGTTGGGCTTTAGTCTATACGTGCACCAGGTATCTTCATGGTGGGGCACCCGAAGGGTAGGCCCACGTCAGCATCTTAATTGGGGAACACACTATTTAATCAAGAGAGATAAAACACTATCAATCCGAGAGTGAACAAATGGAGACGAGCTCCATGGAGCCCTTTATTTAAAAAGAACAAAAATATATTTTGAAGTTTCAAAAAAATCCTCGATGTTGATAATGTTGTAGTCTACTAATGTGTAAAATCTCAGCTCGAAATATCTCGTTTAAGTAGTGAACAGTGTAAATTTTCATCTCTTCTACATTTGTCAGATTCTGCTATTTTAGTGTATCTCATAATATGAAATATTTTGGTTTAAGATTTTTCACGTTGGTAGAATATGTCTACATCCAGGATTTTTTTCGAATATTTTGAAATTTACACATATGATTTTATTTTTTTTTCAAAATAAAAGGCCCCACACTAGTACCTTTCCTCTGTTTGGAGTTATCCGAATGCTCTTTGACAAACAGAGCCTTGATTTGTCGCACCACCAAACGAGGAAGAGCAAATCGGCCACAGGCCAACCACGTTTCTAGCTTTCCAATTGTTTCACTCCTCCCCGCTCCTCCACCTCTCCCGCCGCCGGGCGAGACTCCTCCCCGTCGCTGTCTAGGGCGGCGGGGCCCCGCTCGGCAGCGGCCATGCGCGCCCGTCGCGCCCCATTCCTCCCGGTAATCTCGCGCCTCCCGGTCCCTTCTCCATTCAGTCCACGGCACCAAAAAACAAAATGTTAGCCCAATTGTACCCTGAATCAAAAATGTATAATATTCTTGCTTCCGCACTAACCCCACCATCACCTTTGATCCATACCGGTGCTTCATTAGCTACTAGCGCGACAGTGGCAATACCTGGGGAGCAGTTCAAGTGGTGTGCGGAGTGGTTGCTGCGGGTGCCACCTGTGCGGCGAGACGCGGGGGCTAGCGGCGCCGGCGGCGGCTACGTGGTGGTCGAGGTGGTGCGTTGGTAGGAGGGGATTTGTGACATCGGAAGAGGCGAAGGGGGAGATGGAGAGCACCCTGAAGGGGATACGGGGAGGCGGGGCGCCCTGCGTGCTGGACATGGACGACGCGGCGACGGTCGGCGGTGGCGTCGAGGACACCTACGGCGAGGACCGCGCTACGGAGGAGCAGCTCGTCACGCCGTGGACCGTCTCCGTCGCGAGGTGAGCGTCCAACTGGGAGGGTACAACTCCAAATTAAAGGATAAGCTTTCTGATCCGCCGTGGCCTGGGACCAGGGATTTCTGTTTCGGAGTTCAAAACAGTTTTAGCAATTCTCATTTTCCTCAGTTCCCAACAAAATGAAATTTTCAGTCCTCTACTTTTTGTAAAAGTTCAGTCACCTAATAATGCGGTATTGAACGTGTGCAATTTAGTAAAGAAAAAAACGTAACTGTATTTTTTTATATTTCTCCGATGTTTCACAAGGTTAAAAATTCAGGTATCTTAGAAATTGACAACCTTAAGAAATTTTAATCATGATGGCATGATGCTTCAGGTTTTGACGTGATCAAACTTTGATATGTTTCGAACTTTCGTTTCTGTATCCCAGCGTTTGCCAAATATTTTTGATCTTAAGCTATGTGGTTTTCTGGTAGACAATGACAATAGTGGTAATTCACATACTCATAAAACTGACAGGATAGTATTCGAGTCATTTACCAGTTGAAATGCATGATCACCCCCGGGAAAGCAGAAATAGTGACTAGAGATACTGGAGCAGAATCTGTTTTGTTTGTGTCAAATCATAATTTGGCATGCAGAATTTAGTACTGTACTTGTTTGGTGTGTGGCAGCGGTTACAATTTGCTGAGGGATCCACGCTACAACAAGGGGCTTGCGTTCACAGAGAAGGAGCGTGACACGCACTACCTTCGTGGCCTTTTGCCACCAACGATCATATCCCAGGAGCTCCAGGTTCAACGACCCTCGATTGATATTTTCATGAACCATTTCAAGTGTGCACACATGTCTGATCTAGTGTACTCTGATATTATCAGGAGAGGAAGATAATGCATAACATCCGCCAGTACCAGCTACCTCTGCAGCGCTACATGGCTATGATGAACCTTCAGGTTACTGTACACTAAGTTCCCATAGTTTGTAAGATCCAGGCCTCTGCATTTTTTCCTATTGTTCATAGTATAGCTGATTTGAATATCCACTTCTGCTATGCTGCTTCGATCCGTATTGCAGGAGGGGAATGAGAGACTTTTCTACAAGCTCCTTATTGACAATGTTGAGGAGCTGCTTCCTATTGTGTACACTCCAACTGTTGGTGAGGCCTGCCAAAAGTATGGCTCCATATTCAGCCGTCCTCAGGGTCTCTATATCAGCTTGAAAGAGAAGTATGTTTTGTGTCGTGGTTTTTGAACTTTTTATTGTTTTGGGACTCGATTGTCTGTTCAGACTCATATGGAATCTTGCTGGGTTGTACAGGGGAAAGATCCTCGAGGTGTTGAAGAACTGGCCGGAGAGGAGCATTCAGGTTATTGTTGTCACTGACGGTGAGCGGATTTTGGGTCTTGGAGATCTTGGGTGCCAGGTATTTTCTGATGTGTCTTAAAAAATTGTGAGTACCTCTCAGGTTCTTGTATTGATTGTAATGTTTTCTACATAGGGAATGGGGATTCCTGTTGGTAAGCTTTCCCTCTACACTGCTTTGGGAGGGGTTCGTCCATCTGCTGTAAGTGTCACTTAAATCTACCTTTTTTTGTCGGACAGCCATTTGTTGCTGCATGAACTAACATTTTATTGATATTTCTGAAGTGCTTGCCAATCACATTGGATGTTGGTACAAATAATGAGCAGCTTCTGGATGATGAGTTTTACATTGGCCTGAGGCAAAGAAGGGCCATAGGCCAGGTTGGACAACGATAAATGCTTCTGCCTGTTTTGCCAACTCACACTAGTTACCACCTGAAATTCTTATTAAAATTTGTGTTTTCAGGGGTACGCTGATTTTCTGCATGAATTTATGTGTGCTGTGAAGCAAAACTATGGGGAAAAAGTTCTCATTCAGGTAACCGACATGCTAAAAAACATATTCTAAATAAAGTGTAAACAGAAAAAATTTGCCGGTGCAAAATGACCTGCCTCTCTTTTTATATGCAGTTTGAGGATTTTGCAAACCACAATGCGTTTGATCTCCTTGCAAGATATGGCACAACCCACCTCGTATTTAATGATGATATTCAGGTACTATTACTGGATGTCTGTTACATTGCTTATGATGTACTCTATTCTAATGTACATTTGTAAACATGATTAAAGGTTAGTACCATGGAGCTGCCCAAAACATTTGTTGTCACAAATGTGAGCTGGGGGCTAGGGTTTATTCAAATGGGATAAACATCAATTTATTTTTGTTTATATATTGCAGGGAACAGCTTCCGTGGTCCTTGCTGGGCTTGTTGCAGCACTAAAATTAGTTGGTGGTACATTGGCCGAACACACGTACCTGTTCCTGGGAGCTGGAGAGGTCTCTTTATGCATTCTTATTTGGATCTCCCATATTAAATTTATACAAGCGGGAGCATTCTGGAGTTCCTCAGCTTCAAAAATTTCTATAAGATGTTAGGGTATTACTACTTTTATACTTGGCCAATACTAGTCATCTATAGAGCTCCAAAAGCTGAACTAGACCTTCCATATTAGCTAACACTATCCAAATGACATCAAGTATACAATTCAGAGTAGAGATTAGGCGAGTCTCTACTCCTCTAAATTTTCAATAATAAGTTATCAGTGTTCTTAGTGTAATGTGTCCCTTATTTGAATAAATATGAATTATGTTTGGGAGAACCATGGAGCCGCGGCTCCACCTCTGGATGTTGGATCTCTCATGGAAATATGTGCACATGAATGGTCATTTGAGGGGCGCCCAGCTATAATCACCTAGAATCTTGATAAGCATGAACTGGCCCACCCACAGGGGGCATGCATGTTACCATGTTAGGAACAGTGGACAAATTTAACAAAGCATATTAATCACCTTGCAAATGTTGGCACATATCCCCAGGCCTGTACTTTCGAGTTTGCACACTTTACCCACTAACCAATAGTTTTGCTCTCGTACTTGCAGGCTGGGACAGGTATTGCAGAACTTATAGCTCTTCAGATGTCAAGACAGGTATTGCATATTTTTCTCTTGGGTTTCTCTGTCATTTCCAGCTTGTGCACACATATCCAGAATCTAACAATTGTTTCTCTATGCAGACAGAATCCCCAATAGAAGAATGTCGCAAGAAAATCTGGCTTGTCGATTCAAAGGTTTAATTTTTACGAAATCTCTTGTCTCTTAATGTCAGTATTTCATACCAGAACTTCAGTATATATTCCTACTTGCTAACAGTAGTTGCTAATTTTTAATTGACAGGGTCTGATCGTCAGTACGCGAAAGGAGTCCCTTCAACACTTCAAGAAACCATGGGCTCATGAGCATGAGCATGTCGACAACCTCTTAGATGCAGTCAATGTATGACCTGCACTTCTGAAAAAGAAAATTATAATGGCCTTACCTTAGTTATTCGCAGTCATCAGAATATTTACGTGCTTCGCTTCTGAGTTCTGACCCAAATGTGTCTTCCACCATTTCAGACCATCAAACCAACAGTTTTGATTGGCACATCTGGAAAGGGGCAAACTTTCACACAGGAGGTTGTCGAAGCCATTTCCTCATTTAACGAGGTAATTTTCACCATGTCAATTTGTTACCTCTGTGTACTTTTGAACCATTTAAGTTAGCATGTAACATTGTTCGATTATTATTGTAGATGCCTATCATTCTTGCTCTGTCCAATCCAACGTCGCAGGCTGAGTGCACGGCTGAACAAGCCTATACATGGAGCAAGGTAATGATCTCTATCAGCAGTCACCTCTCCCTTTGCTCGGAAATTCTTGTTGATGGAGCTATGCAACGTTATCAGCAGCAATATTTCTGCGCTAAAAGACTGCTTTAACAGGGTCGAGCAGTGTTTGCGACAGGAAGCCCATTTGATCCAGTGGAGTACAATGGCAAGATACACGTGCCGGGCCAGGTTTGAGTAACTCACTTCATTGCAGAACTTTGATCTACTTCAAATGGTCTGAACTATGTTAATTTGATCTTGGTCCTGGTATGCAGGCAAACAATGCCTATATATTCCCAGGGTTTGGCCTTGGTGTGGTGATGTCTGGGGCAATCCGCGTGCATGATGACATGCTTCTTGCTGCCTGTAAGTACTACTCCCTCCGTTCCAATTTAATTGACTTGCTATGCACCATATGTGGATGTATCTAGACAGTCAAGTCAATTAAATTGGAACGGAGGGAGTATTAGGGATAGCTAATGTGCAGCACATCGCTAACTATCAACTGTAAACATGTAACCACATTGTCACCATATGGCTGTATTTGCATGAGCTCCCAAAAAAGGTGTAGTAAAAAGCAAACAAGGCATTCTCCACCGTGGAAGTTCGGCAGCGTAATAAAAATTGTAGAATAACTTTGCGTATGGATGCAGAGTTTAGGCCATGTGAAATATATTCTGAACCGCTAATTTACCTTGACCATGCATACAGCCGAGGCTCTGGCTCAGCAGGTGACACAGGAGAATTTTGACAAGGGGCTCATTTATCCTCCCTTCTCGAATATCAGAAAGATCTCTGCTCATATTGCAGCCAACGTTGCAGCAAAGGCATACGAACTTGGTCAGCATCATGCTTCCATATTTTCTTAAGAAAGGTAAATGTATGTGTATTGTCCTCTTTCCTCATCGTCAGCTCATCTCATGTGTAGGCCTGGCAAGTAGGCGCCCTCGGCCGAAGGACCTGGTCAAATATGCAGAGAGCTGCATGTACAGCCCGATTTACCGCAACTACCGGTGAATCCGGATTCATTCTGCTCATGTACAGCTACTTCCTCCGTCCATAAAAGGATGTCTCAACTTTGTCTAAATTTGCATGTATCTAGACATTCTTTAGTGTGTAGATACATGCAAATTTAGTCAAAGTTGAGACATTCTTTTATGAACGGAGGGAGTACTATTTATCCAACTACTTGCTGCAAAATCCCTTAAAGGACACTACCTGGTTCAGTTTGCTGTTAAGTTGTGCAACGGTAGCTGGTCCAAGCTCTGTTTTTCTTTTCTTCCTGTGCTATTTCACTTTGCAACTACTTGTTCTGTAGTGTTTCCATTGCGTTGTGATGTGAAATGACTTATTAGCCATATTATCAGAACGATGATTTTTATAATAAAAGTTTGTACAGTTTCTTCCTCGGTACTATGGCTGTCCTGCCTGCTTTACATATGCTATTGTTTCTGGCAAGTACTTGGCCGCAGGTATGTTTTGGCTCTTTGGTGCCGAGACCAGGAAAGATTCTCCTCTGGATGCCGTGGGTACGATGACAAGACATTGACTATAGGGGGCACATTGTTGAAGTGGCTTTGGTCGTTGCATGTTCGGAAAAGCAAGAAATCCAACGTGGTTGTGGCTGATCAGGCTGACCCCTTTTGGTTTTTGGGGTATGTGACACCGTCCAGGTTTCCATGCTGGTTCCCAATTCATCACTGGAAGTTGCAATGAATCATGGAGTAAGGTACTAGCGGCAATTCTCATCTGATTGAACAGAGACCTATGCATGCTCTACAGGAACGAATCTAGCTAGTTGGCTAAAGTGAGATTATGCAGATGCAGATTAAACTGTTGCCATTTCAGTCGTCCCGTACCAGTATCTAAGGGAGGTGAAATAAAGCCCTTTCAAAAAAAAAGGAGATGAAAGAAAGGGTGCACTGCATATTGGTACGGCCACATGTATGACGAGTCTTCAGAAACATTTTCTTTTTTCACTTTTACCCAAATCACCAGGTGTAACGGATTTTGAAATCTAATCTCTTCTAGAGAAAATAAATTTAAACACATTGAACGGGTAGTGTGAGAGCCGAGTTGTTGGCACATCTTAGACACCTTGACCAATTGTGCGTAAAACCACCATATAACCTCTATCATTGGACGATTTTATTACGACAACCTTTTAACCATCAATAATGGAGGGCTAAGTCTTTGACGTGACAACAAATAGAAATGAACTCTACAATACTGAAAAGGCGATCTTTCACAGTGATATCACTACTACTGATCGATGCTTAATTTCTTGTGGCAACGACATTGGATACATTTTTTTTTCACGTCCACATGTTGTGCCCGATCACCAAGTGTAACTAATTTGGAAATTCAATTTAGTTTTCTTTTCCATAAGAATCATGGAGTAAGATACTAGTGGCAATTCTCATCCGATTGAGCAGAGACCTATGCATGCTCTATAGCAACGAATCTAGCTAGTTGGCTAAAGTGAGATTACGCAGATGCAGATTAAACTGTTGCCCTTTCAGCTGTCCCGTACCAATATCTAAGGGAGGTGAGATAAAGGCCTTTCCAAAAAAAAGGTGAAACAAAGGGTGCACTGCATATTGGTACGGCCACATCTATGAGACTATGAGTAGTCTTCGGAAAAAAAATCTTTTTGACAATTTTAGCCAAATCACCGATTCTGAAATCCAATTTCTTCTACAGAAATCAAATTTAAACGCATTGAACGGGTAGTGTGAGAGCCAGAAGGTTTATCAGGTTATTGGCATATCTTAGGCACATTGGCCAATTATGCGGAAAACCACCATATAACCTCTATTATTGGACAATTTTACTACGACAACCTTTTAACCATCAATAATTGAGGGTTAAGTCTTTGACGTGACAACTAATGGAAATATACTCTATAATCCTGAAAAGGTGATCTCTCACAGTGATATCACTATTATCGATGCTTTCCCGTGAAAATGGTATTGGATTTTTTTTTGTCATGTTGACATGTTGTGCCCAAATCACCATGTGTAATCGATTTTGAAATCCAATTTATTTTTTCCCATATAAATCAAATTGAAACACATTTGAAAGGGTAGCCTGAGAGGGAGGTTGTATAAGGTTTCTTGAATTATTGGCACATCTTAGACACTCCTCAGCCATCTATGCATAAAACCATCTTTATTGGACACTCACTACGGTAAACCTTTTAACCATCAATAATAGAGGGTTTAATTCGTTGATGTGACAACAAATTGAAATAAACCCTAGAATCCTTAAAAGGAGACTCCTCACAGCGATATCACTATATCCATGTGTGCTTTGTTGTGAACATTGTAAGGTGGAGTACTATTTATATTTTACTAGATGCATTGTCGGTCATCGTGTCACATACGTGTCCTCTCGTGACAAATTTTTGTTCACTTGTTTTAGTAACATCACCGCAAAGGAGCATCCGATGCCATTTATCGGGTGATATTCTTGTTACGTTGCTCCTTGCCCCCCACAACCCCACCGATGCGGGTAGGGTAAGCTATGTGCAACACTTAATTTTGAACATGATACTAAGTTAACAAACTTATCAGAAAATGGTAACCTTAACCACTGATCATCTGCATGGTTTTCATGAGGCTTCTCTGAGCTTGAACTGAACTGAACTGAACTTCGCCCCACGGGCCACGGCAGGGGCCAGATGGTCAGTGGCAACGATAGTTTTACACGTGTGGAGGGAGCATTTCGGGCGTGAGAGTAGCCGAGTGGGACGGTGTGTGTTGCGCCCTGGTTTCTGGGGGCTTTTCGGCTGGTACTGCGGGCGTGAAATGGAGACCGCGCGCTCCACGGAGGCTGATCGCCACAGCCAAAAACCTCCCCCATCAAAAGCCGAGCTCTCGCGTCTGTTTCCCGGCCGGTTAAATTCCTGCCCGACCTCTGTTCCAGTGCCCCTTCCTTCCTCGCTTTCTTCCCCAGCTCTCGGCAAGCTAGCTACCCGCGGCATTGCTTTTTCTGCCAGGCGCGCACGACTGCTGATCAGTGTGCGCACGCGCGTGTGTGTGAGTAGGCAAGCGTTTACCTTTAGGGAGTGGGATCGATCGATGCCGGCCGCGGATGCGCAATCGCCGTGGGCGTCGGGGGACAGGCGGCCGCACTTCTTCAAGGTGCTTATCGGCGATTACAAGAAGCGCCTGGTGAGTGAAACGACCGGTAGATGTAATGCTGGTGTCTCGCATGCATGTGTTTTTTTAGACTTCTCGCATGCATGTGTTGTGCCTCTAATCAACCAGATTACTTGGTTAATTTGCCCAAGTGATCAAAAATATCAGAAACAAGAAACATGTGCATGATAGTGTACGCATAAAGGCATGTGTCACTCACCAGCAAGGCATGCGTCGATCGATCGATCGATCCAAAGTGCAAGAAAGTTTTTAATTATGTAAATCCACTAAAACATGACTAATTCTTCCATGTATGCATGCAATGCAATGCAAATGCAGAAAATCCCGCCAAACTTCTGCAAGCACATCCCCTGGGAGTGGGAGGCGTCAAGAAAGGCCGAGAGCGTGGAGGAGGCGTCCATGGCGGCCACCCTGGAGGGCCCCAGCGGCCGGGCGTGGCGGGTCGTCATCCGCCGGACAGCCGAGGGCACCTTCTTCACCTCGGGATGGACCAAGTTCGTGCAGGACCAGGCGCTGCGGGACCTGGAGTTCCTCGTGTTCCGGCACGACGGCGGCACGCGCTTCACGGCCATGGTGTTCGACAAGTCGGCCTGCGAGCGGGAGGACCTGCTGCTCGTGGGCCAGGCCCGGCCGAGCAAGAAACGAGGCCGGCCGAAGAAAGCTGCGCGGGCCAGGAATGATTCGGTTGGCAAGGAGCTGGTCCCGTACAGGACGCCTATCGACCAGCAGCCGCAAGTCGCGTGCTCAAATTGGACGCCGGAATCGGGTAAGCTGAGTGGCACACTGGCACGTCGTCAGGTAGCTGAGTGTCTGTCACGCAAATGGGGGGTTTTTGCACGGCCACGAATTGTCCAATTTTTAACAGAGCTGCAACGGTTCGTAACTGCAGGATCAGCCGGGCAGTGCAACGCGGTGAAGACCGAAGCGGACGGAGACGAGCTCCCGCAGTGCTTGATCGCCGCACCACCGTCGCCGTACGACGGGCCAGCTGGGGCTCAGACAACGAGCGGGTGCGCGGTGAAGACGCGGAGCATCCAGGATGAGCTCGCCGTCGCCAACATCCCCGCGTCGGTCCGGCGCTACAACGGGTACGTGTCCCGCCGGCGCCCCGTCACGAGCGCCGAGCGGCAGCGCGCCATGGAGATCGCGAACGCGTTCCGGTCGTCGCTCCCGTACTGCGTCGTCCGCATGAGCACCATGCACGTCTACTACTCCTTCATGATGGTGAGCAGCAAACATATTCCCTGTGGTGTGAAATAACTAGCTGAACATTCGTGTGGGTTCTGACGAGGGTCTATGCGAGCAGAGGTTCCCGACGGGGTTCTCGCGGCAGAACCTGCCGCGGGAGAGGACGGAGGTGACGCTACGGGACCCCGACGGCAAGGCGTGGTCGGCGCTCTACATCCCCAACACGAGGGACCGGCTGTCGCGCGGGTGGTGCGCCTTCGCGCGCGGCAACTGCCTCGAGGAAGGGGACTGCTGCGTCTTCGAGCTCGCCGGCGCCGCCGAGTTCCGCGTCCACATATTCCGGGTGGTCGAGCCGGCCGTGCCAGCGATCAGGCTCCGGATGGCTTGACCTCAGCTGTACCTCGCGCATTGGATCGTCAGAGGCGAGAGACACACTGAATAAATATCATCTGCATTCCGGAGATCATCACCGTCTGAAGTGTTCCACCAACCCGGTGAATCAACGTTCAGAGATTCAGAAACGAGGCAGAGTTTTCGCTTACTTCAAGTGTTGCTCGCTTCAGACAAAGTAAAAGTAATCAAGAAACTTCTATTCAATCTTCGCGTGGACAATGCGGGAAAGTACTCGCAGTAACGTGGAAACGCTGGAAGTCGACGTCGCTCGTGATAAAACCGTGCAAGAATTTGAACGCAGCCTGACCGTCTGCTGCTGCTGTTGTACTATACCTCGCCGACGCTACAGAGAAGAGAGTCCTTGGTTGAGAGTGGACTTTTGGAGGCAGAGCTATATGGTGGCCGTTTTTTTTGAAAATTTGAAATCGACATTTTAAAGTTTTCAAAAATCACGAAACAAATCACGGGTGTAGATATTGTCGAGATCTACAACTATGCAAAATTTCAACTCCAAATTCGTTATATTTTGGTCTGTACAAAAAAGACAAATTAGTGAAAAATTCAAATTTTGAATCTGTGTATTGTTCACCACCCAGATCCACCAGTTTGTCTTTTTTGTGCAGGCCAAAATACAACGAATTTAGAATTGAAATTTTGCATGATTGTAGATCTCGACAATATCTACACCTGAGATTTTTTTCGCGATTTTTAGAAACTTCAAAATGTCGATTTCAATTTTTTTTTTAAACGGCCACCATGTAGCCCGAGCTTCAAAAGAGGTTTCGGTCCTTGGCTGTACTAGTCAACCCTACCAATCCCCCAAACGCCGTGCGCTCGCCGCAGCGCGAACTCCGCTTCCCCGAAAGTTGATCGGTATCCTACGTCGCCGACTCTTGTCTTGCTGAAAAGGCATTTTCCTAATTTTCTTTCAGTTTTTTTACTTTTTTTTTTATATAAATGATGAATTATTTGTGGCCTTTCCATCAAATTGATGTACAAAATCGCCATCCACTTGGTTGTCTACATCAGGGTGGATCCACATCCCACACAACAGGGGCCATGGCCCGGGTGCATAGTATTTTTCTACCTATATCGGTGAAATCGTTGATTTAGCCTAGCACTTTGCTAGGTATAACACTAAATACAAATTTGGATTGGAGTTGGGTTTCTGGGTCTCTACATCAAGGGGCAACCAGGTCCGGGCTTGGTTGGTGTGGTGTTTAAAACATTTACCAAAACTTTGGGAATGTAGGAAACACTTGTTTTTATGCTGCGTTCGGATGTTGATATTCGGCCTAGATATTAGACATTCGCGAGTTTGCAGTCGCGAATATCCCAAATCGCCTTGTTCGGATGTACGTGATATTCGGGCTAGATATTCGGGGTCAATATCGATCAATCGCTCGGAAGGCAAAAAACGTCCCCAGCGAATGTCGAGGGGAAAGGCTAGACATTGGTGTGATATTCGCTCTCGTACCGCTCTGCTCCGTCTCGCTCGCCTCGCTCGACTCGTTCCCCTCGCCTCGCTCGAGCGGAGGTCGCGCCCGACCTAGGCAGCGGCGGCGGCGGCGCAGCAGCCGGTACTCCTCTCCCACCCCAGATCCTCCGCCGGCCGTTTCTCAGTCCCGCCGTCTCCTTCTCCCATGTCTCTCCCTCCCGTCGGCTTCCTCTGCCGCCGTCTCTCCCTCCCGTCTCATCTCTCTTCTTCTCTGCAGGTACAGATCGAGCTCCGGCGGCCGGTGACGTGAATCCGGAGTTGCAGCTTCTGGGTCAGGTACGGAACCTCCTTCCCCTCCGTCGTGACCCCCTCCCCTACCGACAGTAGACATGTCGTGTCCTCCTCTCTCCTATTGACAGCGATGCTAGTTACTTATAGTCAGTGATTTATTTGGACGAATCGTTGATGTTGTGCTGAAATTTCGAAGTATTTGTTGCTATACATTATTGTGTGATGTGCTGAATTATCGAGGTGCTGTTCGGGTATTACGATCCTTTTGGGTAGTACGATTAGTGGGTTAGGTAGCTGCAAGTAAAGCCTTTTGGGTATTTTGTACATACCTCCTTGTGACAAATATATTAATACATATATGATATGATCTTGCTTCATCTCTGTTTTTTATTGCTAATACAATTTGTATGTCTACTGTTCTTCGTCCTTATTACTTGTGCAGGTCCATGCAGGGAGCAAAGTCCATGGAGCTCCCCATGGACTTCAAGAAGGAATGGCTGATGATGTTGCCTTGAGGGCTTGTCATTTGTGATTGCTATGTAAGAACATGACATATTGCGTATGAGACTATGTACCTTGTTTGTTTGAGACTTCATTAAAATGGTTGTTTATGATGGATTATGCATTGAATTTGATATAATGTTGTTGTTGAAATATTGGAGAATTTTACGTATTTGTCTAGCTGTTGTTTGTACCATAATATGTGGTTGTTTTGCACATTTTGTCATGAATATAACAGTACAATGATCAATGTCTCGAAAAACTGTTTTTATAACATCCAAACAACATTTGATATTCAAACTCAATATCTTGTCTAGGTCTGAATATCTAACACATCCAAACAGAAAATATTGACATTCAGACTCAATATCAATGTCCCATGATATTGATATTCAACCCAATATAATATCGAGACTCCCAATGCGAACATCCGAACGGAGCATTAGGGATAAGGCAGTAAAATTTGGAGTGAGCATTAGCCGATGTTGTGATGTGTCTTCAATAGAACTCCCAAACATGATAGAATTCCATGAAGCCCTTCCAACAGAAAATCGTAAATTTAGCCAGTACAACACACTTCCATAAGGTATCCGAAACTGATTGTAATTGAGAACCTCCTCTATGATTTTCTCTCAAAATCTTTGTGCCAAATTGATGGCCACATTCTATATGGTAAGTTGATTGAATGGTGAAACAACTGTGGTTTGTCTTGTCAGACATTGTTAAATAATATAATTAAATATAATTAAAAAGTATGTGTGCATCATTTTTATACAGATGCTGAGGATTTGAACCGGCATTTCGAGAAAAAGAAAGAAAATGATAACTTAAAGGGATTGATAATATTTGGTCAGCTTCAATTGGCCTGAAAATTGATCTAATAATTTCTTCATCCCAATCACAACCCATTCTCGGACTTTTGTGTATATATTCCTCTCGAAGTCATATCTTTTATGTTGGACTCAACAGAATCTACTTATCACCAACTCTCAAAATGCTCCTCTTTTAAAAGATTGCAATCATGTTCCATTTTAACAAAGGTCGTCTAAGTTTAAAAAAATCGTCTAATGGCCTAAGGTTAATTTCACTAATCTATACACTGAACCAAACATACCATAAGCTAGATCGCAATCACGCAGCGAATATAGAAGTAGTTAGATCGCAACCAACAAACATTAATCGCCTAAACATGTGACGCCACGTCCAATAAAATCGGCGACTCGGGAGAACCTGCATGTGGTAGCATGGTTAGGAGGGTGGTTGTACCCAGCCCACCAGAGTTCAAATCCCGCTGGGAGTGAATGTGAGAATGGTTACGAAACTGCACCATACCTCAACCATACCCATACGTGTATTTATTTAATCCCGAACCCAACCAAACCTATTTAATGCTGGTGCCAAACCAACCAAAACTATACCCGTTACATTTTCTCACCAAACCGAACTGCACCCGAGTGCATACCCATGGTTTGAAATGGGTACAAAACCATTTCCCCTCACTGGAGCGCACACGCACATGCGCATCGTCGCGTACTGTTGAAAGCTCTTTACAAAGTCACGAACTGCAATTTTCAGCAAACTAACAAAGCTATTATTGTGTAAACTGCAGGTTGCACGATTTAGCATTGTTGCTACATAAACTTGCAATTTTCAGCAAAATTGTTGGTACAACGAACTGCCTTCTTCACATACAAAAACAAAGATAATTGCTAATTTCTACTATAATTAACACAGTTTGAGAATCATCTCTTCATCGATGGCGATGGCGTAGTTCTCACTGACCACCAAAGATCCCTCGTGGCATTGCTGTTTCATAGAAAACACATGAAGCATTAGGATGGAGTCAATTAAGCAATGGAATTTTTTTCTACCAAATTCAGAAAATGCAGAAAACACTCATCATATGACCAGTGCAGAAATTCATCATATGATCTCTGTTTTTGTTCTGTACATTGAATTCTGTCTTCTAACACTAGCACAATATGGTCTCAAGTCCCATGCACGCCCAGTTACATTTTTTTTTAAAAACAGTAAGAAAATGTAAAGAATCTGTAGCTACCATCAGATTTTATATACAAGGATTGCAGGGGTACGTGATGTGAATCAAGTAAACAAGCACATGAGGGCTAGTTGGAGCTAACCAGTCACAGGGTAAGTAATTTCTATTTGACACACAGACCTGGGAAGCTCTAGAGAACCTGCTAGTTGCGTCCTTACTGTCCATGTCCTGCAAATGAAACAAAAATTAATTTAAAAAGCGTATCAACTCTTCTACACTACAGGTTTTATACATCACAGTACTACAAACAGAAAATCACATGTAGTAGAACCAAAATGTAAAGCGGTTAACTCGCCCTCCTTTGGTACGAACAACCAGTCTTTCGCACAAACAAGCGCCTGTAACATATCAGGGTTCAGAGAACTTCTGGTGTCCCCAAGTATCCTCCCACCGCAGCGGAAGGCTGATTCAGATGCCACTGTGCTCAAAGGAATTGCGAGAAAATCTCGAGCCATAGATGCCAATATAGGGAACTTTTCAGCATGCCTCTTCCACCAAGCCAAGACATCAAAGTCAGCACCATCCTCCTCACATGCTTCTTCTAAGTACGTTGACATGGGTATACGTGACCTCCGACGAGACTTGTATTGGGCAAACTCTTCTTCTAACCTTCTTTTCCCCGCAATAGGTGATCCAATGGTGGTATTGCCTTGACTAGAAGGTGTGGACTGTGAGGTGCTTGTCGGTGCGAGTAGCTCGTATTCTTTGACATACTTTCTGACCCATTCTAAAGCAATCCCCACTTGTTTTGAAACCTGGTCGTCATTGGTGCACACCTTGCAATAAAAGAAATCCAAGTAATCTTCTTTCCTCCTTGGATCCAAGAATGTAGCAATGACAAGTGCAAAGTTCAACTCAATGTCTTTGCTTTTTCGACGAGGGTTGGGCTAAGGGTTAGGCTCTGCATTCTCCTTCTCCTCGGGATCCCAGTATTTATCGAGCTTTCCTTGCATCGCTGCTGCCAATTGCTTCAACACATCAGAGGTCTGCCAAGCCGCATCTTTCAATGCATGTTGAATACAAAGCACCACGGGCAGAAACAGGACCTCGGATGGTTTCTTCTTCATGGTGGACAGAAAGCTCTTCCTGACAGCATCCTCAATTGACCGGCAAGACTCTGCGATATGGGTTCTCAAGCTTGTAGTCCCAAACTTTGACTGAAGTTGCCCTTTACAATATTTGCAAATGGCCATGAGATCACCATCTACATCCTTCAGATCTTGTTCATAATGCTCCCAAACCTTCGACCTTCTAACCCGTGGTCCTTGACTTGTGCTCCCATCCATGGAATCAGCACTTGCAGAACCCTCTGAGGTAGACATGCTTCAGATTTCAGAGCACACTGCTTATAAATGATGAAAGAGTTAGAACAGTAGTACTGCTAAGAGCTGTTTAGGAGGCAAGAATGGACTATGGTACTGAAATAAATGGAGTACAAAACTGGAACACAACATTGCTACATCTTGAAGCTCTATCTGAGCATGAAGAAGCTCAAGATGTAGAAATATAGACAACACTAGAATGCCAGATAATGTTTCCTCATATTGTACTATTCTTTCATCAGCAAAGTAAATATGGACAATAAAGTTAATAGACATGCAAAGTTATTTGATTGCTGCTTTGCTTATTTCCTATTGAGCATAGGTATAGTTGTAACAATATGACATGCAAAGTAACATGTGCATGTCCATACACCATACACCATATATATGTGTTCAAGTACCACAAGTCTGCCGGTAATACAGACAAATTTCATGAACTAGTACACCAATCATAGTGACCAAAAAGGAAATAGAGCAAGAACAAATAAGTTCAACTGTCTACCTGATGGTCAGGGGAGGAGTAGGAAGGGGATGCCTAGTAGTCCACTTCGTTTTCTCTCAGTCCCAGGACCTGCAACGCCTTACTCCCGGAATCCAGCGTATGCTCTCTGCCTATACTATATGAAGTCCGTTACAATTCTGAAGCTTTTCTGATTCAAAAAAATCATGCTTGCTTATATATGGAAATATATACAATTCGGACAGACATGCACTAGAGCAATTCGAGCTAGTTCATGAAGGGATTATTTGGTGAAGGTACTACCGAATTACCATGCCAATTCACCCAAATCAAGGACATCCAATTGGATCATATCATCAAGCACACAACAAAATAAGTCAACTGGACACGAACTGCATAGCTGCTGAAGATAATAAATCAAGGGGAAATCAAGAAAGGAGTGGGATGGCGCAAGATGGATGCTCACTTCCAGGGTACGTCGCCGACGAGCATCCAGTCACCGTCCTTGTCCTCGTACGTGGGCACGTACTCCGTCCCCGGTGGATGACCCGGCCGCCGCGGCGTCCGCGAGCGCGTTCTTGCGGAACGACCTCACCGGCGGCCACCCCACCACCTGCGCCCCAAGCGTCGCCGGGTCAACTGGCGCCGGAGCTATTGACGTCGCCGGATCGACTGGCGACAAGCGCGGCGGCTCGCGTCGCGGGGGCGGGGACGGCGAGCCGCGAGAGGCGGCGTCGGTGGCGGCGGGCGGAGAAGAACGAGCGACCTAATCCATCGACCACACCCAGACGAAGGAACAGGTTGGGCAACCGGTTCGTGACCTGTTGGGCACCCACGGGTTTGAGCCCATACCTGACCACACCTGACTTGTTATTTCCCAAAACTGAACTGAACCCAATTGTGTGCATGCTCAACCCGTTCGCACCCGAACCAAAGAATCCCCGACGGAAAACTAAACTGTTACACTCGGTTAAACAAAAACTATTCTCAGGTTTAACTGGGAGGCGATGTTCCCGTCGACAGCGAGACGTTTGTGGTGAATTCCCGACCGCCGGTTCAGTCTTTCGGAGGTGCTCATAGGGGTAGGTGTGCGTGTGTGCGTTCATAGGGGTGAGTGTGTACACGTGTATGTGAGCGTCAGCGTTATACTGTGTTTCACACAAAAAAAAGGCGAATCGGATCCTTAACGTCGAGAACCAACCTGTGTTTGGATGTTTGAAGGATAGTTGTACCCCAAACCACAAGAGTTCAAACCCCAGGTTTGATATTGGTGTTTCTCATTTAGGTGGAAATATTCTTCATTGGGACCATCGACAGCGAGTTGACCATGGTGATTTCGTTAATCTCAAGACCTGATCCGCCGGCTCAGTCTTTCGAAAGTGCTCATAGGGGTAGGGTGTGCGTACGTGTGTTCATAGGGATGAGTGTATGCGCGTGTATGGCCCGTGTTTTGAAAAAAAAATCCTTATCGTGTGATAAAAGATGAGTGTTTCGAGAAAAAAATCAATATCGTGTGATGAAGATGACGACTACACCCTCCGGCCGGCATACGCCACCGTCGCCAGTCGTGAGTCCGCCTTGGACTGCACCAACCCAACCACCCACGGCCGCCGCCGGTGCTCCTACGCCGCTCCGCGTACGCTGTCACGTGGTACATAAAGGCACGCACCTGCACCACGACCTCCCCACCCCCGCGGCCCCGCCACATCAGAACCGACCGGTCCGTCCATCCCCCCTCCCGCCGCGCGCGGCAAGCGAAGATGGCAACGGCCGCCTCCGCCTCCCCCGCCGCCCTCCGCGCCAAAACCCCAGCCGCCCCGCTCGCGCACCACCCGAGCCCGAAATCCAGCCTCGCATTCCCGTGGGCCTCCCCTGGAGCGTCCGCCCCCGCCTCCGGCAGGCTCCACGCCAGCCTCCACCTCGGCGGGGCCCGCAGCGCCAACGGCACCGGCCTCCACGTTTCTCTGCACCCCGACGTCACGCCGCTCGCCGTGCCCAAGATGGCAGGCGGCGCGGGGGACCAGAAGAGCATTCTGCTCTACCACTGTGAGGAGATGACGGATCTCGCGCAGCAGGTGGCCGCCCGGAACGACGACATCCAGCTCTGCTCCATCTCCTGGAGGTCCCGTCCAACCTTCCCCTTCCACTTCTAGTATTGCGTTGTTCTGTTTTTCTCCCTAGATAGTCCATATTTATATTTGGTGCGTTCGGGTATACAATCTGAGCCCCAAGCTTGGGATCGTCTAAGCGAAGTGTCTCGATTTCCTAGCAAGTTCAGGTCTAATAAGCAAATGTGCTGAATTTTGTCTAAACGATCGCAACATAAGCAGAGTATAGTCAATCAACTGATATTACGGAAATATTACTACTATTCACATACAAACTGTGGCCCAAATTTGTAGAATTGAAACTTGAAATCATCGCAACGTTCTCAACTTCTGACCGTAGTTATTTGTAGGTAGGAGTGTAGGACCGTAGGAACAAAGGACGTTCGAAGTACTTCTAAATCTATCTCAGGCAGCAACTTATTTTAATGTCAGCAAAACTATACCAAACTTCTCTCTTAACGTTAACTTGTGCTCACTATTTCAGGAAGTTTCCCGATGGATTCCCAGATTTGTTCATACCGAATGCCCAGAACATTCGCGGGCGGCATGTTGCTTTCTTAGCATCATTTAGCTCGCCTGGTGTCATATTTGAGCAACTATCCATCATATATAATCTGCCAAAGCTGTTTATTGCTTCGTTTACTCTGATACTCCCATTTTTCCCAACTGGGACTTCCGAGCGTATGGAAGATGAAGGAGATGTTGCAACCGCCTTTACACTCGCTAGAAGCTTGTCACACATACCAATATCAAGAGGTGGTCCCACCAGTTTAGTGATTTTTGATATCCATGCTTTGCAGGTAAGTGAAATTCGTCCATATCATCCAGTTGACTTCCTCACCTTTTCCCTTAAAGAAATCATCACGTGTAAAACCTGTGTGCAACAATACATTAGGAGAGATTCTACTTTGGAGACGCAATCTTACCATGTTTTGAGAGTGGCATCCCCTTGCTGAAATCTAGGCTTCAGGAGTTACCTGATTCTGATAACGTAAGTACACCTGAGTTCTGACTTGACGAAGAAAATAAGTTTTAAATTGACAGTGTTATATGTATGCAGTCTGATATACCCCAATATGTTTTTCAGATAGCCATAGCTTTTCCAGATGACGGAGCATGGAAACGTTTCTATAAGCAACTTCAACATTTTCCTATGGTAAATATGCTCTGTCCTAATACCTCTAAATACCAACATAAATTTTCATTCTTATCTATTTATTGTGTAATGACTTGTTTTACGTGAATTTCTTGAAATAGATTATATGCAACAAAGTTAGAGAAGGTGATCAGAGAATTGTACGTATAAAAGAGGGAGATGCTAGAGGCCGTCATGTTGTTATAGTGGATGACTTGGTGCAGTCTGGTGGTACTTTGATTGAATGCCAGGTAAGGAAATTTGTTTATGGCTTTTTGCACCTTTTTTTATTGTAGTGATTAATTGTGGATCTTCAACTCATGTATTATTGTGGTTAACATACTTCATCAATATTGTAAACTGATACTCTAGTTTCCTGTCTAGAAAGTGTTGGCTGCTCATGGAGCAGCAAAGGTTAGTGCGTACGTGACACATGGCATTTTCCCCAACAAGTCATGGGAGAAATTTAAGCCTGATAATGGAGGTATGTACCCGTCATTAGCATTACCAAATTAGCATGCTAAAAGTTTCCCATAGTATCTTTATTTTTTTCGATAGAGCTCTTGAATCAGAGGCAATCTTTATGAGTATGAACAAGTTAGGTTCTTTCTCAGCGGATACCTTTTTAATAGTATGTTTCCCTTTTTTTTATTACTTTTGTCACTGCTACCATACATGTTTTACTAAGGAACTGAGTCTTGAGTTTTCCAAAGAGCAAGACATGACTGCCCTTAACCACCGAGGGAAAACTTTATCTTTTTCTTTTTTACTAAGTCAGCTTCTACCTGCATACTTCTCTAATTCTAGCTTTCATGGTATGAAATCGTAAAGATATCAACAAAAGATGGCTTCTAGTTCCTACTGTAACACATAAAATCTTATGCTTTTCCTTGCATCCTATTTCCTTGCTGTCTTGTTGTTAGCTGCATAATACCCTAACCTCACTAATCACAATACGATTAGAATTGTATTTTTCTTACACCTTGAGACACTGATTTGTATGAAGCACTATAAAACAAAACCTTCTGTTTATTCTTGTCAGTTGCCACCCCTACAAGGCTTTTCACTCCAAATGCCGTGACTCCTAATATCCTGTGATATTCCTTTAATCCTAATTTGTTGATGATACAACCACACTGTAATTTTTCTTTACCCTAACGCCTTCAGACACCAGTTCATGTAAAGCAATTTGAAGAACCACCTTTTGATTGCTCATGCCATTAGCTATCCTATAAGGTTTCCACTCCGATGTTATATTCTTCGCATCCTAATTCACCATCGATACAGGTAGGCTTGCTTCATCATACCTTGTGGCAAGCACTACCCAAACGCCTTTTGATTGTTCATGTCCATTGTCATCCCTACAAGTTTCAACTGCAAACTTTTGTCACATAGTTATCTCTGTATACATGACTTAAGGTGGAAGCACCTTGTGTGAATTGAAATTTTAAGAGCTTTTGCTAGTTCATCACTTTTTTTTGTATTTTCTTGAACATGAAAACCGACTTGTTCATTTGTTAAAAATTTCAGAGGGTCCGGAGCATGCGCTGAGCCACTTTTGGATTACTGACTCGTGCCCTCTCACTGTCGAGGCGGTCAAGGACAGGCGGCCATTTGAAGTTCTCAGCCTGGCAGATTCAATTGCTTCTGCTCTTCAGATTTAGGAAGCTAATTTAGTCTGCTTGCTCGATTAAGATATTGTTTAGTTCATTCTTCTAGCACATTTTCAGGGGTGTCAGATTTTCTACCCCACCTTTTTTTTGGAATAGTTTTATTTCCGAACTAGAAAGTACATATTTTAGTCCTTACTCCTGGGAAACATCAGATGCTTCATCTTCACCTCAGCTCCAGGGGGTGTTCAGTGGATTGTTGGAACGGCAAAGACATTTTTAAGATATTATGCCTAATAATGGCTGGACAAGCCAGTGAGTCAGAGTATTATATGAATAAAAATTTCGATCAAATTCATTTGATCCTTGTGTCTGATCCTTTTCTTCTCAATTTATGTCGTGTTCACAATGTCTGATTCTTCGTTGGTTAGAAGGATTTTAGGAGTGACTAGTGTTTCTCGCTTGTTGCCGCTACTTATTTTTGTTACTTTAGAGAAGTCCAACATAAGTGGTAAATTTGACTCTGAATGAGCAACTTTGGGCATGGGAGAAGTGGCGGCTAAGTTTTAGAAATACCAAATTGATCTGCCCTAAAAAGTGTGCCCCTTTCATTTTATATAGACGTCCAATTAGGTGTAACACCGTGAGTTTTGTAACCAAGATGGTTTCGCTATCTCAAAAGAAAAAGTGCTCTAAGAGCTCAGATAAATAATTTCAGCAGATTTCAGTTTACCGCCTCTTCCTTTATAACCAGGCTGGCTATTTCGGCTTCTGTCCACCACATTTATCTTTTCTTGTTCAAGCATCTCTACTTCGTGAGAATTCATAGTTCTCTCTTGCGAAATTCGAGTTGCATGAGAAAAAACTGACACATACTTAGAAGCTCCACTGCTCGCAGATAGTGGACCAAAGGCCTCATCAACTGAAACAAACGGCCAGATCCAACAGAAACTTTTGAAATGCTTTAGTTATCATTATATTTTTTTTCCTTCACATTGCTTCAACATTTCAAAAAAATAGCCCTGGAATTGCAACTTCAACATATACATGAGTCATTATACCATGTTCAATCGTTATATTAAAAAAGTCCCTTTATGAGTTCAATCTCAAAGTTTTCATAAGATTCAACGAAAGCATATTTATATCATAACTGATGTCTTTCCTACAGGAGCTTTAAAAAATAGCACAAGACATATTTATCATCCACAGAACACGCTAATGTTTTTTTTTTTTTTTGAAGTGTTTCCTCGTATGATTTCACAAAAGGACAACTACCATTATGTTGCACCGATTTCTACCTGTTTTACCACTAGGTTTGTTGGAGTTTTAACAATATATGGAATATACTTCTCTTCATATATAAGGAGTGCTAGAACTAGTAAAACCGCTGGCAGTTGCAAATTAGTTGCGTGTATTCGGTAGGGGCGCGAGATGCCCAGGCACCTCTTCCTCGTGCCCTTTCCACATGTATACATAACCAACATCATCGAACACATTTCATTCATTTGTTCAATATCAATCTCGTTTACATCTCGAATCTTCACTACCCAAGTAAATTGTCAACGGGCAGCTTACTCCACCTCTTCCAAGAAATCCTTGATCTCTGCTGGAGTTAGAACTCTGCATTTTGTACGGGAAGTGTTACTAGTCAGAATGCAGAAAGGAATTTGTAATCTAATCATACAGCCTTATTACGAAAGTGATAACCGATAAAAAGGGAGTAGAAGCACAAACATATGGAACATATACTGAAAACAGCAGGCAAAATCACTTATTTAGCAACTACACGACCAAGGGAAACAAGAACAGATGAACTGGGAGTAGTACAACTCCTAAACAAACAAATCAAAGGGAATATTGCATCCCATTATTATGTTGCACAAAATGGCGATATTGACTTTGTATACATACTTGAATTCACGGTCAGCTCGAATAACTCCAATTTCTATGTTGTCGGCAGAGATTTGTCCTTCATATCTGCACGTCCGGAAACAGGCAGTACTCGATAAGCTACTGAATTGGCAGCAATAAGCCAACTACTAGAAAAATGTAGCTACCCTTCTTTAGAGTCAAAATTGCAGTATGGATGGCATCATCAAGCTCCATGTCTTCTGTGTATCTACAAGTAAAAGCTATGCGGGTTAAACCAGACCATGGAGAAAAGACAAAAAAAACTTGACAACATACATGCTTATAATAATGAACGGATGGAAGATGGTACAGCAATAAAATGCAATTTGTTATGATCATCAGATTTAAAAAAGAAAACAGCACTGGAGCCTTAACAGTTACGAATACTAGTGGTAGGTAGGATAGATCCTCAATCTACCTTTTCTCAAGAAATGTCTTTGCATTTGAAACATTTTTTCCCATAGCTGATGCTTTCCAGGAGAAGTAAGATCCTGATGGGTCAACCTACAGAAACAATAAACAAAGAGAAATCCAACATTTTTATTAACTACACCATAATAATATGAGTATAGGACGGGTGAAATTCAGTAAAAGTAGAAGATAAGTGGTAAACTCAATAATACACATCCGGTGCCTGTGCCTTGTTAGTGAGATAAAAAATAACATGTGCTTGAAACTGAAACAGTGGGAAGGAAAATAGCAAGGTCTCAATCATGTAGCTCTTTGCACATACCTGATACAACTGCGGGCCATTGTCATCATACCCAGCAATCAACAGCGATACACCAAATGGTCTTACACCACTGCAACAAATAAGGTTATGAGTACAACATGTTACATCGTATGTATAAGACGTAAGAGATAGTAGTGTGGTTATTAACATGATGGTGTAGATCTTAGTCAGTTATATTTCTATGAAGTTTCAGCTGAACTTTTGTCTGACATATGTAAAACAAATTTAAAAGCTTATCTATTATTTAATGTATGATTGTCTGAGTTGCGCCGTGACTGTAGCATTTTAAAACCGCAGTTTCTCGAGCTCACCCATTATTAAGTGAAAATCTAACAAACCAGCTGCACACAGTTTACTCTGGCCCAATATACTGAGACTAGATGCGTAATCCATTGTTGTGTTTCATAACTAAGTGAATAACTCAACAAACATCAAAATAACATTACATATTTGGGTTCTTATATTATCAAAAGCAAGTTATATCCAATTGTATTGTGAAGATTTGGCTAAAATTACCAAGCAACTTATTTTTCCTGTAGTATTTTAGGTATAACAAATGCATGACTGATTTTAACAATTTCATAACTTCATCTATAGTATAAAAGAAGTGCCAAGTATAGTAACATACCCAGATTGTGTGAATTCCTGCATAACAGCAGCAGTCTCTCGGACAAGCTGGGTAACAGGAATGGTTTCCTGCATTTGGAAATGAGCAATAATCAGCAAACATATTTACCAGGGAAATAATGACAAAACTTGGCTACAGGCGACCTGCATATTATCCAAAGTAGCAATTTATTAAAATGATGTCTTTACCAAATGTGCAAGTACTTCTTTTGGAAGTCTAAACCAAACAGTCATGAATATTATTCTCGAAAAAAAACAGTCATGAATATACCTTGTACAACTGATAATACTGCTGTGCCTGCTTCCGACTTTTTCTGACAAGAACACGAAAATCTGGCCCCATCCCACTGAAAGCAATGAGTAGGTAAGTGCACATACATGCAACAAGAGACAAATGGAAATAGCAAGACACACCAAATGTCACATCAACAGGAAACTGTATTAATGGAGCCATGGTGGCAAGCTGGGAGATGTAGTAACCAATTCGAAAGAAAAAATGAGATTATTCTGATTTCTTAGCTATAGCCTATAAGTCTAGTTGTTGATCTCCAATGTACACTTTTGTGGTCAAGCAATACTCTAGGAGTAACTCACACAAGTGTGCGGACCCACTACACATAGTTTGCATGGTACTCATAAAAAATAGAAATTCAAATTCTATTCCCTGCTTGCCAATTCATCGGGTTGCTTAAAAAGGGTGAACGATTCATGTTTTCTCGAAGATACCTTATGTTGATTGATATATCAATCAGCTGGTTTCCTTGCAACATTGAAAACATTTTAAATTTTTGCCTTTTGAGGGACGTCTACACAATAAGGTAAAAACATAAAGGCATGAACTTTCAGACAAGTTTTTCATTTTATCCTTCTATATATGCAAACACCAGCTTCATCTGTGATGAATGTAAAAACAAAATGTAGCAACCAACACAGCAAGGCTGCCTCAGTCATCTTTGAAATGAAGAACATTACCCAATACAACATTTAGTTGGGGTAAAGGTAAAACAGTAACAGAAGTAAAGAAGTTACAATAGTTGAAATATATCTAACATAGAAATTACAAAATTAAGCAACACCACAAAAATACCTATAGACAACACCGATATTTGGAGTCAATGACTGAATCTTCTGCACCTAGAAATTTGCAGAAATAGATTAATTAGCATTTTTTAAGAAAGCAAAGAAGAAAATTAAATTAAGGATGATATTGCACTTACAGATGTTTCGTCCACTAAAATAGAAGGCAATTTCTTCTCTGTGGCGATAACTACACCATTGGCAGCTACAAACATGACACATATATCTCAGAATCAATAAGTCGCACAGAAAGGGGAGTGAAAAAGTTGTAGATTATAACCATGACCACATACAATACATACAACAGAACAGTGAAAAAACTGATCGTCATACACACTAAGCTAAAATCATCCAATCAATTTAGTAACTAACTATGATAGAAGAAAGAAATATATTGGAGCTAATGTAGCTGTATAAAGAGTACATGTCAAACATTAAGTTTTTTACGTGATAGCGAACATCAGTTTCAGTCAGTTGCCAATAAAAAAATCATGGACGAAAGACGAAGATCTTGCTATTTTCCACATATCATAAATTTGTGATTCTAAATCCCACAGGGTGTCAGTGACTTGACATCACACGATCACTCTACCAGTAAGCAAAAAAAAATTAAACAAATCCTAGGTCAATATAAATCCAACTTTACAAAAAGAAGACGCCCTAACAGTTTCCTTGGAACACCCAAAGACTGTTAGCAACAATCTTGTCATCATATCATAGTTGTGGTATCGAAGAGAATGTAGTTGGCTGTTAGATGGAGCTAGTTAGTCCTGAAGTAGCCAGGGTATGTAGGAGTTCTAGTACAAGTAAGGGTCTTAAGTCTTTGGGTTCAAGTCAGTTTTGTAGTAGTTTCTGGCTGTTAAGGCTGGAGTTGACTTACTGTTCGTAACCGGATTCCAACTCCAAGCAGAAATGCTGGCCTCTTTAACCACATAAAGCACAGACAATAGCAATAGCTATAATCGTATGATGTCGAACCCTAATGTGAACTTACTTCACACATGAGAAACAAGAATGAAAACCATCCGCATTGACCTAGTGTTATCTGAAGTACACAAACCCCACACATCGCTCTCTAAACTTGTCTAGAATCACAAACACTTCAGCTGCAAATCTATGCTGGCAGCGTAAGACCACTAATAGCAGGAAGTACAGTGCACATATACTGCAAGGAGGGCACCTTTGATGCCAAGCGAGGTTTGGCCGGATCCGACGGCCGTGAGCGCATGCTCGATCTGCACCAGCTTCCCTGACGGGCTGCAATAAAATCAGGGAAAATGTCAGATCTTTTATTTATCCGAAAAAGACAGGGGAGAATTTCCCACTGTTTGTTAGTATATTATAACTCAAAAGATACCGGCAACATTACAAATGCATCTTTAGTGCGGATACAAAGGAGCAACCCAAGCATAGGGGCTATCGAAGTAACATAAAAATGAATACCATGCGATACTAAACATAGGTGCAAAGCAAGGAGAGATAACGCCGAGGTCGAGATTTACTTCCGCGTGGCCGCATCCCCATCAGGCCACCCGGTGAAATTGGGGGAATTGGTTTGGATAGCACGCTAGGACGAGAATGTGGTGGATCTCGCATAGAGGGAGAGGGAGAAGGAGCCGGAAGACCAAGCCGCCAGCGCCGGCAACCCAGCTGCCGCTGCCGGCGGGGGAGGGGAAGTGGGCGCAGCAGATCGTGGCAGCGCCGGGACGCCGCACGCCGGCGCCCAAGGAGGCGGCGCAACTTCGTCCACCCAGCAACTGCGCCTGACGTGCACGGAGATGGCGAGACCAAGTCGAGGAAGACAGAGAAGGGGAAAAGACCGACGAGGAGAGAGAGAGAGAGAGAGAGAGAGAGAGAGAGAGAGCAAACCTGAAGGTGGTGAGGGAGAAGGAGTACTGGCTGTCGCCCATGGCCGTGTCGCGGGACTACCTCGTCGGCTTCTTCTCTTCGGGTTGCGGGAGGAGATCGGACGGAGCGAGCGATGCGGCTGGAAGAACGAGACCGGAGTAGTGGGGCGCAAAGGGAAGAGGAAAACGGAGAAGAGCGGAGTGTTCCGCAAGAAGAAGATTTTGGGCCAGAATCCTGAAATTGCAACTACCTAAGGGCAGATTAGCCCAAATGTTGGGCCTTATGGGAAGGGACATATTGGGCCTTTTACTTTCCATATCTTAACAATGCCTAATAAAACCTAAAGCATGCCTAATCTCTTTACTAGTACTAGAAAAATGCCCGTGCGTTGCAACGGGTGAAAACTAAAATACTTAATTTGTTTAGACAAAGGGGCGAGAGATGAGAGGGACCGCAAGCGAGGCGGCCAGCCGGAGACCGCTAACATATAGACGGCGCCCGTTGTCCAAGTAGCGGATTCGTGCAGGTCGGGAGCAGCAGCATGGGCTCACGGTCCTCCTTGTCTCTGCATCGAGCGAGAGGTCATCTCTGTCGTGGCGCCCACACATTAGCGGCACCAGATGTCGTGGCGCAAACCTTCGACAATGAGCTATAACAACGAGAGCATTTGCAATTTTTCTTTCAAACGGCTCAAAATAGATGCACCTCATTATACAAAAAAGGTTGTTATTTTTCATTATGAAACTACCTTTATTATGTACTCATTCATTCATAGTATTACAAAACATTCTCGTGTTTTTTGTCACCTCTAAAAAAAACATCTTAGCCAAATTTGTTCCAATTTGGATGGCAAAATAACACATTCATGTCTTCATAGTAAAAGCAATTTATGACACACTTAGAATATAAACTGAAATTTTTAGAATAACACATGTATTGCAGAGTGCTAGCGACAGCCTATTTTTACTTGCATGGATGCATAGAATCTCTAAAAAATGTGTGTCGGAGATACTGGCGATACTTCACCCTTCACATATTTGCCTACGGTACTGGTATCAAGAATTGCTGGATCCCTGGATCATCACACTATTGTGCCACGCCCAATATGTTGCATTCCTATTTATACTTGCGTATTATAGCCGGCAAAGAAGTTAGTCTTCAGGGAAACAGTGTCGCTCCCTTGCGGAGGCCCAGGTTGCAGGCGCAGCTGAAGCATAGGCCTGTGTGCTCTACCAGCGGCCGTCCCTCCTCCCTCAGACGGCGACGGCGGAACCTGTGGCTTCGGGGCGGCAATCTAGTCAGGCCGGATAATCAGCTCCACAGTCCACACCAAGCCTAGGCCGAATCCCTCCAATACATCAACGTAGGCAGCGGGTTCCAGCCTCCAAGGTAGAGCCAATATTCAGATCGGCCACCATCCGAGTACAGAAGATCTCAGAGACGCCGCAGATTCCGAGTTGCGGTCGTGCCGGAGCATGGGCCGATGTGACGGGATCGGGGCGGGGTAACGGACGCCACGGCGAGGGGACCGGAGAGAGGAACTCCACCTTGGCACTCATGGTCGGAGGGAGCCGAGACCCGCGTGAGGATGGAGGGGGCCTCCCAGCATCGAGGTAGGAGCAGGAGACCTCGGCGGCAACCGGATATAGAATGGATCGACGAGCGCCTCCTTGCTCTGGAATCGCTGAGAAGGAAGATGTTGGACTGCGGGTTGATTTTGCAAACCGTGAGGGGTAAACTGTAAAAACCTACGGCGACGTACCATACCACGGTCGTTTACTCGTATTATATAGTAGAGATTAAAAAAAGGAGTCGGTACCTTTACGTCAGACTCGAGACTAATCTCTCCTGGCTCGATCAGCAGACGATTGGACGCATCCTGACTGCACACTCGCATCTTGTCCAAGACTTCCCGCCGATAGCTCTATTCGAGAAGCTTCTCCAACCGACCTAGACCTGCCGTGCTGCACGAAGGCTGTACGAAGATCTACTCGTTACGGACTACATTTAAAGGAATGCTACAAGATCAAAACTTAATGTACAAGGCAAGACAGAAACCCTAGGCGCATGAAGGCTCAGACACAACCTCGACCTATATATACCGAAGGACTTGACCAACACAGTGAGGATGACTCCAATGGGGCGACGCAAACGGACACCTATTTATGTCTGTTTGCGTCGTGGTCCGACCGGGCAGACAGGGGGCGGACAACTCGATTTTGCGAGTGCCCCCAAAGGCAGACCCGACGCATTTGACACAGTGCGGACACTAGTACTACATCGCCTCCAGCGCCGGTGCCTCGGCCAAACTCTGCCTATCTCCACCCCATCTGCCGCCTACCAACTACCAAGGACGGCGGCGAGCACCTCCGCCGTCAACGAGCACCTCACCTGTCTTTGTTGAACTTCAGCTACCTAGCATCGATCGATCCATGGCCGCATACTAGTACTACACAAACTTCAGCTAGCGATAGATCGATGGCCGCGTACTGGTACTACACAATCTTCAGCTAGCCATCGATCGATGGCCGCGTACTAGTACTACACAGTCAAGACTCTAGCTAGCTAGCTAGCTAGTACCGATTTGGCCGCGTACTATTATGGGACGGCGAGCAGGTGGCGGAGACGCCCGCGCGCAACACGCTCTCCTCCAGCGGTCAGCAGAGAGCGTGAGGCGGCCGCGCGGAGGCCACGAGCTCGCACGGAGGCACGGCCGGTTAGCAAGGGCGCGCGTGCTACACGCCTGGGAGCTCCACTCGGGCGTGTGCTCGACGCGCGTTGACGTCGGCCTACCCTTCGGGTGCCACCATGAAGATACCTGGTGCACGTATAAGCTAAAGCCCATGGGCAGGCCTGCTAGCAATCTGCGATCAAAGCTCGCAAGGAGGGCCCAAAAAGGCGGCGTACGCCCCAATACAAGTAAAGCCCGAGTCGGTAGAGACCTACCTTACCTGTAAACCTAATCGGTAGCGAATCCCCAAGACCCAGCCTCCTATATAAAGGCTGGGAGGGCCGCCGATCTAGGTCACGCAATACCTAAAACATCAAAGCCCTAGCGAGAGTGCATCTCGCCGGGACGCCATTGTAGCTCCTTTGTAAACCTCATACATCAATAACCAGACAAGCAGGAAGTAGGGTGTTACCCTCCGGGGGACTGAACCTGGATAAAACCTCGCTTGTCAGCCGACGATACTACCAGCGCTACCACCCCCTTAATCTCAATCCTAGGTACCGAACCATGGGATTTGATGTGTTAACACCGCGTCAATTGGCGCCGTCTGTGGGAAAGACTAGCGTTGGATCCGCGGTGTCGGCGGCTCCATCGGCAAACGGCAACTCGCCGACTTCATCGCCAAACGGCAACTCACCGGCTTCATCGATCATCAAGCCGATGTACTTCGGCTCCTTCGGATTCGACCCGCACTTGCCGATCATCAAGTCGATGTACTTCGGACTGGATTCGACCGGCTTCATCAAATTTGGGTTTTACTTCCCTCGAAGACTGTTGCGATCCCCTATACTTTTGCGTCATCAGGCGCCGCCAAATCTCAGCCATCCAAACGACATCGACAGAAACGGTAAAGCATCCAGCCCTACAAGTGGCGGCAGTGGAACGCAACTGTCGCAGGCCACGCCGCCCACTACGCACGGGAAACAAGGAAGCCATCATCACATCACCGTGAAAACCGCGCTAGAGCTGTCAAATCCAGTCCAAACGGCACCGTCCTTGGTCAACACTGCCATGTGGGACCCACACGTCACGTCCCATCCACCGCATCGAGCGTGCCACCACTTGTCAGGTGGCGCAGTAGCCAAAAAACGTCATCCCTGACGTCATCACTAAACACAGCATCTAGAGCAACTCGAGTCCCTGCAAGGGTCGATTCTGGGATGCGATTCGAGCAAAACAAAAATGGTCACTCGACATCTTCACCGACTGAAGCATATAACTCCCATCGGGAGCGTATCAAAAAATTTGTCGACTGCTGCAAAAAGTTTCAAAACTTTGAGATTATCCTCAACTGCAAGCAATTAAGCACAATCTCGGGGGCTACTCCCATCGGGAGCGCTGTCGCGCACCCGATAAAACTACGATCAAAGGCATTAGTTGGGCTAAGCAAAAACAGTCGATGCTTACTCGACTCGGCTAATTAGCTCCATGCAAATTTCAATCACAATTCCCCGGGTTGCGTCCGCCGCAAGTACCTCTGATGATGTACACATGGTACAAAGGTAAGACCCGCCGATCCGTCGAGCTGGGTCGGGGCCCGCTCATACAGCGTTTGCCTTGCAACTTTCTGTGTCAACAGACACGAAGAAAATCCTGACGGACGCGTTAGGTACCCACAAAGTTATGCTGCAGGTCGGCTCAGTAAGACCTCCGCGGCCTGAGTCGAACCTGACCAGCTTGTTCCGGGTTCGAGTCCGGGACTCAAACTTGAAGTAGGCTAGTAAGGTTTTGCCCAGAAGCGCAGTTAACTGGTCCCGATCCGTCGAGTGTATCAGGCCTACTATGCCACCATCCCTAGGCAAAATAAGCAAAGCATCAGTCGACGCGTTTCTGACTCAGCATGCACTATCGAGGCAATTTCGACTCAAATATACCTGGCAAACAAAGAACAAAACGTTGCATCATCAGCCTATAAGATACACTACAAAGCAGGCGTATTACGACGTGCACTCACGGAGGAGTTCCTGCCCGATTCTTCGAGTCGACCAAGCACTCGGGGGCTACTGACGTGGGCCTACCCTTCGGGTGCCCCACCATGAAGATACCTGGTGCACGTACAAGCTAAACCCCATGGGCAGGCCTGCTAGCAATCCACGATCAAAGCTCGCAAGGAGGGCCCAAGAAGGCGACGTACGCCCCAATACAAGTAAAGCCCGAGTCGGTAGAGACCTACCTTATCTGCAAACCTAATCGGTAGCGAATCCCCGAGACCCAGCCTCCTATATAAAGGCTGGGAGGGCCGCCGATCTAGGTCACGCAATACTCAAAACACCAAAGCCCTAGCGAGAGTGCATCTCGCCGGGACACCATTGTAGCTCGTCTGTAAACCTCATACATCAATAACCAGACAAGCAGGAAGTAGGGTGTTACCCTTCGGGGGCCTGAACCTGGGTAAAACCTCGCTTGTCAGCCGACGATACTACCAGCGCTACCACGTCTCTCCCCCTTAATCTCAACCCTAGGTACCGAACCATGGGATTTGATGTGTTAACACCATGTCACGCACGGGCGAGGTGGCGGTGGTTGCGAATGTTGAGTCGCGTTGACCTCGGGCTGGGGCGCCGTCAGCCGTCCCAGAGCTGGAGGCAGCAGACCACGGCGACCGCCGGGCCGTGCGGCGACGACCAGACTGGCGGCCAAGGTGGTCTTGCAGTCGCCGGGAGCAGTCTGGTCAGATCAGATGCAGTCTCCGGGAGCACCGCTTCCCCGCCGGCGGCGGCGCGGATGAGGTGTGGTGTGCTGGAGCAATCGCCGATGCAGGTGTAGAGCGGCCGCCGCCGACGCCGGGCGTCCACGAGCTTGTGCTGCGGTGGCGAGGAAGACAGGCAAAAAGAGGGGAAAAGCAAACCGGGAGAGAGATGGAGTGGAGAGAGATTTGTGTGGCTGCCATGTGGGGCAACACGCGGATAGGGGAGGACACGCGAGGACGCAGCGGACGTCTATTTCCGTCTGTTTCTGTCCGTCCACGACGCAAACCTGGCCCAAATTTGGGCCAGGAATGCGTTGGCCCGGACACAAAATGGACACAAAACGGACGACCGGTCCATTTGCGTCTGCCTGTTGGGAGTTGATTTTTCCTATCCGGACACAAACGAACTCGATGCGTCGGCCCGTTGGAGTCATCCTGTCATCCATTACACGCCGAAACTCTGACCAGACCTCTCTGTAAAATCCTAGAATCTAGATACACATATATAATATCCGGACGAGACCTCATATAACGCGCCGAGATCGCCTTTGTACTAGCTCTTGTAGCCACTTCATGATAAAGTCTGAAAGATCTTCATCTATTTCGTCTACGACTCAAACCTGTTGACCTGCACCGCCTGCCGAACAAATAAACTTACTTTTGATCTCCGGAAGTAAGATTGTCGGGGGACCGTGAATCACTATCTTCGAAAGTTGGCGCGCCAGGTAGGGGTGTGCACGCCATACAGACCGAGTATACACCGCTGCATCAAGATGACGGAAGGTAAAATCCCCCTTCTTTATTCTAACCATGCAGGGGAACTACCAATAGGACAATCAGCAACCCAGGTTCTACAACCCCTACTTCAGGTCAACTCCCATCCTTCCCGGACCTGCCCTCGCGACTTGGCCGATGTAGGCAAACTATCATCTCGACCCGCAGCCCTGGAATTGGGCACGAGGACTGGCCCATGGCTCAGGAACGACCTGGAACCGAGGATCAAATGACCTACCACCCCTCAGCACCGGAGGACATGAGCAGCCCGGGGGTTGGAGACCAACGACGTGCAGGCTCAGATACCCATCCCATACGGAGTATACCCAAATCCGACGGCAGGAGAACAAACATGGCCAGCAGGTCCAATCTCTATTCAACGCCGGTTGATGCCCGAGTAGTCATAGATTAGGATTGCCCTCCATGGTGTCCAGCCTACAATTACCTTTAGAATGACAGCGCTGCCACAAGAAACAAGGGAGAAAATATTGCGCGGCAACTACAATCGCACCCGCACGACCCGCACGCTATAGCCGCGACGCCGTGCCAACTACCGAGCCACCAGTAAAAGTAGGGATTGTGAAAAAAAAAACGTGGACGCAGAGACCCGCGGCAGACAACGAAAACGACGAGGTCCGAGTTCGTGCGGTACTCCTGCTTCATCGTGCTTGCCTAGATTCCGTCAAAGACCTGCCAACCCAACCCCAACAGTGCGAAGCGTTCCCAAAAGCATCGCGGTTTCACGGACTACTTCTTTCAGAAGGTCCAAGAAAACGAGAAAAACTACCCTCTGAAAAGGAAGATCGGTGCAAGATCCCCTCGTTCAGGGGCTTATGGGAAGGGACATATTGGGCCTTTTACTTTCCATATCTTGACAATACCTATAGCAGGCCTAATGCATAATAAACGAGTCCAACTGGCCAGGGTGGCAGTTCTCAAAATATTGGGCCTTATGACAGTTTCTCAATTTTAGACAACAATGCCATTAGTTCAATGCAATGTAGAAGTGATGTTTGTAATTTGTGGTGTTTGTAGTATCGACGATGATACTTCTTTTACAAAGTATGAACGTTGGATCCAGTGGCGGAGCTGGGACTAGCATCCAGTGATGTCAAAACTCAAAATAAACTACAGTGATGTCAATAATTAGGATTTATGGGGTCAATTATGGTGTATTTATAGCTGGGACTTCATTGCTTACAATTTTTTTATGTTGTCACTTGACCACACAATCTGTGTGTAGCTCCGCCGCTGGTTGGATCCCAAGAGTCTATGTCTAAAGAAAAACCATCGCAAGAGTATGACACACAATTTGACGATGGGCTCGAGGATGTGCTTGGGGAAGGGCTTGACATGGTGGTGGCATGAGAGATTCCATGGATGCATACAATGCTCCCAAGACGACCCATGCTGATGATGTCAAAGGAGATGATACAGGAGAAGAAGATGTCAAGCGGCCTAGGCAATGGAGGCAGCATAGTCGTTGAGCAATGAGTGGCTATGCATTTTATCCATGTGTGTTGGTTGAACTTTGCATTTGTTTGTGTGTTTGTTGAACTATGCATGCTTGTGAAGTTGATTTTTTTTTGTGAAACAAAGTACAGACGCAGATGCTCACATACACGCGAATGCACTCACTCTTATGAACGCAAACACGCACAGCCTGCCTCTACGAGCACCTCCGAGCGACTTGATTTGTGTGATGAGCAAGTTAACATCTAAATTCAAAATATGTGTGTGATGTTGTTGCAAAGATTTTGATTCATATGTTTCATAATATTTGTGTCACATATATGTTTGCAATTGTGAAAATATATGGCAGAAGGTTTGGTGTCCTATTTTACATCATCTGCAATTTTGCTTGTGCCCTATTTAATTTATATCATCTGAAACTTGTGTCCTATATTTCGTGTCTTAAAACCCCAAAAGTGGTGTGGTGTAATGCTTTTCGGGTGCCCTATTTTACATCATCTGTTGGAAATTCTCTTATACTAGTACGAAAATATTTAATCATAATGATGTCAAATGAAAATTTAGTATAGTTCATACCTACAAAAGGAGCAAAAATAAGTATTTTAAGTATACAATTTTTGTTGATAAAAATTAGTGGGCTTTATATTTTGTGAAACTGGCGCGCGTCCTAGAATCGGCGTATCTTTTTTTCTAATTGGCCCTTAATTAACTTTCAGCCACTAATGGCCACTCAGAAAACTTTCATCCAGATCTAGCCCCTCCCAAAAGCGCCATTTGTTTTGGCATTCTAAAAATATTAGAATCTCTGGAAATATCAGAAAACGCCATTCACTTTGACTTGTCTGGGACTACGAAACGAAAAAAATTCCAAGTCAATTGAAATAAAGCCATTAGATATGGCGTTTTCCACTCTCAGATAATCTGAAAATGGAAAACGTCATATCAAATGGCTTATTTCAATTGACTTAGATTTTTCTTGTTTCTTAGTCTCAGACAAGACAAGATGAATGGTGTTTTCTGAGATTTTCAAAACACATTTTAAAAGATGACGTTTTGGGGGAAGGATCATATCTGACTGAAAGTTTTTTGAGTAGCATTAGAGCATCCACAGCAAGACCCTAGTATGCAGGCGCCAGGATTCCTGGCGTATTGGTAGTTGCCCGCTGCGTTTCTAGGCGCTCGACGCAAATTCTTTCCTCCGACACTAGCTGTTTTTTTTGCCTGACTCGTGGATATTGGGAACGTGTGGAAGAATTTAACTAGCGTCTCAACAAGCGGTTACCGTCAATGGTAAGCGCTTAGCTGCTGATTTTATTTTGTTCAATTTATTTTCACTACTTAAGCGTCTAGTTAGGCACCGTTGCATTGTGGATGCTTTTACACTAGTAGAAAAAGATTTATAGGTGAAATGTTATCTGTGGCGCTTTTTTTTTGTGCGCCACAGGCAATCTGGCGCACAAAAAAAGTGTGCGTCACAGATAATTTCGAGAAGAGAGAATACTGTGGCGCACATATTATAGCGTGCGCCACATGTAGTTTCCCACAAATTCGTCCGGTAGGAGAGAGATTATCCGTGAACACGTGCACCACAGGTAACTTCAAGGAGAGAGAATACCTGTGGCGCACATATAGCATGCGCCACAGGTAGTTTTCCTCAAATTCGCGTATAAGTGAATGAAAAGTAGGGGAGAGATTACCTGTGGCGCACACTCGCGTATAAGTGAATGAAAAGTAGAAGAGATTACCTGTGGCGCACAAAAAGAGTGTGCGCCACAGGTAACACTGAGGAAAAAGAATACCTGTGCGAACAGAAAATAGGTGCGCCACAGGTAATTTGCGCAGCTCCTACGGCAACGCGAGGAAAAATCTGAAAAGGAAACTCTCTCGTAATCTTCTCTCTCTCCTTATCTTCTTCTCTCTCTCACCGTGGCCACCCACTCCTTATCTTCTCTCTCTCCTTGCTTTTCCATGTCCAGTCCGCAACGGTGGGTGCGTGCGAAGACGCCGGCCGGCCGCAGCACCCTGCTCCTCACCGGCGCGAGCTCATGAGGAGAGGCCGGCGAGGCTGGACAACGGCTCAACTCCTCCGGCGACTCGACGACACAGGTAATTTGCGCAGCTCCTACGGCAACGCGAGAAAAAAAATCTGAAAAGGAAACTCCTCGTAATCTTCTCTCTCTCCTTATCTTCTTCTCTCTCTCACCGTGGCCACCCTCTCCTTATCTTCTCTCTCTCCTTGCTTTTCCATGTCCATCCGCAGCGGTGGGTGCGTGCGAAGACGCCGGCCGGCCGCAGCACCCTGCTCCTCACCGGCGCGAGCTCATGAGGGAGGCCGGCGAGGCTGGACAACGGCTCAACTCCTCGGCGACTCGACGACACAACTTGACGAGGTGTGGACTCGGCAAATCCCTGGGTTGTGTACCCCGGGTTGATTGAGGGGAGAGATGGCGCGCTGGTAGTTCCGTCGGCTGACAAGCAAGGATTTACCCAGGTTCGGCCCCTCGTCGTGAGGTAAAGACCTACATCCTGCTTGTCTGATCTTGTATTGATAATGATATGAGGCTACATGGTGGCCGCGAGGGCGATTGTGGTGGTGAAACGTGGTCTCGTATGTCTATAATTGTGTCCGTATGTGGATCTGTCTATGGGGGTGCCCCTGCCTGGCTTTATAAAGGGAGCCAGGTAGGGTTTACATGAGGTTCTTGTCTTGTACTCCAAGTTGTAGTTTGTTGGGCTTCATGGGCCGCCAGGTGGGCCTTTGTTGTCATCTTCTAATAGGCCGCATGTCGGTCCTAGTCTTGGCGTGCACCAGGTATCTTCACCGTGGGGTAGTCGAAGGGTAGCCCCACGACAGGAGCCCCCGAGTGCTTGGTCGAATCGAAGATTCGGGTAAGGACTCTTTCCTCCTGGGCACGCCGTCGGGTTCCTGAAAGGGACAAGTAAAAATGATTCGACTCCGGCCGTTGAGGATTACAGAGGATGGTTTAGTCGGTAATGTTTCGACCGAATATTGATCTCATGCTATCGGGGGCGCGACAGCGCTCCCGATGGAGTAGCCCCCGAGATTAAGCTGAATTGCTTGTAATTGAGGTTAATCTTAATTAGCCTTCAGTCGAAAGCCGGTTATTGTCATACTCCCGATGGGAGTGAATGAGGGACTCGATAATGAGTAGAGTCTCGTTCAGCCTGTTGGCTTACCGTGTATTTTTATTCAGCCTGGTGGCTTACTGTGTATTTTTATTCAGCCTGTTGGCTTACTTCTCTATGGGCACTCGAAAGTTGTTCGAATGCTCGTTCAGCCTGTTGGCCTACCGAATGATTTGTTTTGTCGATGACTGTGAATTGCCAAGACGAATTTGTTATGCCTGTGCGGCGCAGCACCCGGGAAATCATCGGGTACGGCCAAGGCGAGTTTGTTGTGGCCTGTGCGGCGCAACACCCCGGAGAGCATCGGGTGCGGCCAAGGCAATTTTGTTGTGGCCTGTGTGGCGCAGCACCCGGAGAGCATCGGGTACGGCCAAGGCGAGTTTGTTGTGGCCTGTGCGGCGCAACACCGGGAGAGCATCGGGTACGGCCAAGGCGAGTTTGTTGTGGCCTGTGCGGCGCAACACCCGGGAGAGCATCGGAGCGGCCAAGGCGAGTATGTTATGGCCTGTGCGGCGCAGTACCCGGAGAGCATCGGGTGCGGCCAAGGCGATATTGCTTCAACGCGGCGGACCGGAGTCGACACGGCAGAAGGAGTAAGTGTGGCGGACTGGAGTCGACGCGGCGGACCGGAGTCAACGTGGCGGAAGTAGTCGTCGCGGCGGACCGGAGTCGACGCGGCGGAGGTAGTCGACGGCGCGGAGGTAGTCGACGCGGCGGACCAGAGTCGACGCGGCGAAGGTAGTCGACGCGGCGGAGGTAGTCGACGGCGCGGAGGTAGTCGACGCGGCGGACCAGAGTCGACGCGGCGGAGGTAGTCGACGTGGCGGAAGTAGTCGACGCGGCGGACCGGAGTCGACGCGGCGGAAGTAGTCGACGCAGCGGACCGGAGTCAACGCGCGGAGGTCAACGCGCGGACCAGAGTCGACGCGGCGGAGGTAGTCGACGCGGCGGACCGGATCGACGCGCGGAAGTAGTCGACGCGGCGGAAGTGATGAAGGTGAAGCGCCAGCCCCCGAGTGTCGGAGACGGGCCGATGAAGGCGAGGCCGCCAGCCCCCGAGTGTCGGAGACGGAGCCGATGAAGGCGAAGTCGACAAAGGCGAGGCCGCCAGCCCCCGAGTGTTGGAGGCGAGTCGACGAAGGCGGAGTCGACGAAGGCGGCCCGCCAGCCCCCGAGTGTTGGAGGCGGAGTCGACGAAGCAAAGTCGACGAAGGCGAGGCCGCCAGCCCCCGAGTGTCGGAGACAGAGCCGACGAAGGCGTGGCCGCTAGCCCCCAGTGTTGGAGGCGGAGCCGACGAAGGCGGGGCAGCCAGCCCCGAGTGTCGGAGACGGAGTCGACGAAGACACCCGAGTGTCGGAGGCGGAGCCGATGAAGGCGAGTCGCCAGCCCCCGAGCGTCGAGTAGTTGATGGCCTCGTATAGTAAATAGAACAATTAATAGATGAAATAAAATATTGATTAGATATAATCTGAAAGTGGCGTGAGATTGATCTGTTGCCGATGAACGCGCGTGCAGCCGCCTCCGCGTGGACACGCGCAACTCAGCCAGGCCAGTGCTGGACTGCGTGGCGATGGAATCTCCGTTTCGCATCTCCGAGCTGACTCGCGCGAGCGACGATCCGGAGTTGATGATGATGTCGAGGACTGTCGTGCTAGCCGCGGTGGACGGGGTCGACGGTCCGTCGTGTCGGTGATGATCGAAGCGATGTGCTGGCGGCTCAAGCTGATCGCGGCCGCAGGGATCGATGAGGCCGAGGAGTCGAAATTTGTCCGCAGTGCACCACCGCGTAGCTGGAGCTGACCACGGCGATGGTCGCGATGGTCGCCTCCTTGATTTTCTTCTTTTGCTTTGGCATTCACGTAACTTGCCTTGATTTGCATGCACGTGATTAGCACTGATCTGGCCGCATAATCCATGCACATGTGCGTAGCCGGGCGGATCGTTGCTTGCTTTTCCTGTTTCTTGACTGGATGGGATGTAACCAGCTCGGCTTTGTGTACGCGTGTAGCTTCTGTCCACGGTGAAGCCAAAGGAGTTCGTGTCGTAGTCGCCGAGATATCGAGTCCCAACTCGTACGTGTTGCATCTGTTTAGATTGGATCGCGCCAGCGTCTACATGGGACGCCTCCGCCAGATTGAATCGTGCATGGTGCCGCCGCACGCTGAGCGTATAGACGGATCGCCGCCGCCAGATTGGATCGCGGGCATCCAGAAGCCGCCGTCGCAGTTTGTTCGACGAAATCGAATACGTCGGAGTCGATGCGATCTAGCCGCCGTTGCCGATGGAGATTGGATCGACGAGGCGGCACACGGGACGCTGCTGCAGTTGTTGATGATGACGTACGTGTCGAAGTAGATGCGATCTGGTCGCTGTTGTCGATGGAGATTGGAGCCGCCGAAACGTTGAATCCAGCGCGCGTTCTTCCCACAGACGGCGCCAATTGACGAGGTGTGGACTCGGCAAATCCCTGGGTTGTGTACCCCGGGTTGATTGAGGGGGAGAGAGATGGCGCGCTGGTAGTTCCGTCGGCTGACAAGCAAGGATTTACCCAGGTTCGGCCCCTCGTCGTGAGTAAAGACCTACATCCTGCTTGTCTGATCTTGTATTGATAATGATATGAGGCTACATGGTGGCCGCGAGGCGATTGTGGTGGTGAAACGTGGTCTCGTATGTCTATAATTGTGTCCGTATGTGGATCTGTCTATGGGGTACCCCTGCCTGGCTTTATAAAGGGAGCCAGGTAGGGTTTACATGAGGTTCTTGTCTTGTACTCCAAGTTGTAGTTTGTTGGGTTTCATGGCCGCCAGGTGGGCCTTTGTTGTCATCTTCTAATAGGCCGCATGTCGGGTCCTAGTCTTGGCGTGCACCAGGTATCTTCGCCGTGGGTAGTCGAAGGGTAGCCCCACGACACAACTCCTACGACAACGCGACACGGACGCGAACAGACGGGGCGACGCGGCCATCCTCTTCGCGTCCCGGACTTGCGAGACCCGGAAGATTGCTTCGCCGCCGCCGTGCCCCGCGTCCGCCGTCGCCGTGCCCCACGTCCGCCGCCGCCCCCGACCTCCTCTTCCTCGCCTCCGTGCAGCGCGTCTGCCCCCGGGCCGAAACTCCTCGTCCCCGCTGCCGTGCCCCAAGGCCGCCCCTGGCCCGACCTGCTCGTCGCCGCCGCCGTGTCCCGCGTCCGCCGCCACCGACGACCTCCTCTTCCTCGCCTCCGTTCAGCACGGCCACCCCGGCCCAGAACCACCTCGCCCCCGCCGCCGTGCCCCGGGCCGCCCCTGGCCCGGACCTGCACGTCGCCGCCGCTGTGCGCGGTTGTGCCCGCTGTTGCCGTCACCACGATTCAAAACTGTCGGTTTATTTTTATAATTCCAAATTCATTACCTGTGGCACACTAGATAGCTATCTGTGGCGCACGGCTCGTGCGCCACAGATACCACTTACCACTGGCGCGAGTTTAGTGGCGCACGCTTTGCGCGCCACAGATAGCATTTTCTGTACTAGTGTTAGAGCATCTCCACCGGCACCCCCAAAGACTAAATGGCCCCCCTAAAGGCCCGTTGGGGGTCTGGGCCAAAACATCGCCCACAACGGCACCCCAAGTGTCCGGGCCGAGCTGAATTCTGTCCCGCACCCGAAAGGCCCTCCAAACTTGGGGGATTGTTCGGCGGTGCCGACAATGCCCTCCGGCAGGCTGCCCCCACGTCATAGACACAACGCGAGCAGACGTGAGTTATGGCGCCATGCAAGAGGCCGGTCCGCCCGCGTTAATGGCGCCAATCGTCAGCGGGTTCCAATGCGACGCGACGGGCGGTGGTGCGCCTACGACATGCATGGCACTAACGTCGATGCTAGTTGAGGCGACGATTCACTGGCCACACGGTCGGCGTTGCGGCTTCCCACACGTCGCATTTATGCCGGCCCCACCGCCCCCTCTCGATGATAAAAGCCAGCGGCGTCGCCGTGGTCATCCACTCCGGTCTCCTCCTCGCCATCACTATCCCCTCCCCTCGCATCCATGACGAACAACGATGAGGCCAGCTCTGTGTACCGCGGGCGGGCGCACCATCAACTCCAACGACACGTCGGGCTCCTCGCCCTCCCGACTGTCGCCTACCCAATGGGTGGAGTGTGTCGGCCGGTGGCCTCGCCGTTCCATCAGCCGCCGACGCGGCTGGATGACGCAGTAGGAGCGACGCCTCCCCGAAACGACGACCGCTAGAACAACAGGGACCGTTGGCTCGATCGCTTCGAGCGCAAGCGGGAAGCGGTCATCGCCACCGTTGACGGCCCCAATGCGCTCCGGTCACGCCACAACACGCACGGGCGGCACCGCCGGTGGAAGCAACCAACCACTTGGTTGCCTCCGCGATCGAAGCTGCCTGCCGCCACGGGCGCTGCGGTTCCTTTCCGCCTGCGCCGACACGCGACGCGCCCCTGCCCGCCCCAGCACGCTGCCACAAAGCAGAGTGAAGCACGAGCGGAGGTTGCCACCGCGTGGAGGAAGTCGCGGTGTCGTCATCCACGACGCGCCACAAGGACGTTGCCCGAGCAGCATCACCGCTTCAGGGCGGAGCTACTGATGTAGGTCAACCTACGGCTCCTACAACAAGTGGTCCAATGACAAGAGCACGAGTCAAAGCTCTACATGATAAGGTGACCTCGCTCCTCTCTATGTGTGAATTCGACACTCCTTTGAATGGTTTGCTACTTCATGCCGGTACTTTGTGCATACTCAGGAACCACCTTGATGACGACCCACAATGGAGTGGAGGAGATGAGCAAGAGAAGGTCCAAGATGATGGAGAAGATGACCAAGAGAAGACCCAAGAAGATGGCCAAGAAGAAGAAGAAGAGCAGGAAAAAGTGCCACAACGGTACTACCGCCCCCACAGGCGGTACTACCGCGCCGGCGGTACTACCGCCCCCAGTGCCGCCAGAAACCATCCACTGCGCCCATGTGCGGCACTGAGGCCGGCAGTGCCGCCGGTACTACCGCCCGCCCAAGCGGTACTACCGCCCGTGCGAAGTCAACGCATGCTTTGGCCCGCACAAGCGGTACTACCGCCCGGTCGAGCGGTACTACCGCTGCTGCGGGAACCAGCCAGGCTTTTGAGCCTTGTAATCCCCACCTACCCCACCTACCTTTCCTTTTTGCCTCTAGACTATAAATTGGAGTTCCCCATCTCAGATCTGGGCAGACTATGATTTGGGATTAGAGTAGGGATGTGCTCCTTCTTCTCAAAGGGTCCTTTCCTCCTATGGAGATGAATCAAGGCCTCCCCTTGTGGAGATGAACCAAGACCTCCCTTGTGGAGAAGATCCCTTCGTGGATACCAAGGCTTCCTCTTGTAGTTTGCTACTTGCTAATCTTCCCTCTTGAAGTGGCTAGATTGGGTTGGTTTGGATTGACCATTGGACAAACAATTCTAAGAGTAAGGTGTGCTTGGGAGAGGAGAATTGGGGCTACCCTTGGGGCTTGTTACCAGTTGAATCTTGCTGAGTTGCTACTTGCTAGTTATCATTGATTTGGTGTTTTTTTCCTCTTTGTGTTCTTGTGTTCATCCCTTGTTCTTCGTGTTCATCGATCCCTCCGCCCAAATCCGTGAAAATCGGGACAACCTTCATCATATGGTATCAGAGCATGGTTGCCACGGATTTGACATGTGTTTCCACCCCCAAATACCCTAATTTTTCTTTGATTTTGAGAAATTCGAAAATTTCCACAAAAAATAGCCCCAAATTGCTTTTGGATCGATCTGTGAATCTTGTGCGTTTTTGCAAGTTTTGATCCATAGATCTATTGCTCAACTAGTTGATCTTGCTTCCTTTGCGTTCCCATGGTCTAATTCCATCAATTTCCCCTCCGATTTGAAGTTTTTAGGCAAGTTTTTCCGCCCAAATCGGCCAATTTCGCGTTTCGGGCACGAATCTGCGTCCAGGAGCGGTACTTGATGTCTACGCACGCTTCTATTCTTGTAGACAGTGTTGGGCCTCCAAGTGCAGAGGTTTGTAGAACAGCAGCAAGTTTCCCTTAAGTGAATCACCCAAGGTTTATCGAACTCAGGGAGGTAGAGGTCAAAGATATCCCTCTCAAGCAACCCTGCAATTAAGATACAAGAAGTCTCTTGTGTCCCCAACACACCCAATACACTTGTCAGGTGTATAGGTGCACTAGTTCGGCGAAGAGATATTAAAATACAAGTAATATGGATGATTATAAGTGGTAATTGCAATCTGAAATAAAAATGGCAGCAAGCAAACATGTAGCAGAACTGGTTGTAAACGGTGTTTCAATGCTTAGAAACAAGGCCTAGGGATCATACTTTCACTAGTGGACACTCTCAACAATAATAATATAATTGAATACATAGATATTTCCTCTTCACTATGCTACTCTGAATTATTCTCTCGTTGGATAACGAACACCAATCCACTGCGTAGGGCTATAAAGCACACCTTAAAGTCGCATTCCACATCTAGGGAACCCCACACTGTCAACTTGAGCGCCCTAAATAGTACTAGACAAACACCGCAATTTCATAGAGACATCCAACGCAAATAATAACTCATGATAAGTATTCCTGTTATCTTTAGCCTAAGAGCCACACACGGGGCGCACACTGTCAACTTCGCACCGTGGGACAAAGGTGACTCCGGAGATTACATTAATAAAACCACTTGAGTAGCATATAAGATAATGAAGAGTAACATCTATGGATTCAACTAGATTACAAAGCTCATGATCACATAAAGATCACACCATGGAGAGAGAGATAAACCACATAGCTACCGGTAGAGCCCTCAGCCCCGATGAAAACTACTCCTCCTCATCATGGGAGGCAGCAACGATGATGATGATGGCGGTGGCGTCGATGGAGATGGCTCCGGGGGCAATTCCCCGTCCCGGCAAGGTGCCGAAACAGAGACTTCTGTCCCCCGAATTAGGGTTTTTGGTGGCGGCGGAGCTCTGGAACTTTTCTGGGAAATCGTCGATTCTTTAGGGTTTTAGGTAGGGCAATATATAGGCCAAAGGGCGTCGCGAGGCGGTGCACGAGGAGGCGACACCACCCCTGGGCCTGGGCCCTTGGCCGCGCCGAGCCCACGTGTGGGGCCCTCGTGGCTCCACTTCGTCTCCTCCTTCGGACTCCAGGTGTCTTCTGATAAAATAGGGGCCTCCGTAAATTTTCGTCCAATTCCGAGAATATTTCCAGACTAGCTTTTCTGGAATACAAAAACAGCAGAAAACAGGAACTGGCGCTTCGGCATCTTGTTAATAGGTTAGTCCCAGAAAATGCATAATAATGTATGAAGTGATGTAAAACATGTAGCAATTGGTATAAAACAAGCATGGAACATCAAAAATTATAGATACGTTTGAGACGTATCAGCATCCCCAAGCTTAGTTCCTGCTCGTCCTCGAGTAGGTAAACGATAAAAACAAAATAATTTTTGAGGTGACATGCTACCATCATAATCTTGATCATATAATATTGTAAGGCACATGTAAATGAATGAAGTGATCCAAGTCAATGGTCTATAGTTTGCTACCAAATAGATAATGAGTAAACAATGAATCACACAAGCTAAACGTTTTCATGAATAGTACTTTCGAGACAAGCATCAAACAGTTTTGCATAAGTTAACTCATAAAGCAATAGTTCTAATAAAAGGTATTTAATCAACACAAAGGAAGAATTAAGTTTCAGCATTTGCTTCAACTTTCAACATATTTATCTCATGGATATCGTCAACACAAAGTAGTATAACAAGTCCAATACGTAGCATATAACGCATGTTGTAACAAAGTTGACACTAGTGTTTGCTTGTGGAAGACAGAAAGAATAGGAAAACTGACTCAACATAAAAGTAAAAGAAAGGCCCTTCGCAGAGGGAAGCAGGGATTAAGTCATGTGCTAGAGCTTTTAGGTTTTTGAAAGCATATAGAGATTGCATAAAATATTTGACACTCCTCCCAACCTTGCTAACACAAGCCATGGCTAACCGAATCCTCGGGTGCCTTCCATCAATCACATACCATGGAGGAGTATCTATTTTTGAGAGGTGTTTGTTAATTGTCAACGAATGGTAGCGGGTGAGAACAGTATTCTACCTGTCAAACGGACTTTTAAGAGCGGCTCCCATGAAGGACGTTATTTCTACCAGCAAGGCAGATCATCCCTCTTTCTCTTTGGTTTACACACGCAGGTATTTCACTGTTTGTCATTGCTTACTGATGAATCAGGGCAAAAGTGTGAAGAGAATTAATGGTTAAAGTTGTAATTAATTGGGACTGGGCACCCCGTTGCCAGCTCTTTTTGCAAAATTAGGATAAGCGGATGTATATGCCGCTAGTCCAGGTGTAAAAGTCCATTTGACAAATAGAATAAAGAATAACCACACTAATTCCTCATGAGCTAGTAAACATTGACACAAAAAGGGAATAATAACATTTTGAATAATTTAAAGGTAGCACATGAAAAATTTACTTGGAGTGGCAAGGAAATACCACATATAGGTAGTTATGGTGGACACAAATGGCATGGATTTTGGCTCAAGGATTTGGATGCACGAGAAGCATTCCCTCTCAGTACAGAGTTTAGGCTAGCAAGGTTTATGTAAGCAAACAAGAATATCAACCCGTACACCAAGTTTTATATGACAAACATATTGCAAACGTTATAAGACTTCATACCGTCTTCCTTGTTAACCAAACCCTGTTATTAGAAAATATCTAGACCTTAGAGATACCACCGATGCAAACCAAATTTTCAACAAGCTTTACGGTAGTTCTTCACTAATAGGCTTAACTCATGTGATGCACAAATTTAATCATGATCTACTTGTTAACTCAAAACAATTGACAAGCATCAAGTTATCCAAATTAGTGATCTACAAGATTAAGCAAGTTTTTCCTTATACCAATTACCACATGCAACATTTTCTGAACCAACCAAACACCAATCAATTTATTTAACAACTCTCCAAACAATATAAGTGAAGCAAGAGAGTACTTTCTACAAAAGAAAGCTAATAGCTCTGACAAGAGATACATGAAAACAAGAGCTAAAAGCTGAACAGCGCTAGATATGAATACTCAACAAATATAAGTGAAGAATAGGAGTATTCTCATGAAAAAGCGGAGCGTGTCTCTCTCCCAATCAAGAATGCTAGGGTCCAGTCAAGCTTTATTGAAAATAAAAGTACAATACTGAAAATAAAAGCACACAGACGCTCCAAGAAAAGCACATATGATGTGAAAGAATTAAAATATAGTTTCACTAGAGATGACCTGATAATTTTGCCGATGAAGAAGGGGATGCCCATCCCCAAGCTTAGACGCTTGAGTCTTCTTGAAATATGCTGGGGAGATCCATGGGAGCCTCCCCAAGCTTGCTCTTCACTCTCTCATCCTATTATATCTCTTCTATCTATCACTCTTCCTCTTGACCCTTGAAAACTTCCGTCACACCAAACTCAAAGCAAATCTCATTAGAGGGTTAGTGCATAATCAAAAACTCACATGTTCTATAAAGACGCAATATGACTTGTTACTTTAAACATTAGCTACTGCCACTGATGTTATGTGAAGCTCTTCCACCCAAAAAAGAATTTCACTCAACACTAGTAAAAGAGAGAATGCAAAATAAAAAGGCATAATCTGTCTAAAACAGAACAGTCCGCAAAGACGAATTTTTTCGAGGCACTTACGACGCTCAGATCGAAAAACTTTGAACTAACGAAAGATGCATACATATCTGAGGATCACGCACAAAAATTTTCAGATTTAAATAATTTTTCTGTGATTTTACAGAAGCAAAACGGTGAACAGCAGAAATCTGTTCCTGCGCAGAAATCCAAATCTAGCATCATCTTCCTATTAGAGGCCTTACTTGGCACAACAATGCAAGAAAATAAAGATACAAAGGCATTGATACATAAGTAAACAGCACCTTGACTCAAATAAAATAAAAATAGCAGAAAATAAAAATAATGGGTTGTCTCCCACAAGCGCTTTTCTTTAAAGCCTTTTAGCTAGGCATGATAATTTTGATGATGCTCTCATATGTATAAGAGTTGAATATGAAAGAGCATCAGAAGCAAATATCAAACACATTTAAGTCTAACCCACTTCCTATGCAAAGGAATCTTGTAAGAAAATAAATCAATAAAGCACAAAGTGACTAGCATAGGAAGGCAAAACAAGTGGAGCTTCAAAATTTCAACATAAAGAGAGAGACTTAATATTATTGAGATATATGAAACCGTGTCCCTCTCTCATAAGGACCAGTAGGTCTTAAAGTACCCAGCAAATAAAAGCAAATCAAGAGAAAGCTCAAAACCTTCATCATAAAGAGAAGAAATTTAGTAACATGAAGATTTCTATAACCATATTTCCTCTCTCAAAATAATTTTCAGTGGCATCATGAATAAACTCAACAATATAGCTATCACATAAAGCATTCTTATCATGATCCACATGCATAAAAGTATCATTACTCTCCACATAAGCATAATCAATTTATTAGTAATAGTGGGAGTAAAACTATCACAACATCATTGTAATCATCATAAATTGCAGGCATAGTATAATCATAATAAACTTTATCCTCCATAGTAGGTGGCACCAAAATACCACTATCATTATAATCATCATAAATTGGAGGCAAAGTATCATCAAAGAAAATTTTCTCCTCAAAACTTGGGGGACTAAAATATCATATTCATCAAAACCAGCTTCCCCAAGCTTAGACTTTTCCATAGCATTAGCAATAATGGTGTTCAAAGAATTTATAGTAATAACATTGCTACCATCATGCAAAATTTCCATAGGTTTTTTAATTTTCTCTTCAAAAGCATCATGTCCTAACTCAAGATAAATTTCATAGAGCTCTCTAATTTTTTTGTTGTTTTCCATTAAGCCTAACTAGTGAAATAAAAACAAGAAACAAAAAGATATAATTGCAGAATCTAAAGGAAATACCTTCGAGCACTCACACGTCAGCAACAGTGCTAGAAAATAGCTAAGTAGCTGGAGGATGTGAGTACCTTTTACCTTACCTCCCCGGCAACGGCGCCAGAAAATAGCTTGATGTCTACGCACGCTTCTATTCTTGTAGACAGTGTTGGGCCTCCAAGTGCAGAGGTTTGTAGAACAGCAGCAAGTTTCCCTTAAGTGAATCACCCAAGGTTTATCGAACTCAGGGAGGTAGAGGTCAAAGATATCCCTCTCAAGCAACCCTGCAATTAAGATACAAGAAGTCTCTTGTGTCCCCAACACACCCAATACACTTGTCAGGTGTATAGGTGCACTAGTTCGGCGAAGAGATATTAAAATACAAGTAATGGATGATTATAAGTGGTAATTGCAATCTGAAATAAAAATGGCAGCAAGCAAACATGTAGCAGAACTGGTTGTAAACGGTGTTTCAATGCTTAGAAACAAGGCCTAGGGATCATACTTTCACTAGTGGACACTCTCAACAATAATAATATAATTGAATACATAGATATTTCCTCTTCACTATGCTACTCTGAATTATTCTCTCGTTGGATAACGAACACCAATCCACTGCGTAGGGCTATAACAACACACCTTAAAGTCGCATTCCACATCTAGGGAACCCCACACTGTCAACTTGAGCGCCCTAAATAGTACTAGACAAACACCGCAATTTCATAGAGACATCCAACGCAAATAATAACTCATGATAAGTATTCCTGTTATCTTTAGCCTAAGAGCCACACACGGGCGCACACTGTCAACTTCGCACCGTGGGACAAAGGTGACTCCGGAGATTACATTAATAAAACCACTTGAGTAGCATATAAGATAATGAAGAGTAACATCTATGGATTCAACTAGATTACAAAGCTCATGATCACATAAAGATCACACCATGGGAGAGAGAGATAAACCACATAGCTACCGGTAGAGCCCTCAGCCCCGTGAAGAACTACTCCCTCCTCATCATGGGAGGCAGCAACGACGATGAAGATGGCGTGGCGTCGATGAGATGGCTCCGGGGGCAATTCCCGTCCCGGCAGGTGCCGAAACAGAGACTTCTGTCCCCCGAATTAGGGTTTTTGGTGGCGGCGGAGCTACGGAACTTTTCTGGAGAAATCGTCGATTCTTGTAGTTTTAGGTCAGGAGCAATATATAGGCCAAAGGGCGTCGCGAGGCGGTGCACGAGGAGGCGACACCACCCGGGCGCCTGGGATTCCGCCACGCCGAGCCCACGTGTGGGGCCCTCGTGTCCACTTCGCCTCTCCCGGACTCCAGGTGTCTTGTGATAAAATAGGGGCCTCCGTAAATTTTCGTCCAATTCCGAGAATATTTCCAACTAGCTTTTCTGGAATACAAAAACAGCAGAAAACAGGAACTGGCGCTTCGGCATCTTGTTAATAGGTTAGTCCCAGAAAATGCATAATAATGGTATGAAGTGTATGTAAAACATTTAGCAATTGGTATAAAACAAGCATGGAACATCAAAAATTATAGATACGTTTGAGACGTATCAGTACTACCGCCCCGAACAGCGGTACTACCGCCCCCACCGGTACTACCTCCCGCGGTACCTCAAAAACGGCCTTCTGACGCGCATGTGCGGTACTAGGAGCGGTACTACCGCCCCTACCAAAAACTGCATTTTCTGAAAAATTGTTTTGGCCATATCTTTTGATTTCGGACTTCGTTTTTGGTGTTTTTCGGCTCGTTTCGAAGCTACGAACAATACCTTCATCACCATGCGGAAGATCCACCATCCACCACCACCCAAAATTCATGGCAAGCACGAAGCTTCTACATCAATGGGCGAAGATCGTCGACGAAGGTATAACATCGCGAATCTTTCCCCTTGCCATTCCGTTGAAAACCACACTATATCTTTGCGATTACCATGTCCTATTGAGACTAGCCCTTGATGATTGCTTGGGCTTTGCACATATTGCCCCGTGTAGTTTCGAGCAAAATTGCCTGCGCTAGTTCTTGATATATCTTGTGTTGGATCAAAGAAGTGGGTGTGCAAAAGAGAAAAGAATCAAAAGAGCAAAGAGAAAAGAAGCAAAAAGTGCAAGAAAAGAAAAGAAAAGAAAGAGACGCCACTTGCCATATCTCTTGTAGGAAGCGCGCAAAAGCTCGATGAATATCTAGTAGGTGGTACATTTCTTCTTTCGCGTACCTTGACCTATCGGATTAGCTCTTTGACATTGCGGGGCATTGCACTTGTTCGAGTGATTGTCTTAAAGTATTGGCGAGTGTGTATCATTAGAGATCTTGGCACTAGCAAAAGAGAAGGAATCATCGTCAAAAATCAAAAAAAAAAAGAGAAAAAGAAAGAACATGAGTAGTGCCAAGTATCATCTCTTAGGTTGCGACAAAGCTATACCGCCAAAGTGAGTGAGTGTTTAACACTTGTGCAAATCCGTTGCCCACAAAAGCAATTGAGCTAGCGTCCCTCGTGTTGGTGTGACATTTGAGCACGTAGTCTTCGTTAGGTTGTCTATCTTCGAGTGCTCGCCCTTTGGTCGCCCAACCCCATCATTCGCTTTTGTGTGTGTTTCTTCATCATTTGTGGTTGGAGTTTCTTTGGTAATTTGATCATTGTGGATTTTCTCTACCTTTGACAATATACTTGTCGCCGGATTTTGCTTGTTTCGTTGCCACTTCATACCTTCCTATCCTCATAAGTGTGTGTGGGGTGTTAGAACCGGATTCTCTCCTCTCAAGCCACATTATACTTGGGATATAGTTTGTCTTGGTTTTTCCCCACATATCTCACTTGTTCTTGAGAAAATGTTTAGGGGAAGTACAAACGGAAGCTCAAGCTCGGACGATGAAATCCATGGTGGAGTTCGGTGATCATGGCTATGTCACACATACGAGTTTGTTGGTCTTCGACACCTTCGTGATGGCTAGGACGCTACGAGCGCCGTCTCAAGCTCAAGACCAACTTCAACGACCGCATGCATGCGCAAGAAGCAAATGGAGCGGTGACCGAAGCTCTCAACAACCTTGTGCGACAACGAGCTTCTTCTTCATCACGCTCAAGCCGTACAAGAAGCACCTCAAGGTCGACACAAGCACGTCATGGACGTCATGAACCTCGACAAGAACGTCAACATGAACCAAGGCGCGACGCCCATGAACGACCTCCTCCTAACGTTGAACAACCACATGATCTTCACGCGAACAATGCCAATGCGCATCAAGAACAACCTCACCAAAATGATGAACGTCGCGAACGCATACCATCACCACCACCGCAACAACGTGATCGTCATGACCCATTGGCTAATGACAATGGCGTTCCGGGTGCGAATGACTTTGATGAACAAGGACGTCATCCCGTCATCCTCCAAGGCCACGCCATCAAACATGACAATGCGAACAATAACAACAACCCATTCATCAACAAGAGCACCTCCTCAACATGATCCTCGTCCTCGTCAAGAACTTCCACATGATCGTCACCAACACCACCGTTCCGAGTCAAGTGATAACGAGTCAAGCCAACACAATGGTGATGGACTCAATCGAAGGAGACGTGGACGTGCATTCCCACGTCCATGTGACGACTATGATGACTTGACAACGTCCGCTTTGACATACCCAAGTTCTACGGCACAAGTGATCCGGAAGCTTACTTCTCATGGGTACTCAAGGTTGACAAGATCTTCCGCGTGCAACGCTTCTCCGACAACAAGAAGGTTGCCTTAGCCTCGATGGAGTTTGAAGAGTATGCCCTCTTGTGGTGGGAACAACTACAAGATGCACGCGTCGCTAACCACAACACCAATCGACACTTGGGTTGAAATGAAAGAAACAATGTACAAGCGCTTCGTGCCAAGCCATTACACTAGAGACTTATACAAGAAGTTGCAAGAGTTGAAGCAAGGTTGAAGTCGGTTGATGAGTACTACAAGGAGATGGAAATCTCCATGATGAGAGCCAATGTCAACGAGTACGAAGAGCAATCCATGGCTCGTTCATGAATGGCCTCAACTATCCAATCAAGAAGATCGTGGAGTTCCAACCATATGCCTCTTGGTTAGAGTACATCAAGCTTCAAAGGCCGAGCGCACGTGCTTGAAGAGCTCAAATACATCAAGACAAAGGCATTCTTCGCCAACAAGCCTTCTTCGTCAACACCTACACCTTCACAAGCTCTTCCTCAAGCGAACACACGAGGTCCTCCAAGAGTCTCTACATCGACACCTCAAGCGCCTCAACCTTTCAAGAAAGTACCTCCCTCACCAAGGCGCCTCAAGGATCTTCGTCCGGCACAAGACTTTGCAATGCTACAAGTGCGGGACAAGGGCACAAATCTTTTGAGTGCACCAACAAGAAGGTCATGATCATCAATGACATGGGAGAGTATGAATCTATGAGTGAAGATGAGTACAATGCTTTGAACAAGGTCGCCACAATGCAAAGTGCTCAAGAAGAAAAAGTGAGATATATTGTGATGGCGACAACAACCCCCTTGGTTGTGGCAAGAGCTTTAACCACCAATGTTCAAGTGAAGAAGACCAAAGATGCAACTTGTTTCAAACAAGAGCGGGAATCAATGGAAAGTCCATCAAGGTCATCATAGATGGTGGAAGTTGCCACAACTTGCGAGCAAGAACTTTGTGACAAGCTCAACTTGAAGTTCAAGAAGCACCCACATCCTACCATGTGCAATGGTTGAGTGATACCGGAGCCGTCAAGATTCAACACATGGTGCAAGTGTCCTTCAAGATTGGAGCCTATGAAGATACGGTTGATTGTGATGTTGTGCCTATGAACGTTTGTCACTTACTCTTGGGCGTCCTGGCAATTTGATAAGGGTGCTATGCATGATGGAAGGACAAATTACTATAGCTTCAAGAACAACGACAAGACCTTCGTCCTTCGTCCCATGACACCAAGTCAAGTCATCGCCGACAACGCCAAGACTATTGCAAGGGCACAACAAGATCGTTCGTCAAGTGAGATGAGTGGTGAGCGAGAGACCCACCATAAAGTGAGTGAGAGCCACAAGCCAAATGAGTGTGACACTTCAAAGAGAGTTCCCACAAAACTTACACTATTTGCCACCAAAGAGAGAGAGAGAGTTGAGAGAGAACCCATCCACCCTCCACTATGTGCTCATATGCAAGGGTGAAGTTTCTATGACTAACACTTTCACAAACCTTCCTCCTTCTTTGTTGTCTCTTTTGAAGGACTTTGAAGATGTTTCCCTCAAGAAGTGCCACCGGGACTACCTCTCTACGCGGAATCGAGCACGCATCGACCTTGTTCCCGGCGCACCGCTACCAAACCGCGCTCCTTACCGCACCAACCCCGAGGAACAAAGGAGATCGAGCGGCAAATACAAGAACTTCTTGCCATGGGACATATCCGCGAGAGCTTGAGTCCGTGCGCCGTGCCCGTCATCTTGGTACCCAAGCACGACAACACTCTTCGCCTTTGCATGGATTGTCGCCCATCAACGCCATCACCGTTCGGTATCGCCATCCTATCCCTCGACTTGATGATATGCTTGATGAGCTTTGTGGTTCCGCTATATTCTCCAAAATTGATCTTAAAAGTGGATATCACCAAATAAGATGTGTGAAGGTGATGAATGGAAGACCGCATTTAAAACAAAGCTTGGTCTTTATGAATGGCTTGTCATGCCATTTGGTCTTTCCAATGCACCTTCTACTTTTATGCGTCTCATGAATCATGTTTTGCGTCCTTTCATTGGGAAATTTGTTGTGGTATACTTTGACGACATCCTTATTTATAGCAAATCTTTGGAAGAGCACACTTCTCATGTTGCTCAAGTTTTGTTGGTTCTTCGCAATGAAAAGCTTTATGCAAATCTTTCTAAGTGCACTTTGCCACCAACAAACTTGTTTTCTTGGGTTTTGTTGTTTCTTCGGATGGAGTCGAAGTTGATGAAGCAAAGATACAAGCAATTCGGACTTGGCCTTTTCCGATGTCACTTGAGGAGTTGAGACGTTTTCTTGGTTTTGCCGGATTTTACCGCCGTTTCATCAAGGATTTTTCCACAATTGCTTGCCCCCTCCATGAACTTACAAAGAAAAATGTACCTTTCATTTGGGGCAATGCACATGATTTTGCTTTCAATGAGCTCAAACGGTTATTAACCGAAGCACCACTCCTTGCCCTTCCGGATTTCTCTAAGACATTTGAGATTGAATGCGATGCAAGTGGATTGGGCATTGGTGGAGTGCTTATGCAAAATGGTAGACCCATCGCATACCATAGTGAGAAACTAGATGGAGCTCGCTTGAATTACCCCATTTATGACAAAGAGTTATTTGCTTTGGTTCGTGTTTTGGATGTGTGGCAACATTACCTTCGTCCTAAGGAATTTGTCATTCATTCCGACCATGAATCCTTGAAATATTTGAAAAGTCAAACAAATTTGAACAAAAGACATGCTAAGTGGGTTGAGTTCATTGAGTCTTTTACTTTGTAATCAAATACAAGAAAGGTAAAGACAATGTGGTCGCGGATGCTCTATCCCGCAAGGCCAACCTACTTACACGTCTTGACATTAGTGTCTTGGGTTTGGATGAGATAAAGAGTTGTATGCTACCGATGCTTTCTTTGGAGACATTTTCGCTCAATGTTCGGAGCACAAAGGAATTGATGATTTCTATTTGCACCAAGGTTTCTTGTTTAGGGCTAACAAACACAAGCGCGCCATGATATTTGAAGAAGGAGACCTTGTTTGGATACACCTTTGCAAAGATCGCTTCCCCAGATGCAAGGAAGTCCAAGCTTCACCCTCGTGAGACGGACCTTTCAAGGTCATCAAGCGCATCAACGACAATGCCTACAAGATCGACATCTCCCACTCCAAACACTTGGTCCATGACACCTTCAACATCACCGACCTATCGCCATACCTGGGAACATCAAGCGATGAGGATGACCAAGAGTCGAGGACGACTCTTTTCCAAGGGGGGGGGGGGGGGAGAGATGATGTAGCCCAACCTACGGCTCCTACAACAAGTGGTCCAATGACAAGAGCACGAGTCAAAGCTCTATATGATAAGGTGACCTCGCTCCTCTCTATGTGTGAATTCGACACTCCTTTGAATGGTTTGCTACTTCATGCCGTACTTTGTGCATACTCAGGAACCACCTTGATGACGACCCACAATGGAGTGGAGGAGATGAGCAAGAGAAGGTCCAAGATGATGGAGAAGATGACCAAGAGAAGACCCAAGAAGATGGCCAAGAAGAAGAAGAAGAAGAAGAAGAGAGCAGGAAAAAGTGCCACAGCGGTACTACCGCCCCCACAGGCGGTACTACCGCGCGGACGGTACTACCGCCCCCAGTCCGCCAGAAACCATCCTCTGCGCCCATGTGCGGTACTGAGGCCGCAGTGCCGCCGGTACTACCGCCCGCCCAAGCGGTACTACCGCTCTGACGAGCGGTACTACCGCCCGTGCGAAGTCAACGCATGCTTTGGCCCGCACCAGCGGTACTACCGCCCGGTCGAGCGGTACTACCGCTGCTGCGGGAACCAGCCAGGCTTTTGAGCCTTGTAATCCCCACCTACCCCACCTACCTTTCCCTTTTGCCTCTAACTATAAAAAGGAGTTCCCCATCTCAGATCTGGGCAGACTATGATTTGGGATTAGAGTAGAGTTGTGCTCCTTCTTCTCAAAGTGGTCCTTTCCTCCTATGGAGATGAATCAAGGCCTCCCCTTGTGGAGATGAACCAAGGCCTCCCCTTGTGAAGAAGATCCCTTCGTGGATACCAAGGCTTCCTCTTGTAGTTTGCTACTTGCTAATCTTCCCTCTTGAAGTGGCTAGATTGGGTTGGTTTGGATTGACCAATTGGACAAACAATCCTAAGAGTAAGGTGTGCTTGGGAGAGGAGAATTGGGGGCTACCCTTGGGCTTGTTACCAGTTGAATCTTGCTGAGTTGCTACTTGCTAGTTATCCTTGATTTGGTGTTTTCCCCTCTTTGTGTTCTTGTGTTCATCCCTTGTTCTTCGTGTTCATCGATCCCTCCGCCCAAATCCGTGAAAATCGGGACCAACCTACATCAGCTACTGCCGGTGAAGGTGATCCTGGCGGGCTACCATGTGTCGTCCCTGTCGTGGAACGAGCACGACGACGACAACCCCGTCTTCCTCACGGCGATCTCCGACTCGGTGGCCACCATCGAGCGGGACTCGCCCGGCCTCATTGCGACCCTCGCCAACTCCGCGCAGATGGCGGCCTCCTCCTCCTTCGGCGGTGCCTCCACCAGCCGTGCTCCTCGAGACGGCGCCTCGACCAGTCGTGTCGCTTCCTCCTCCACCGTCGTGCTCCTCAATGAGGACGACCACGATGTCAACTTGGACGACCTCTAGTAGGCCTAGGATTAGGCTAGGAGCTACGGCTCAAATTTCATTAAACATTTTGTAATATATCTTTTGGTTAAATTTGCATTCGTCAATTTCTTATCTGGTTTGGGCGGCGCCGCTAGGGGCACGACACCCCCAAAGAGTATAAAATTTGGGGTACCGAGGCCCGCAAACGACACCAATATGTGTTGATTCGCTCCGTTTGGGGCGGACCGCGAATAGATTTTCGACCTTTGTCCGTTTGGGGTGGGGGGTGCCCCCCCAACGGTCCAGCGAAAAACGAATAAATAGAAAATAAAAATAATATTACATAGATAAGGTTCGAAGGCGCCACGGGCCAGTGACACAAAGTATAAAAAAAGGAGCCCTATGCTATTGGCTCCGTCAGTGGGGAATGGGCGCGCCGCCGCGTCAGAGAGGAAATTGGGCGGCGCGGGAACCCCTTTGGCGTCACGGCGGCCTCCTAATCATCCTCGTCGCCGGAGAGGATGATGTAGGGAGGTGGCGCGTACAAATACGCCGGTGGCGCCACCGAGAAGGCGTGCCCGGCGCCTCGGTATCCTGCGGCCACGCCGGTGCGGTGCGTAGGCCTGGCCCTCCCCGTCCTCTGGCCACGGTGACCACGGTACCTGCCACCGTGCGCGCTCGGCGGCCGCGGCCTCCTTCTGCTGGCAGGCACGATTCGCCGCCTCCTCCGCGACGCACGGAGCGCGGGCGCAATGTTAGGCCATTGCGCCAACTCCTCCAGGTTGGAGGCGTCGATGGCCGCCTGGAGCTCGGCGTCCTCGTTGACGGTCGGCGCGGGCTGAGCGCCTCGGTACGCCGCCCGGTTGGGCGGCGCGGCGTCCTCCTCCATCTTCACGGGGCCGAGGTCGTCCTCCACGCCGCCGTCCTCCCAGTCGAGGTCAGAGTCCTCGTCTGGCTCGAGGGCGGCGAGGGCGGGGTCCTCATCCTCCAACGGCCCCTGGTAGCCCTCCGGCGCCACCGCCGCGAAGGCCGACCGCCGCCGCGCGTCGTGCTCCAGCTCGAACCACCGGTCCTAGAGGATGGAGTTGATGGCGTAGGCGGGGTCGTGGACCAGGTCCTCCTGTAGGAGCGACCGCCGGCGCGGGATCTCCTCCGTGCGCGTCCTGCCGGAGCGAGGAATGGGCAGCACCGGGATACGGCGGCGGTTGAGGTGCCACCCGCCCGGGAGGTGCACGTCATTCCACGGTAGCGACGCCGCCACCTCCCAGTAGATCTGGGCCACGTCGGTGGAGACGCGGGCGCGCTGGACCAGGCGGCGGGCGTTGCGTCTACGCGATGCCTCGGTGCGGGCGGCCGCGGAGCGCGGGAGCGGACGCCTCGTGGTTGTTCCGGCCGCACTTCCACCACGCGGGCTTCTTCATCGCGGCCGGCGACGGAGGTCTAGGGTTTGGAGCGGCAGTGGACTGGCGTGTGGGCTGGATGGGGACGAAGCTGGCCACCGTACCCATTTAAGAAGGACCCAGTGAGGTAGCCGAAGCAGCCACTCTCGCTGCCAGGTGGGCCAGGGGCGGACATGGGAGGACACGCGTTGTGTCCGCGCCTCCCCAAACCGTGACCAAACTTGGGCCGAGTTTGGTCTGAAACAATTGTCCGCGTGGACACTTGTCTATTTGCGACGGCCCGTTGGAGGCCCTCCCTTGTCCGTTCGGACAAAATCAGACCAGCGCTGTCCGTTTGCGGGCCTCAGCTCTTAACATATCTAGTTGGAGATAGAGATACTCTTATAGGCTAAGAGCAACTCTAGCAGTTACCCTATAAGCCCCCGACCCGGAAAATAACCGCTTTTTTCGGGTCCGAGGCCAAAAATCTGGCAGACCAGATACCGCATATGGTACCCTATCCGAAAAATATATCCAGGGAGCGGGATATTTCGCCTCTCGTACACAGAATGTTCCGCTCCAGAGGTTTTTTTTGTAAACTGGAAAGCCAAATGGCAGTTGGCGGGAGGGAAATTTAAGCCAACCGTCGCTGACTGACGTCGCCGGAGTCGTCGGAATCCGGCGAAAATATACAACGGCTCTCCGATTCCGACCAAATCTTTTCCGATTCCTGACGATTCATCTCGATTCAGACCGATCTCAGTACTCCGTGACGGACCAAAAGCGCACAGCTCGCCGGCGGAGGACGCCACGGCGGCGCGGACAGCACACGGCGACGCGAGCAACCACACGGCCGAAAACTAGCTAGCTAGATAGCTAGCTTGCGAGCGCGTGGATCAGATCGATTGATCGATCCAGCGAGCCAGCTAGCTTGCCAGCGCGTGGATCGGATCGATCGATCCATCCATCGAGCTAGCTCGCTCGCTCTGTATGGAGCGTCCCCGCCAGCGGGCGCGGCCAAAAGCGCATACGGGCGCGAGCGGCGTGGCGCCGGCGAGCGCCGTCAATGAAGGGGACGGGAGGTGGAAGAGGAGAAAAATTTCGTACCGTAAACTGTTTTCCGGGGGACAGAATACAAGATATCCGGTACCAACTTATCCGGTAATTACTAGAGCTGCTCTAAATAACATCTTAGAAAAAAAAAGTACCGAATCGGCACTACAGCTAAGCGACATGAGGCCGAAGTGACGGATGTATGCAGTCCCTTCCATGTCTGACAAGCTGCGTACAGCACGAACCAAGCCACACGCCAGATGGCAATAAAGAAGGAGCCGTTTCCGGCTTTGACATGGCAGGACAAGCAGCGGCGACGATGCTGCCGAGGGCAAGTCTTCAAGTTCATCATCACACTAGCCAACGAGGGACCACCCCAGCCGCACTCACTCTGTTGCCTCCTTCCCCCTCACAAACAGAGGGAGCGAGGGAGAGGGAGATCGATCTGTGGATTTTCCCCCATGGAGGAGGAGGAGGGGAGGCCTCGCTTCTTCAAGGTCCTCGTCGGCGACTTCTCCCGCCGCCTCGTGCGTATTCCTTTCTCTCCTTATTTGGCCCCCTTTGTTTCACTTGTTCTGGATGTTTGCATGTCCCGACCTTTTGGTCTCGTTCTCAAAGGGGAAAAGACAAAGCCAATAACGCCTTCAGAAGGGTTCATGCCCTCACTTTTTTCCCTTCCTGCATTTATCCCCTTGAAATTTAAGATCATTGCATTGCGTATGTTATTGGCAAAGGTGCTATCCGATAGGTCATAGGTGGGTATACAATCTTTGTATTCTGTGCGGCATATTTTGTTTTGTTGTTGTGGATTGGATTCTTCATATGAAACACATGTTGGTTTTGATATCTCAAATAAAATTAGCAAGCCCATCGTTTGCATGTGCTTCTTCCTAAAAAAAACGGTTTGCATGTGCATGCGTGCGGTTTGTAACATTTTTTAACTGATGCGATCTGTAGTAGGCAGGTACTTCAAATGGTAGTCTTGTTTATATATAAACATGTTTCTCAATAAACGCAGCAATCTGGGAATGTCTGGCGGCATGCTTGCTTGTCTAGTCAGGCCAACAAAGATTCGGCTGGTGACATACTAAACCGATTTCCCTCTGCATGCATGTTCTGTGAGCATGGACTTGTGGTTTTCAGTGACATACACGGTTAAAGGAACATGCATGGCATTTGCATTTGACTCTCTATTTACAATAAGTGTCATTTTCAGCAAATTGGAAATAGCTTAAGGTACTCCCTAACCTTACTTCTACATGTAGGAGATACCTCGAGGCTTCCTCAGTCACATTCCAGAAGCAGGATTCAGGGGTTCCGACATCTCAGCGGCATCATCTGTTCAAGTCACGCTTAAGCGTTCAGAAGGGAAGACTTGGGTTGTCGAACTAGAGAAGGTTGATCGTTCTGTATTTCTGACCAATGGATGGCCAAAGTTTGTGGTGGAAAATTCTTTGAGGGAATACGAGTTCCTCCTCTTCACATACAACAAGAAGATGCATTTCATGGTTTCGGTTTTCGGTTGGAATGCTTGTGAGAAAGCAGTTCCATCTTCAGGAAGTGTTGCTCAAGCTACCGAGAAGGATACATTCCCCTCTGGGAAGAGGGGACATAGTGACGATGAACTAACGAAGACCGCTAATAATCTCACTCATAGTCACTCACTTGTTAAGACACCAGATCAATCATAGAGAAGTAATATTCTGTTCTAATCTTGGCCAAATGATTTTATAAATTTTGTACAAGTCATTTTTCTCTGTTTGTTTTGTCTACTCTCTTGTTCATGTAGAGTCACTTTGTTGTCCAAATAGTTTATATATGTTTTATTGGCATGTCTGGTCACATAAGCTCATTTAGAATAACAGACCACAGATGATCTGTAAAACAAAAATATGAAATTGTCTTTGACTCGAGAAGCTTGGGGATCAGAAGACTTATTTCTTCATGTCACTTTAGGAGCATTTTGTTATTTCATACGGAGTATATTCCACATTGGGTTCACAGAGGAGAAGTTTAGAATTCTTGATTAGCATCTTGGTAGTAATGTTTCTCTTCCTAAACTGATAATTTCGTATCAACTTATAGATAGTACCCTGTCAAAGGATTACTCGAGAGAATGGGCATATTTCATCGCAGAGCTTCACAGACCTACATCTTCATCAAATAGATGGTTCTAAGGATGAGTTAAAGACATACTTATTGTTGAAGGTGCCAATGGATGATGATAAAGCTAAAGCAATAGCTGAAGTAATGAGAAGATTGCATCTTGACAAAGCGACAGTTGACTTATTCTGTGCTACACTCTGTTTGCATAAGTGGAACTCGGATGCGGCTGCGGAAGATTTTGACGTATGTAGAGGCAAACCACAAATTCAGAACCAGTTTCTAAAGCAGAAACTTGTTCTGCAATGTAAGCATTTTAATTACCTATTTTTTTTTATCATTTTTGCATCTAGCATGTTGAAACACATCTTTTTTTGCCAGTTGATTTTATAAAGAGGCAACTACGACGCTTCTTCCCTCCAGAGGATGATTTTCTACTCAAATACGTGATATCAGGAAGAACAGTCTCGAGGAGCCTAAATTGTCGAATCAGCCACTGCATTTTGACCTGGAAGCAATGAAGAGCAAGCCAGTTGATGACCATGAATTATGTGATTTGTCTTATAAAAAGAAGAGGAGAATAGGCAAGTCGCAATCACTGCGCACTTCTGAAACACCGAAGATCACCAAGACTCGCGCACTTGAAAAGTCCCATGGCAGCACAGAGAGTGATTGAAAGAAAGATCTGGAGTGTTAGAATTATCAGCAGCCGGCACAATTGATCGGGTGGAGGACAGAGCAGCGCAAGCGTCTTTACTCTACAAGAAGCCCCACAGTGTTTTAGATGGAGATCCTCAGCTAATTGGTATGCTCGGTCTCGTCTTAGTTAGAACTTACAAGTGCTTTCAAACACCTCATACTGCAGTTGAATCAATTTATCTCTTTTTAGGTTCCTTATCTCAAGACTTCAAGAGACTCAAACCAACACGAGGTGAGTGTGCTTAAGTGAGAATCCTGAACATAGTCAAGGAGAAAATAGAGAAAAAATAGATCAAGGAAATAATGGAGAAACCTTTGAAGAACAAATCGATAGAAATGCTGTCGAGACTTCTGAGTCATTCATGGGGAGAGATTTCATCGATTCATCACCACCAACCAAGTCCGAGGTGTCATCTTTGGGAATAAATGAGCTACATTTGGAATGGAAGCCCTCGGTACACGCCAATCCCCATGAGGAAATTTTACTTCATATTCAACGGGACAACTTTACGAAGACCATCTCACATGTTCAGGAATCATTCGAAGTCGTCCTTCAGATCTACTGTGTGCAGCTATAATTGAAGCTGTGGTGCTGAAAGAAATTCTGAAATGGGATTCGTGTCTTGAGGATGTTGATGCTCAAAGGATAGTGATTGCATTACTAGAGCATGCCAGAAAAATCAAGGTGATTCTCAATTTCAATGTGGAGAGCCGGAAGGAAGAGTTTTCCACAAAGCTAGAAGATCAGCTAAAATGGCAGCTCAAAGAACTGGAAAGTGTATACACTTCCTTGGAATTAGATTACAAGAGAGTAGCAAATGAGGGTAGCATAGCTGTCTCGACATTGCAAGAACAGAAGAAAAAATTGCATGCCTTTCAGGGTGAGACCAAAGACTTGCAGCAGTCCATGATGATGGAGGATGAAATGCAGAAATTGGTGAATCAAGTTGCGGCAGGAGATTTTAGTCCAGAATCTCTGATGGAAAGATAAGGTTTAAGACAGTTGTGAAGACCTATGAACAGATTCTTGTCGAAGTTAAAGAGCGGCTAGCCTCAACTCAACTTGGAGTAATGATGTCGAGGCATTAGTTAAGGTAGAGATGGATAACATGAGGAAGGAGATTGAGATATCCAAAGGAAGCCTCCTAAATATCATTTTCAAGTAATAGTAGAAAGATGACCTTGTTCTGTTGTAGGTATTTCTTCTTCTGGCTATGCTCCACTTTCTCTAATCCTTTAATATTGTTAAATGTTAAAATCCAATGCATGATATCAGGAGTGGAGGAAAAACCATTACTACTCCTACTTTGTTTTCTGTTGTTTTAGTTACACCTCCTAAATTAAGCTGCTGATGAAATAGTTGGTTCAAAACATGTCAATGAATGCTGATCGTACACTATAATTAGGCTATGACATCACTTATTGCCATAGTTACATTATACAGTCAATTCATTTCTGAAGGTTTGCCAGGTTATAGAATGCTCCTTCTTGCTCATGAGTTGTGGATAAGTACCACGCTCAACCACCTTTCCCTCTCCTAAGAAGGCTATTGAGTCTGCATTCTTATTGTGTTCAGTCGATGTGCCACCACGATTGTAGTCCTCCCTGACATGATTCGATCAAGTGCCTCCTGCACCACTTGCTCTGACTGTGCATCGAGAGCACTTGTTGCTTCATCAAGTAGTAGTATAGCTGGATTGCGGATTATTGCCCTCGCAATTGCAATTCTTTGCTTCTGACCTCCTGACAGTTGTATGCCATGCTCTCCACAATCAGTATCGTATCCATCCTTCAGAGATCTGGAAAGGAGTAAGCTTTAAATTCTATATATGTTGGATACATAACAAATATATGTGTTCAAGAAGGAAATATAACTAAGACTTACGAGATGAATTCATGTGCGTTTGCGGATTTAGCAGCTTCCACAATCTCTTCTTCATCAGCTTCTGGTTTACCAAAGGCAATGTTGTCCCTGACACTACCAGAAAACATTGCAGGCTCCTGACTGACTAGTGCTGTAAATCCTCGATACCAAAGAATATTCATCTCCCTCACATCCATACCATCAATCCTTACAGCACCTCTATCAACATCGTAGAACCTCTGGATCAAACCTATGATAGTAGATTTACCACATCCACTTCTACCCACCATGCCAATACTTGTTCCTGCTTTGACTTCTAAGCTAAAATCCTGCAGGATCAGGCATTGTGGTCTTGTTGGATATGCAAAATCTACCTTTTTGAACTCTATTCTTCCTTGTATTTTGCTCTTCGGATTGTCCTTTTCCACCTGCAGCGTAGCTGTGTTATTTTATCTTTTGCAGCAATCCACATTGTAAAAATCATTAATTTTACAAGGATGCTGATATTTATTCTACACAATGTTCATAAGTATGAAGTGTTTACCTGTGAGTTTTGCGGAGAGATAGATTTCCTATCTAGCACCTCAAACACTGAAGCAACAGCGTTTGCACCCTTTGCCAGGTCGGATGTCATGCTGCCAGCATCAGCAATCAGCTTTCCTGTGCTCACCAAGACGAAAAAGTTTTGAAGACATCACCCGCGAGATCTCACCGCCTGTGCCAATTTCCCACCATACCAGAAGTCCAGTGCCCATGATAAAAATGTGAGGCAAGGTGACAACCCTGTGGTTATTCCTGCTACCCATGACTTTTCCTGCTTTCCTCAATGGTTCCTCTTGCGTATGCTCGAAGAGCTGAAGAATCTTAGATGAGCATCCGAAGGAGGTCACCATCCTGTGGTTGTAAACAGCTTCTATGGCAATCTGAGTACTTTGGTACTGAGCTTTTGCCAAGTCCCTTGACACATTTGAGAGACTATCTTCTTGGCATAGTAGCATATCATCGTACAGGGCTGCACAGCAATCATGACAAGAGCAAGTTTCCATGCTACTACGAGGCCCATTGTCACTGCGATTACAATACCACACGCTGTTTGAAGTAGTAGGGAGATTCTATCTGCAACTAGGGTTTTAACAAGAGATGACTCATCACTTAGCCGAGAGCACAATGAAGCACTTGAGTTAGTGTCTTCATCAAACCATGCTGCCTCAAAGGTTAAGATCTTTTCAAGTACTTGGACTCGGATGCGCCTAACTAGTTGCTCCCCCATATAGGCAAAATTGTAGTGTTGCAATAGATTTACAGCTATGGATACGACGGACAATGAACAAAGATCATTGCATACCGGCTGATAATTGCATTCATCTCATTGCGGTCCTGAACGAAGAATGCAGCAATCATACCTCCGATGGTCAGAGCATAGATGGGCTGCAAGGAACCATATACCAATGCAGACATGCTGCCTATGACCGCTTGTTTCCACTCTGGTGCATTCATTGCAAGGAGCCTGGAGAAAGACGGTGCAGGGGGGGAAACAAATGACTCGCTTTCCTTTGAAACACCTGGCGTAAGTGGCATGGGACTTGCTCTGGACATGCTGAGACGACTGGCACTGGTCCTTGCTGTGGAGGAGGCCCTAAATTGGTCACTCTCTTGATCAATGTAGCTTACCATCTTCTGCAATTTCACAAGTCGTGAATATGGGCCCCCTTGTTAATCAGTTCATCATGTGTGCCAATTTCAGCTATGGTACCGCCATCAACTACTGCAATCTGATCGGCATTCTTCACGGTGGAAAGCTTGTGAGCTACGACCTGATTAGTAATATTGTATAATGAGTGCTATAGTGCCAAATCATTTGAGAAATACTACGCTTATAGCATTATAAAGTAAAAAGAGCTGAGGCAATGGCAGTATACCAGTGTTGTTCTTCCCATAGACGCTTGATCAAGTGCATGCTGCACCAGCTTCTCTGATTCTGAGTCGAGTGCGCTTGTGGCTTCATCGAGCAAAAGTATAGCTGGGTTCTTGATGACCGCCCTTGCAATGGCAATGCGCTGCTTCTGGCCACCTGATAGCAATGCTCCACGCTCACCAATCTACAAGGACAGTAAAAGCACCAATAAGGCAAAGGAGGCAGGGAATTAATGCACTTGAATGCTTGTTTCCTTATGATGAACAAACATACCTTAGTCTCATATCCCTCTGGAAGCCCCCTTATAAAGTTGTGAGCATTTGCTGTCATGGCTGCAGCATAGAGTTCATCCATGGTTGCATCAGGTTTCCCAAATAAGATGTTCTCTTTTATGGACGTGCCGAACAGTGCATGATCTTGGCTGACAAGTCCCATCTTGCTCCTGATTGACTTGAGTTTTAGTTTCTTAATGTCGATACCGTCGATCTTGACAGTTCCTTCACTGGCATCATAAAAGCGCTGCACCAATGCTATCGCGGTAGACTTGCCGCTGCCACTAGACCCAACCAAAGCAATTGTTTGGCCTGCAGGAATCTTGAGGTTGAAGTCTTTGAGGATTGTCATATTAGGCCTCGACGGGTACACAAAGCGGACTGATTCATACTCAAGCTCACCACGGACTTGATCTAAAACAAGCCCCTCTGGGTCATCATCGTTAATCTGTGGCACACGGTTTATCCGTTCGAGAATTCTCGTGGCAGCAACGGAAGCCTCGATGAAATGTTTCAGCTCTGGGAGTGCCATTCCAAGGGCTCTGCAACATTTCAGGTAATTTATAGTTAATCTTGTATTCTACGTAATCAAATGTAAGTCAGTAGTAGGGGAGGGAGGGAGGGACATGAAGAACATACAGGCCACCCATAACAAAGGAGATTCCTGCAGCGTATATCCTTCCTCCGCTTTCATGGTGGTACATCACCAATCTGCTGCCATACCAGGCGAGGAAGGCCCAAATGGCGAAGGCAAGGCCAGTGAACCCGACAGCGAGACCTTTAGCAATGCCTTGTTTGAGCCCCAGGTTGATCGTCTTGTCAAGGATTGCTGTATACCTCTGGATTATCCCTTTCTCCGCAGTGAAGGAGTAAACGGTCTTGATCGAGCTGAGTGCTTGCTCAACCAGGGAGTTTGCCTTGGCGTACTCGCGGCGCGATTCTCTGGAGAGATACAGAAGGTACTTTCCGTAGATGAGCCCAGGGATGATGAGGAGCAGGACTAGAGGGTAAGAAACCAGAGCTAGCCTCCAGGAGAAATAGGTGGAGAAGGCCAGTCCAGAGACGAAGACTGTAGAGTGCACCAGAAATAGAGGAACCTGTTCAAGATCAAAGAATCAAGAAAAGCAGTCAGTACTGCTGCTATTTCATCTTGCATTCCAAGGTTGGTTATTATTCCCCTTATGTATAAATTATTCTTTTATCAAGTCCAGATCAACTAATTAACCCGAGTATGTAGTCTTTGGCTTGTTAACGGATCAGCTAGCTCTAGTAGAGCTAACATATATTTCTGCGCTTGTTTTAATGCAGCTGTTGATTTTAGGAAGTATGTCAACATCCATACTGAGATCCTCATGTGCTCCCATATTTCCGCTATCGGTCTACCTTTAGGGTGTCCGAGTTTTTTTATTTGCAATTTCCTATGGCATAGCTTGACAGATAAAACATACTCTGTCGGTCTACCTTGGAATAGATTCCACAACAAAATCAAGTGATGGTTTTGGCACCATTAAGTACTGTAGTCAATCTCTTTGATTCACTACAGATTCAGTGACGATTAGCGAAGCAGGGTAGGTATGCCACCATCACTCACAAAGGAACGTTTTCTCCTGTCCTTGGTTCGTCTTAAACAAAGCACCGCTAGTTAGTATTGTACTAACTGAGCTCAGATCAATCAAGAAGCAAGAAGTTTCCGACCTCCGAGGTGGATCTATGGTCCGAACAATATAAAATGAGGCGTCACCTGTGAAGACTGAAGACTAGTACTAGCTCATAGTACCATTAAGGCATCTGGAAACTAAGCAAATTAAGCAAGAGAAGAAGGGGTTTGACGGGTTTGGTGTGTAGTGGTACCTTCTCACTGAGGACCTCCTGGATGAGTGACGCGTCCTTGGAGATGCTGTTGATGATCTCCGAGGTGGTGGCCTCCTGCGAGTCGAAGAAGGCCACCTCCTGCCGCAAGATGGCCTGCAGGTACAAGTGCCTGATCCGGAGCACCTGCCTCTCGCTCGTCCGGCTCCAGCAATACCCTTCTGCGTGAGTCCACACGCACAAGTTTGTAAGGATATATACTCGCAATTATCCCTAGAAAAAAAAGGATATGTACTTGCAAGCTACGGTATTAATCTTGAAATTTCGTTGCAGCAAATTCGAAGGTTACCCATGGAAGCCACCACCAGGATGGCGAACGCCAAGTAGACGAAATTCAGGCACGACTGCACGAGGCAAATGGAAGCAACAACAGCAGTGTTAGTGCAACCGGCATTCGGAAATGATAAAATGTGCACGAATGAACTACAAACAAAACCTTGTGCCTTTTTTTCCAGACGAAAAGTTATATTCGATTAGAATCAGACATGTTTGGAATTAATGCGTGAATATCTTCTCTGTTCCTGAACTGATCATGGTGAACCTCTTACCAAATTCATGTGTCTCAACACTGAGTAAGTAACCTACCTTCTCGATGTCATGCATGAAGTCCACGCTGCCGGCACGGCCCTGCTGCTGGGCGTGGCCGCGCCCGAGAGAGTTCATCACGTCGCTCGCGAAGATGAGGAGGAGGTTGGTGGAGCACCCGTCGCCGATGGCACCCAGCGTGCCCAGGACCATGAGCAGGACGTCCACCCGGTCGGCGAACTTGAACAGGCCCCGGATGCTTCGCTGCTCGCCGCCGCCGCCGGCAGTGCTCGCCGAGGCGCTGCTCATCTTTAACAGTGGAGGGCTGCCCGGGTGTACCACAGTAGTGGTAGCAGTAGCACTACCCAGCACACCGATCGCTTTGTTGTGTTTGCTGCAATTGACTTGGCACTGGGGCTTTATATAGAACAGGAACACGAGCGCGTCTGTTCTTGGGTCCTTCTTAACTTTGGCTTTGAAAAAGTTGGTCGGTTAGAACGTCCTCGTTGCATAAGAAGAAAACATTACATAAAGAAAAAGAACTGCAATATATACGGATACTATGCAAACATCACATCATGAGCCACAGAAATACAAATGTATTGCTGGTTTTCCCTGTAATTTTGAAACATCTGATCACGTAATTTCTTGCCTGACAGGTAGAAACTACAAAGTATGGCGTTGCCTCGCTGATAAAGTGATAAGGGTTTGTTTTGTGCTTAAATTTTGTGCCAAAACCTTCACATCAATTTATTAAGGGAGAGCTTTACAAGTGAAAACAAGCCGTGGAACCGGCAAAACAAAAGCTTAGGGCATCTCCACTCGTTCGCCCCCCCCCCCCCCCCCTCGGTTTTGGTGCGTCGCCTTTTTACGTTTGCGCCGGCGCAAACTTGGGGGCGAAGTTACCAGTCGTTTAGGCCCCCAGCGAAAACACACATCAACATAATTTGAAAGTTCATATTCCCGCCCCAAAAAACAGCCCGAGTTCGGCGATCAAAACAGCCACAGTTGGGCGATCATACAAAAAAGCCATAGTTCGGCGAATGGATCAAGCCGCAGTTCGGCGATCTGGTGAAACGACCACATTCGGCATGCTGATACGCAGATCAGATGGTCGCCGGCGACACCTCGGCAACATTGTCCAGCTCGATGGGCGTGGTCGTCGGAGCAGGGGCAGAGCTCGGAGTGGCCGTAGGCTCGGCGGTAGGCTCGGTGCTCGGAGGCGGCGTGACTGTGGCCGAGCTCGTGTCGGCTGGACTGGCGGAGCTTGTGTCGGCTGGAGTGGTGGAGCTCGGAGTCGCCGTCGGGGTCGGGGCCGAGGCGATCTGGCTGAGAATCACGCGCCGCTGCGCCATGAACCACGTCCTGACCTCGGGGTCCATCGCCGGCGGGTCGCCTCCCATGAGGAAAGCGAGGTCGTTGTTCCTCTTTTTCGCCGCGGTGCCGATCTTGAGGAGGTCGAGCTTGACGTCCGCCTTGTCCATGAGCGCCTTCCACCTCCGTCCGCCTTCTCCTCTCTCACTGCGGCGTGGGTTTGAGCGTCGGCGATGCAAGTCTCGATGGACGCTTGGAGCTTTGCCGCCGCTGGCGCCCCGTCTCTCGCCGTCTTGGCTTTCTTGTGGTGACGTTGCGGGGGCCGGTGAATTTGTTGTGAGCCATGGCGGCCAGATCTGAGGGAAATGGCGGGATCGGCCGGTGAGGGAGGGTATATGTGGGGCGAAATGGAGGGAAAGAGCAAAATTATGGAGTGAAGGGCCAAAATATGGAGGGAAATCGCCTTGCCTCGCCGACAGGTCTGGCCCACGCCGCCTTTTGCCCCCCAGGCGAACCCGGCGCGCTGGGTTTGGCTTAGGTGCGCCGGTGCGAAACGGCGCTAAAAACGACGCAAAACGGCGCTAAATGAGGTCTTGAGGGGCGACTGATAAAATTTCTTTCGCGCCGGCGCTAAAAATGGCTCCTGGGAGGCGCTGGGGACGAGTGAAGATGCCCTTACTCACCCAAATAGAAGTTACCCAAGTGTTTGGCGCCCGCCGTAGCCTAGTTTGGCCGCTTCATCCTTCATGCAGGAGAAGACGATCGAAGGTAAAGTCAAGGTATTTCGGAGAACTCTTGAGTTGCGCTCACTCATAACTCTCGGGTCACTAGCATTACAAGGGACACCATATCGAAGGTTGTTGTGCGTTCAATATTACAACCATATATATGTATTGTTTTTTTTCTAGGGAAAGAGGAGAACTTCCGCCCACTGCATCGGTTGACGCATCCATCTTCTTTACTACGGAGTTTTAAATTCACTCTTACATATGTGATGCTCTATAGTAATACTTACATTAATATGTTTTACCTTATCTTTATTAATGTAGCCTTTTTGCCAATTGCGCCTCTAGTGCAGTGTAGGGTTTGGTCTCTGGTAAAGCATGCATGTTGCTATAATTGCTATCTTAGTCAAGTGAAATTGCTTTTCGGGAGGTATAAAGTTAACAGGACAAAAGATATGCCGTTTCAATCCTACAATACCACATATGCGGTGGTATTAACACCGTGCCAGACTTAAATACTACTTCCTCCGTATCAAAATATAAGACTCTCTGCCTACTTTCTACACACATGTATCTAGACATATTTTAGTGCATGGTTCATGTGAATTTTACACTAAAACATGTCTAGATACATGTGTGTAGAAAGTAGTTAGAGAGTCTTATATTTTGATATGGAGGGAGTAATACAGATTAGGATGTTGTCCATCACAAGATTATATGTCACGTAGTATAGCTGGGAAAAACATGTGTGTGTGTATATAAAGTATGCATGATGGCACTTTTCAGCAAAAAGGTTAGGGCCCTTAGCACTTAAGGCTCCATTTAAAAACATATGAGTTATTTGTTTCCTAAAGTCACTATTTTGACCAAGATTTACTCCATCAATGTGTGGTCTATGTGATACAAGATCACTACCATAAGTAAACACTTAGTTTACAAAACATTTAAATAATTATAAGTACGAAAAATTTAGAGTCACTAATTTTATGTCACATAAACTATACATTGGCAAAATAATTATTCATCAGAGCATTGTCTTAACAAAAAAAAATCTTTTGGGAGTAGAGTGTTGTAAAAATCGTAAACAATCATGAACGTGTATATTATTATCTCTGCATATTTCTTCTCCATACAATGCATGTTGCCAAACCATCTTGGAGGAGACGAAGGATTGGTGGAACGGGCCATCCAGTATGTACACCATAGGCTCACAGTTTCAAAATCAGGGCATAAATATGGGCTGAAACTTGACACACGGTCACAAGCTTAGGGTAAAATGAAGCAATTCCAACTAGCGGTCTTTTTGTTAGTTTTTTTTCAAGATTGGGGGGGGGGATCCCCACCGTTGCATTCCATTCGAAAGTAGCCTGACAGACCATGTTCTTACAATAGATAGGAGAGATCACATGGGATACAAGGGAAGAGAATACAAAAATAAAATACAGAAAAAGAGACATCTAGAAATAAGAGGGGAAACACAAAGGGAGGGGGGGGGGGGGGGGGGGGGGGAGGTTAGCAAACAACGCCAACCGAAACCCCCTGAGAGGCCAATACCTCAAGGGACGACCGAGTACGCCACCTCGAGAACGCCGAGCCAACCGCCACAGGAGGATCTCCGGTGAGAACCTCGGCACCGAAAGCAAGCAGACTAACGGGACATGTAGCAGAATACGTGGACACCACATCAAGAGCAAACAAAGGGACATCACTGGCACGGACGAAGGGTGTCGGAAGACCGAGTCCGTACGAGGACACCGGTGTGCCACTGGCGTAGCTGAAGGGCGGTGCGCCGCCGAGACCAAGCACAGTCAAGGGCGTCGGATAGCCGAGAGTAGGGCGATGACACCGGTGTGCCGAACCCGTGGTCGAAGGGCATGCAACACATGCCGAGGACACCCCAGGACATCCAGGAAGCTCTGCTAGGCCACCGTGACAACAACCTAGCTTCGCTAGGAAACTAGCCAAGGTCCAGCGAGAAGACTAGAGGCAAGAAAGATGCCCGATGCTTGGCAAGCTCCAGGACGGTGCCTCCAAGGAGGAAGAACGACACAAGGAGCGCCGTCATCGCCTTATGGGGAAGGCACGGATCTGAGATTTCTCTCGGAGCATTGGCACGGGCTAGGAGCACAGAGCCCAAAGGATGCCTCCAGCAGGGAGCATGATGCCCACAGGCACCATCGTCCACAGGCTTTCGCCCTGATGTGCACCTACACCAAAGCATCCGAAAGGCCGGCCTCCCCATCTCTGCAGAACCACCGCCAGAGGGTGGACGTGCCACCGGAGAGGTCAAACTGTAGAGGGTCCCACCCTGGACGGATCAGCTGTCGGCAGGCCCTGACCGAGACCAGACCATCCTCCTAGCAAGCCCATCTCCAGGGAAGCAACGACAAGCGCAGAGCCGGCCGCCACCACACGAGCCACAACCACGGGGGATCTTCAGACGCGAGCATGGAGAGGAAAGGAGAGCGGCGGAAAATACCCGCCGCTCGCGGGCGTGCCAGCTTCCTCCCGCGCCCAGCAGCGGGAACCCCTGAGCACGCCCGCCTCCATGCGCGCGCGTATCTCAACGAGACTGGGATCTGAGAGCCCTCGTGAAGCCGACCACCGAGAGTCGCAGCGAGCAAGCGCTTCGCCACCGCCATCATCGGGAGCGCCGCGGCTTTCCACCAGCTCTCTCAGGCGACGAGGAGGACAAGGGGATGGGGGAGGGGGAGGTGGCGGCTAGGGTTTCGGCCACGTCCCGAGCCTTTTTTTTGTTAGGTACTATTAAAAAGGCAACGTCGAACTTTTCAAGGAACTTCCCAAAACCCAAAAATGAAACATGTCAACAACATAACAACTTGAACACAAATTCTATTCAAGGGGAGTCGAAATGAATCCGTCGGCGAAATTGTGCTAAGATTTGTCTTACAATAAAAACGCCTTAACAATAATAAATATGAACACAAAATCTCGAGAGGAATCCATCTGGTGAGATTGTGCTGATTTATATTAAAAGTGCAAGCCATGCATGCTTCCTAATCACAAGCTATTGCGGTTTGGTTAAAACATTTCGCGAGTTTTATTTGCAATGCAACAGTTGTTACACGAGTGCACAACTATAATATGATGAGCTCATCATTTCCAAATTGCAATGCGATGATGCTGGCGTTCGAGTAAACTAACTACAGAAGGCTGTCCAGTAAATTCTCTCGCAAAAACTTAATGAAAGCACTTTATGCTTACCAGAAAATATTACTTTAAACACATATCTGCCTCTTTACCCAACCCACTAATCCATTTTCCGGTTGCACGCAGCTGCAAATTTCAACACATGATGTACATCGAAAGCAACTAGCTAGTAGCTCTGGCCTCTGGGTTTGTTCTTTAGCTAGGACAAGCCAGATAGAAAATTATCGGTGCCAGACAGGTCAGTGATACTACTATTAAATTGATCCATTAAAGGCTAATTTCGTACCGTTTTGCACGCCCTAATTAAGCTCTAGGGTCTGAAGATCGCATGGCGGTCAATTTGAGTAGAGTAGTGTTCCTTTTTGTGAGTATTTTACTGTTCTTGCTGCTACACTTTTGACGCGTCGGCAAATACGCAAGCATGCAGGCCAGTATATGCAATGCTTTCCGTGTCACATTTTAATATCAGTAGTAGACAAATTTGTAATATTTTGCAACTAGTTGCACCCACACCCATTATCGGATATCCCACTTTGAAATTTTCAAAAACTGTGAAACAGATCATGGACATTGATTATGTTATGTCTTATGCACGCCCAAAGTTTTATCTAAAAATATGACCATATGTGACTTGTGCAAAAAAAGATAAATAAAGTGTGAATTGTTTTTACGAAAATCTGTGGGTGCACAAGACACACTGCTCCAAAAAAGAAGGTTTGCAGCAGGGAATCAATGTGGCTCCCGGGGTTCATGGAGCTCGGTATTTTAGAAAAACATAGAGGTTTTCGAAGCTTCTACTACTGTATTTGGTACATGGACACATATTTATATGTATACGCATATGCAAAGTTTTGCTGAAAATATATTGTATGGGCATAAAAAATGACAAATTTGCGGCCCTAGAAAGAAATAAAAAACTCATTTTTTTAATCTTCCATGTTTGTCTTTTGGTGTAGATCAGCAATGATAAAATATTTTGACGAAACTTGTGTCATCTGGATTTTTAAAATAAAGCTTGATCATAATAATACGGATACAAAGATGACATGAATATAAGAAAGATAAAACTAGGAGAAAACAAACGATTAAACTGTTGCGGACCACCGTCGCCACAACTGTCAAGCATCCATGTCTTCTGCCGTAGCCGGAGAAGAAGAATACGAGCAGTTGGTCCACATCTTGACGCTGAATAAACAACTTGCCACAAGGCATTAATGAGCCGCAGTAGCCACCAGCCCCGTAAAACTGGATCTATCCCGATAAGGAACGTCGGCCGGAGGAGCCCTCCGAGCCTCTTCAACATCGAATCTGGGGCCAACGCCACCCAACCCATCAACAGACGGCCGGACCCCTCACCATATTTCGCAGATCCACAACACTCAGCACCACCGCACTCCAAAAGCAGCCCCTTCCCGCCGTCACTCCTAGACACAACATCAGATTGAAACCGCTCCAACAGTTTGGACTCCACAAGCCTCTCTCGCCGGCGCCAGCAACACCTCCGACGAGCAGGAGCATGGGCTGGAAGACCGTTATTCCTACTAGCACACTCGGCATCAGCCCCACCATGACGTCGACGGAGGAAACACGAAAGCTAAAAAACTTAGGACGAAAAACATCACACGAACGAGAGCCCGAGCTCCCCTCCCCTTCGTGCTGCCAACACGGCGAGCGGAGGAGAAGGGGAGCGCCGGATCGCCGACGGGGAACTCTGGCTGCGGAACCGCTGGCGGCTAGGAACGGGTTCACAGTCTCTCATTTTAAGGACATGCAAACCTGACGGTGAAATTGTATCAGAAACATCACACATCTCATCTCCCCTAAGAAACTGCAAATTAAGTCGTTGTCTTCTAAACAATTTTTTCTTACATTAATTCAATATCATCTACTGGAAATATGTGCCTTTTCCTCCTGTTCCGTATGATCAACTTAGGTCTATAGGCCATAGGCTAATAATTTTGTTGGAACGCATTTTTCTCTCGAAATGGGAGCAAAGCCCAGCCTTTACATCATGATGATGCACACAGATTTAACATTAATAAAAAGAGTTTAAAACTTTTCAAGTATCATTTTTAACTTATTAAAATAACGGATCAGCCAATGGCAACAGAATCAACACCTAAAGAAAACTCTTAAGCAAAGACTACACATATTAAAATCTTCTAGTGTGCTGCCATCCACCCTGGAACAAGATAGCCCCAACAACTGCCATTAAACGTGTGCAACCGGTATCCATAAGAGCCCTTTGGTCCTCTGGGAGGAGGTTCAAAAACTTGTGAAGAACTTATCCATTGCCTATTTGTTTCTTAAAAATATCAGGATTCAGTTTTCACAAACAATAAGCATTTTGAAAAATGGTAGCTAGATATATTTTCAAATGTCAGTTTCAAAAATATTTCAGACACCTGCGAAATCACTGAAATTTCTATTATTTTGACTTGCTTTTGACCGAAAAATTCACTTGAAGTTTATTGTAATCCAAGAAAAGTCTGAGGGATTTTGAAAAAAGTTTGACTATTATTTGAATCGTGTGTACGCATAGAAAAGATAGAAATAATTGAACAAAAGAAAATATTTTGGTACCTACTAAAATGACCAGATTTTCTGAAAGTTTGATGATTTTTTATTCGATGCGAGAGAACTACCTAGGAGACCAATGGTGCTTTAAGCAACTCTTATATATTCAAGTGTTACAGTTCTGTTGCTGAAACTTCCACTATGGTCTTAATTCTTCTTATCTGTTATTTATATATATTTAATGTCATTGTCATGGCTGTCATAGAACTGTAATCGCTGGGCCAGTTACTGATATAGTCCACCTCTTTTGCATAGTTGCTTTTGCTTCTTTGTCCTTTTTCCTTTTGCATATTCTATATATTCTTGAAAAGGACTGCAAAGCTCTCCTAGTATATGCCCTTAGCTGCTTTAGAGGGCTCTTCCAAATGGGAGGAAGGGAAGAATGCTGTCAAATCAAATATTCAATCATCACAGGATCGATCGGATGAAGTTTAAAAATCCAGTGATCTGCAACTGCCAATGATCGAATTCTTTGAGATAAAGAAAGATGCCAGATCGTGGTTCACATGCTTCGACTCCGTGTCATTTTTCCTGCTGAAGTATCAAGATATTGTTCACATTTCCTTGCCCGCTTAGCATTTTAGTCGAATTAGTGTGCACAAAACTTAAGGTAAGAACTTGACGTGAGTATTACATAAGAGTTCCCCAGGAATACTAGAAACAGTGCAACACAACCCATTTCTCCCGATGAAATGGGGTTCTGCCGCATCTTTTTTTTTCGAGATTGACGGGGGGGAATAAATCCCCACCGCTTGTTTCATTCATCGAAAGAGCCTGGCGGGCTATGTTCTTACAACAGAATAGCATTTGTACAGGGGGATACAGGGGAAGAGAAGACAAAGAAAAAACAGAAAAAGACAACTAGAAACAAGAGAGAAGACACAAGGGAGGGGAAGGTTAGCAATGAAGCCCACCGAAACCCCCGTGAGGCCGACACCTCGAGAACTCGAGCGAACCGCTAGAGGAGGATCTCCGGTGAGAACCTCAGCACCGAAGGCAAGCAGCCGAAGAGGACATCACTGGCACGGACGAAAGGCGTCGGAAGCCGAGTCCGTGCGACGACACCGGTGTGGCGTCGGCGAAGCCATAGGCCGGTGCGCTACCGAGACCAAGCACAGTCGAAGGGCGTCGGATAGCCGAGACTGGGGCGACGACACCGGTGTGCCGACCCTGTGGTCGAAGGGCAGCGCAAAGCCGTGGCCACCCCAGGAAGTCCGGGGAGAAGGTAGCAGAGACGAGGGCACCACAACAAGAGCATGCCGAGGGACGGCACTGGCACAAACGAAGGGCGTCGGATAGCCGAGTCTGTGCGACGACACCGGTGTGCCGCCGGCGAAGCCCATGGACGCTGCGTCACCGAGACCAAGCACAGTCGAAGGGCGTCGGATAGCCGAGACTGGGGCGACGACACCGGTGTGCCGACCCCGTGGTCGAAGAGCAACGCATGCCGAGGCCACCGAGACCACTGCCCACTCCCGCGAGGATGCGAGCCAAGGTCCAGCGAGGAGGCATGAGGCGAATGCCGTCCGATGCGTGCCAGGCTCTAAGGCGATGCCTCCAAGGAGGAAGAACGACGCAGAAGCGACGTCATCGCCTGATCCATGAAGGATCGGGGATTTCTCCCGGAGCGCCGACGCGAGAGCAACATGCAAAGAGGACACCTCCAGGGAGGGGCACGACACCCGACGGCGCCGCTGTCCAAAGGCTTTCGCCTCAGCAGTGCTCCCAAGACGCATCGGAACGGGTCGACGACACCACCCCTGCAACACCACGAGGCAGAGCAGGAGGCCCTGACTCGGCGGAGGGGAGGCAGCATGCCATCGGGCCAGGCCAGCAGCAGCCCCGCAGAGGGGCCCCTGACCGGGACGGACGGCCAGAACGCGTGGGGGCAGGGGCAGAAGTGGCCCGCCCAGCCCATCGGGGTCCAGATCGGCCCGGGCCTCGGGGCGCCGCCTGCAGCCGCGCCGGAGACGGGACGGCCGCGCTGCGCGCCCCAGCCACCCAGCTGCGCCGAGGGGACGCCGCCAGCCCGAGGAGACGCCGCCGTCGCGGACGGCCGCGTCCGCCGCCGACCGAGGAAGCCGAACCCGAGCCGGCCGAGGAAGAGCGAGGAGGGGCGGAGACGCTGCGCAGGGCCGGGCGCCGGCGCGAGGACCACCGCGGGACGAGGCTCACCGGGACGAGGCCGGGGGTCGGAGGTGGGAGAGGCGGACGCCCACAAGTGCAGTGGCCTCTCGAACTGCAGCCTGGGGGGGGGGGGGGTCACGAGTGGGAGATCCCCGCCGCCCCCTTCACCGGCGCCGCGCAGACCTTTGCCGGCGGCAGCCTCCGGGGACGGCTAGGGAGGGGAGGCTGGGAGGAGGCGGCTGGCGGCGGGGTTAGGGTTTCGCCCCTCCCGTCGCCAGAGAGGAGGCGACGCGAGGGGTACCTCTAGCGTGTTTCATCTCGTTCTGCCGCATCTCAAAAAGGAAGATAGCAAATAGTGTATCCTAATTCCTAAAGCATTATGTTTTTTCCACCAAATAGCGTATCTGTTTTTATTATATAAGACAGAAACATAACACTGATTGGAAGAAAAAAGAAGGTTGTGCAACAGAGCAATAACAAAATAGCTTTTTGGTGGATGTGAGGATGATACGTAGTACGTCTTGATCTTGATTGTGATTGAGCATGGGTTGTCTTTCCTTATGGCCTATCTTCACACTGAATCGTGCTCTTCTTTTCTTTGTTATGTTCATTACTGCACCACAAGAAGCCCTTCATTTCAGAACTTCAGATACAGCGTTACCATTTGAGATACAGTAATAATCCCTTCAAACAAACAAAAGAGAATCTGAACATTTAATTAAAACAGCATACATTATGATAAGGCTACAATAAACTAGCAAAAGTGATAAGAATATAAAGTCTATCCGTTTGTGGCCATGCCAATTAGTCGTTGTTACGCTTTCCTCGCCGTCAAATTACATTATGATGAGCGGTGAAATCTGCTGGCCACTACGAGTACTTGTTGCTTCACACCTTCAGGCAGAGATACAGCTTAGATATAAGTGTCACCAGTTTTTAGGCCATCTGGAAGGAAGAATCTATGCTTTGTTGCTGACGTAGGCTGGGTCCTCCATTAGTTTGTGTTGGCTTTGCTTTCAGTAGTTGGGTACCAAACGGCAGTGTGTCAGCAAGATCGCCAATGAGGATCATGTATTTGAGTCAAATCGGTGTGAGCCCGGATGTTTCCTTCCAATTTATAAATCGCCCTTATGCTGTCCCAAAACTAGTTTTTGAGTTGAATATGGAGATGAATCCTATAACCGAGGCTAATGAGCCCTTTCTGAACATCTGAAATAGACAAGTGGTGCCTCCATTTGTGAGTTAATTGCACTGGGGTCACTTATCTCGTCGTCGATGTGCACTTTGGTCACACATCTGGATAACGAGATTTTTTAGTCACACATCTCGACAAGTGGGTGCACGCAGGTCACAAACCCCACTTGTCAGTCCGTTTTCCGTTAGACGAGGCTGACGTGGACGACGAATCTTTCAAAAAAAAACCTGTTGGGCACGTGGGTTCCTTTAGTTCTTTCTAATCAAAAGGTGTTTTAGTTTTCGTGTGCATACAACTTCCTCGATACATAAATCAGTGATGTTGCATCGCATCCTTCGATATGCGTGGGTGGGCACCGTGGGCACGTGGGCTTTTGAGATAACCCGCTGTTTCGCTTTGCTGAATATTCTGTTTCCTTTTTCTTGGTTCCATGTATTGGTATGTTTTTTTTTATGTATTGGTATGTTGGTTCCTTTGTACTCCGAGATAAAGTCTGTAAAAAGGAAAAAAAGTTTCATCATCTTCCTTTCCCCCTTGACTCGGTAATCATCTTACAGACCAAAGAAAGTACTCATCTGTACCTGGCCACTCATGTTTTGTGCTAGAAATCATGCCAAATCCTGTCCTTGGAAACAATGTCACAAATTAGTAATGTCCAGTTCAAATATTTGCACCATCTCTTACTAGCATAACAGAAGGAGATTAAAGTTCCTTGAAGAAAAACAACAGCAACAACCCGCAAAGTTTGTACCACTGTATTTTCCAGACGTTAATCGCATGGGCGGGCCTATCTGAATGGGATTTGCATTCCATAGAGAATAAAAGCGAGATACGCATGTAAATAATTGGTGTACTTGTATGAGTCATGTTTCTTTTCCAACGAAGGCTACCAGAACCAGCAACAAGCAGCAGCGTGCCACATCAGAGATCCGCAGACAAGAACTCCAAAGCGATCGACCAACAAGTGTGTACACGATTACTATATGCGAACCACCACGGCATTACTCCGGGAGGCAACAGGGCCGTGGATAATCAAAGTGCTTCTGCTTTTTTGATGCAATATGGAACAAAGCATCAGTTGCAGAGAGAGTGCTGGTGTTAACAATACGGCAATCCTGGACGGAGAAACGAACTCTGTGTGGCTCTCCTTTTTTAAAGAAAGAAGGGACTCCAATTGCAAGTGTCCAATTTGATTGATGTCCAGGTTATCAGGATCCTGAATCTGTAAAGATATTGCTTTGCCGTTTGGTGCAAGCATGCATGATGCATCGTTTCAAATGCTCTACAAATTTGTTCTCAAAGATTGCGTTTCCAAATGGACATGCGGCAGTATCCTGGATTCCCGGATACATGATATATACACCATTTTATACTTGGAGTGGTCGTACTTATGTGCTGGCGGCATGGCCGCACCCCTGCCGGCAGCTTAATTGGAATGCAATTCTCTGGCCGGATCATTCCAGTTTGATCGTACCGTATGAGCATCAGAAGATTATTCCAGCATCAAAGCTACATCGAGACGAAATGTAACTATAGTTTTACGAACCCCCTCCCTTATCGTCTCCTCGGAGGCGACTCGAGGGACTAAACCCTAGCGTCCTCAACCCTCCCCTCTCCAGAGCCAGTCCAGGGGCAAGCTCGTGCAGCCGCCGAGGAAGGTGGCGGCCACAATTGTACAAGAATATAGAACACAAATACTATGGAACTACTGAACTTATGAATGAAAATAACAAGAAAACACATGCAGCTACACATGAAAAGGTAAAGTTGCACATATTTGAAATGCAACATTTTTCAGAAAATGTGCAGCATAATCGATTAGTTTAAATAAATGAAAAAAACATGCAAATACTATGGGACCAGTGAACACTTAGACACAAATTTTATTCAAAAACATGTGGCTGCTCAATTTCTAAAACATGAGTTTATGGTGGGTTCAAAGAATCTTTATTAAGCAGTTTGGGTTATAATAAGCTCTATCTCTTGTATCTGAAAAAACATCAGGTCTAGAACCCAGTTATACAAAAAAATGTCCCATCCATCCAAATAAATCTAGTGGTTCACAAAATTTATTGGACCCTTGAAAATTCAAACACACTAACTCTAACTAAATTTATTTTACCGCATCCGTTCCACTAACATTGTAATGCTTTAAAAATTGTCGGCTGTTTGCAAACTAAAAAGTCTTCAACCACGTAAACGAGAAATGCATGTGCAAAAGATTACTTTTGGTTGCCATTTGTTTTCTATTGGTTCAAATAGCAGTTGATCTTTGATACTCCCTCCGTTCACTTTTATAAGGAACACTTCCTAGCTATTTTCATGTTGGCCATATACATACAAAAATGAGTGAATCTATATACAAAAAAGTCTAGATTCACTCATTTTGGTATGTATGTGGTCAAAATGGAAATGATAGGAAGTGTGCCTTATAAAAGTGAACGGAGCGAGTATAAAATAACATTTTTTTAGTGGAATAAAATAACTAAATAGTTACATTTTGTATGTTGGTGTATGTACAGAGCAATATGTTTACATGGGAGCTCGAGATCATTTCTCATGAGCTTTACCGCAAATATGGCTATCAAAGACACCTACTATGTGTGGTAAATATAGCATGAATAATCATACGTTGCGCATGTTTTATGTAGTTAGCATCTCTGATGATGTTAAAACTATATGTTGCTTAAACTTTGAGTAAGATAAAGTGCAACTGAATCGTCCATGTTTTAAGAGAAAAACCTGTTACTTTCTTCAATTAAGCGCTTTGTCAAATATCAACATCTTAGCGGGATAGCTCAGTTGGGAGAGCATCAGACTGAAGATCTGAAGGTCGCGTGTTCGATCCACGCTCACCGCATTATTTTTTTCTATGTAGCGATCAGATAATTTTCCAGAGTACTTTGTACCTTTTACGTTCACTGAAATTAGTTCCGACCTGTTTTCTTTTTCGTGTTATGAAAACCTATAGTTCGACCAATCGGTTATTTGGTATCGATTCGTATGGAGCTAAGTCACTAACTAATGATAAGGTTACCATCGTGTTTGTCATTTGTGTCTGGGTCTGCGGAAAGAAACAACGATGCTACTAACTAACTAACTCCAAGTAAACACTTCATCATCGAGTAGGTCAGAGCTCACAACTCGGCCATTTTTTCCATTGTTCCTATCGAACCAGCCTACCAGTGCATAGCTAACACCGTACGTTATCAGTTATCAAGTTGCCAGTAGTAGCCACTTTGATCGGCATCTGGCAACAGGCTAGGAATATAGTTCCAGGTTACGCTCCATTTGTCTTCTATAAAGAAATTACTAGACAATCACACCCAAATCATTGAATGCTTCAGAGACGACGTTTCAATCAGAGTTTCAATCAGAGCGGCACCAGGGTGCGACTGGAACACCAAGATGCTCAGGGCTCGCCATTTGTCTTCCCCTGCACTCGTTTGTTCCCGTCGAATGATCTTACAGCCAGGCCACAAGGTGCGCGGTGTGACTGTACTAGCTGTCCTGCAAAATAACAACAATAACAACATATCCCAATCCGTCTAATTCACGAAAACTAGCTAGGAGTAAAATCCATCGACATCAGAACTGACGAATTCGCCGGCCGATGTACGTAGCCGGCATTTTCTAAGCCCAGACTTTGTCGCCTCCGTGTTACTCCGCAAGTAAAGCCCGATGGATCGGCCAACATATACACGATCAACGTATCGATCGAAGAAGGGAAGAGCGCGCGCGCGCATGCTAGGCCGGCGCCATGGACATGTTAAGCCGGAGCCTGCAGAGCATGGGGAGCCCGGACGTGAGCGTCTACTTCTCGGGCGGGTCGTCGCGGCGCCGCAGCGGCGTCGAGAGCGATGACGAGGAGGCGCTGCGCTGGGCGGCGCTGGAGCGGCTGCCGTCGTTCGAGCGGCTACGCACGGGCATCCTGCGTTCGGAGGCCCAGGCCGGGCGGCGGCGGGGCCCCGGCGAGGAGGTGGACGTGCGCATGCTGGAGCTCACGCAGCGGCAGGCCTTCGTGGAGAGCGTCTTCAAGGTCGCCGAGGAGGACAACGCGCGCTTCCTCAAGAAGCTCCGCGCGCGCATTGATCGGTACGCACCCTAGCTGTTTCATCGATCATCAAAATAGTAAAGCAGGACTGTGTGCAGTGCGTCTTACTGAAGAATGTTTGACGTGTTTTGGCAGCGCGGGCATCCAGATTCCGACGGCGGAGGTGAGGTTCAGGAACCTGAGCGTGGAGGTGGAGTGCCACGTCGGGAGCCGCATGCTGCCCACGCTCACCAACGCGGCGCTGGACGCCGTCGACTCCATGCTGGGGCTCGTCGGGGTCAGCCTTGGCAAGACCAAGACACTCCACATTCTCAAGAACGTCTCGGGCGTCGTAAGGCCGTCGAGGATGACGCTTCTGCTCGGTCCACCGTCTTCTGGCAAGACAACGCTTTTGCTGGCACTGGCCGGCAAGCTGGACCCTACTCTAAGGGTGTGGATATTTCTCTCACTGTTTTGAATTTCCACATAATTCACAATAAAGAAACCCACAATTTTCATGGCGCCATAGTTTACAAACCGGCCGGCCGGTTACATAACTCTGACAGTAATTGATTTGGGTGGGGTGAAACAGGTGAGCGGGATGTGACGTACAACGGGTACGGGCTGGACGAGTTCGTGCCGCAGAAGACGGCGGCGTACATCAGCCAGAACGACGTCCACGCCGGCGAGATGACCGTCAAGGAGACCCTCGACTTCTCCGCCTGGTGCCAGGGGGTAGGACAGAGATACGGTGAGCCGTCGTAGCATGACACTGGACGTGTGCCCTAGCAGTTCCTCTGATCATTATAAAAAAAAAAACAGTTCCTCTGATATATGCATGCTTCATGTGCAGAGTTACTCCAGGAGCTGATGAAGAAGGAGAGACAGCTGGGGATCTATCCTGATCCGGAGGTTGACCTGTTCATGAAGGTACGCGCGAGCTCCACTGTATCGATTCGTGATCTAACATGTCCGGAGTAACACTTTCGTCAATATTACTTACTGCTGATGTCTGAAGCTTCTCTTGTGTTGATCGGCAGGCCACTTCAGTTGAAGGGGGCACCCTGCAGACAGACTACATTCTCAGGGTAAGTCTCCGCACTCCACAACAATTGGCACCAACGGTTTAATTTTCTTCACGGTCAAGGGCCGACGACCAAGTGCATCTCCTACACACGCTATCTATACCTCTATTTATTGATCTAAAATCATACCTATCATTATAATCTAGCAACAACATTAAGCAATAAATTGTGTATACAAAAAAAAACGTCCACTCAAAACCAATGATCTTAACGGTAAATTCGTACCACTATCGATCTAAAATCATCCGTATAATATATGAATAACATGAGTCGCAAAATTGCATATCCGAATACGTACGCTTCAAACCAATGATCTTGACGGTAATTATACTATCCAATTTGGGATTTCTCGGACGACCGTGAAATAATCAGTTCCAAATCGACACTAAGAACCATACGATTTGACCACTAAGATTCGTGCAAGTATACATGAGCAAGATGATTTTTACGGGACTACTATAAATTTGAGAAAATAACTATTTCTAAGTGGACCGAGAAACAATTGCTATTATATTATCTATGTTTTTTAGTAGGTGATATTTCAAACATTGACATGGTCTCCAATATGTATCTTTGACCATGATGGGAATTGGCACATTGGCACCACATCAAGCACAACCACACTATGAACCTTAGGCTAAACTACATATTTAAGCGAGTAAATTCTTACTCTCACATACTTCCATGGGTAAATGGCTACGAAAGACGAGAGGGAATGGTTGATCGCAGATCACATGCTCGATCAAGGGAACCTAGATTCTTGGACTCATCGTAGACACCAACAACTGTAACAATATTCCACCTTTGTCAGATTCATAAGATGTTGAGCCTATAGTTTGAACTATGGTGGATCAGGGTATAACCGCCCCAGTGAGTCAATGACCACCCAAAACATGCCTGCATGCAGCTAAACAAAATTAGGGTAGATATGCTTGGTTCTCTAAAAATGTTTTTTATAGGCTTTGGACAGGAATGGATAGGGCTTGCCGAACTGGTCCTTTTTCGGCCTATTGGATGTACGGCCTGTTGTAGAGCACCGCTCGGCCTAAGCCCAACTGATTGCCGTGGCTTTACAATATCCGACTGGACCGAAAGGTCGGGAGTAGAACGAGACTCACCACGCACAGCCGCAGACAAAAAAAAGGGAGACGGAACAGAATAGGCAGGGAAGATGCACACAAGCCGTTCGGCCGTTTGCCGCGCCCGCGTGGAGACGACGGGGCGCTATCTTGCTTTTTCTCACTCCCTCCCGCGAGCCTCGACGCATTTGACGCTGCTGTCCGCCGCGTCCCTAATGCCTCTGGTGCGTGCAGATCCTCGGGCTGGACATGTGCGCCGACGTCATGGTCGGCGACGACATGCGCACCGGCATCTCCGGCGGCCAGAAGAAGCGCCTCACCACAGGTACCTTGTTTTGTTTGTTTTTACGCCTCAATTTCAGTTGCAAGCTGCTCTGCTCCCCCATTGATGATGCCGTATCGGTTGCAGGGGAGATGCTGGTCGGCCCGACCAAGGTGCTCTTCATGGACGAGATATCCACCGGCCTGGACAGCTCCACCACCTTCCAGGTTGTCAGGTGCATCCAGCAGATTGTCCACCTGGGCGAGGCCACCGTGCTGGTCTCGCTGCTCCAGCCCGCGCCCGAGATCTTCGACCTCTTTGACGACGTCATGCTGCTCTCGGAGGGGCAGGTCGTCTACCAGGGTCCCAGGGAGTACGTGCTCGAGTTCTTCGAGCGGTGTGGCTTCCATTGCCCGGAGAGGAAAGGCGCCGCTGATTTCCTGCAAGAGGTTCGTCCTATCAGAATTTTCAAGTTGCCCATATGACACCTGGTTCTGACAAATGCAACTCTTCATTTCACAGGTTACATCGAAGAAAGATCAGGAGCAATACTGGATACGGAGTGACAAGCCTTATCGCTATGTATCGGTACCGGAATTTGTTGCAAAGTTCAAAAAATTCCACATGGGGAAGAGCCTGAAAAAGCAGCTCTCGGTTCCTTTCAACAGGACCAAAATCCACAAATCTGCTCTGGCTTTCTCCAAGCAGTCTGTTCCAACTCTGGAGCTTCTCAAGACCTCCTTCTCCAAGGAGTGGCTTCTCATGAAAAGAAACTCGTTTATCTACGTTTTCAAAATAGTTCAGGTACCTACTATACAGGACCACGTTCTAAACAATTATCATAAGTTTGGCCATCTTTTAACTTCTATCTCTTAAACACAATCTTTTCTTTCAGTTGTGGACAATAGATTTTTAAATGGGCATGTGATTCTTTGTCTTGATTTCTTTTGAAGGGAATCATAGTTGCTCTAGTAGCATCAACGGTTTTCTTGCGGACACAGCTCCATCAAAATAATGAGGAAGATGGGCAGGTCTACCTTGGGGCACTTATATTTGTCATGATAGCTAACATGTTCAATGGTTTTGCCGAGGCGACCCTTACTCTCGCAAGGCTCCCTGTATTCTACAAACATAGGGATTTTCTATTCTACCGGCCATGGAGTTTTACACTTCCAAATGTTCTCCTTAAAGTCCCTATGTCCTTGTTTGAGTCGATAATTTGGGTTGTCATAACCTACTACTCATTGGCTTTGCCCCTGAAGCTAGCAGGTGTGCCATCTTGATAGTTTGTAAATAATATCGAATTCAACGTTTGCTTTCTGGCCCTAACAGTGCTCATCTTCCCACAGGTTCTTCAAACATCTGCTTACGGTATTCTTGATCCAGCAGGCAGCTGGAGGATTGTTCAGGGTTGTGGCTGGCTTATGCAGGACTGTTGTCATGACTAATACTGCAGGTTCTCTTGCCCTTTTGATCATGTTTGTACTGGGAGGATTCATCCTACCAAGAGGTAATTATCCAAGTTTTCCATCACATATTGATTTCCATTCTCTTTTCCAACACAAAGGACATTGTTTGGTCGGTCCCATGGTTATGCAACACCATTATTTGATTGTTTCCGAACATGAATAACGTGCAAGTGCAGGTAAGAGTGCCATTTGGGCTTCTTACTGTCATCAATGACCATTCTTCAACAAAAAAAAAAATCAGAAATAGATCTGTTGAATAAAATGCAAGTACCTATACCTCAGAAGGCTTGAATCACTTATTTTAACCTTTTCATAGTGGGCACTTTTAGCCTTGACGTAGCAGTTGAAATTAATCGTGCAAATTTCAAGTTTTTAAGTGTTACTTCAAACCCAACCAATTCTCCTTTACAGATGTAATTCCAAAATGGCTGGTATGGGGTTATTGGTGTTCACCTATGACTTATGCATACATTGCTCTTGCCGCCAATGAGATGCATTCTCCAAGGTGGATGGACCAGTCCGTAAGTCAAGTCATGATAATCTTACTCCTATTTTCTCATACAGGTCGTTGTATTTGACTATTTTTATTCTGTATCACTAGGTAGCTGATGGAAGGCCATTAGGAGTCGCAGTTCTAGAAAACTCGGGTGTCTTCAGCAACAATGAGTGGTACTGGATTGCAACAGGTGCCCTTGTAGGGTTCACCATTCTGTTCAACGTGCTATTCACAGTATCGCTGATGTACCTAAACCGTAAGTCATGACTTGCATCTCAGAACTCCATCGTTTGCTTAGTCTGACAACTTTCACGTATGTGGGTGAATAGATATTGACATTGAAGACACAACTTTGTTGTTTGGTATTGATAGTTCATTTATCGTTTGTATCTTACATTAGCTGTTGGAAAACCACAAGCCATCTTGCCTGAAGAAACTGATAAAAGCCCGGAATTTGTCCGCGAGCAAAGAAGGGAGACACATATACCGCAGAGAACAACAGTTCCAACAACAGAATCAGCATCTCAAAACTCAATCATCACATGTAAGCTTGTTCTCCAAAAGAATCATATTCGCTCTTCTCCTTATGTTTGGAAAAAGACTTGCTCTTATATTGGATATCTATAATGGTTTATTATTTTGTAGTGGATAAGGTGCTTGAACAGTTACGGGGCCGTGCCCCAAATGCTTCTATGTCATACATGAATTCAGATGTCAGAAATGCTCTAGGAAAAGGGATGGTTCTTCCATTTGAACCTCTCTCCATGTCCTTCAACGAGATAAACTACTATGTTGATATGCCTGCGGTGTGTATGCTTATCCTTGTATTATTTTTCTTAAATTGCATTCCGTGTCATTGCTCATTGTTTATCTTTGACTATGAACTTTCCTAATCATGCTATACTATGTACGTCATTTTAGTCTGGAAAACATTTTTAGTGCGATGAACTTAAAGTTCTGCATGATTCTACTTAGAGCAACCATTCTCCAATGGTTGCTTTTTATCATCTAATGCATGATCGTAGGCTGTTTGTGGGGGCTTGGTGATGCAAATTACGTATTTGTTGTGACATCCATTAAGTATGCACTTGGCAGGGCGAAAGCCTGTTTCGAGTATGCAGGATACATATCTTGCCAAACTTGAGATGCTACGTGATTTATACTCACTGCAATCTCATTTGCGAGCTGTTAATCTGTCAGGAGATGAAGACTCAAGGAGTCACAGCTGATAAGCTTCAGCTGCTGTCAGGGATATCTGGTGCTTTTCGCCCTGGTGTTCTTACTGCCCTTATGGGTGTGAGTGGAGCTGGAAAGACCACCCTCATGGATGTCTTATCTGGGAGAAAGACTGGTGGATATATTGAAGGGGAAGTTTATATATCCGGTTATCCTAAGAACCAGGCAACATTTGCAAGAGTGTCAGGTTACTGCGAGCAAAATGACATCCACTCTCCACAGATCACAGTCAGGGAGTCACTACTCTTCTCTGCTTTCCTGCGCCTGCCTAAGGAGGTCACTGAACGAGAAAAGAAGGTTAGCTCTTGTCTCTGCTTACAGCATCAATTTTAAACTCTTATCTATAAGTAGGGAGTTTTATGGTTACGGTACTCACTGAGATGTTTTCTGGGATAAAATTGTGAATGGAGATCCTTTTTCAGAGAGGGGTGAATGAAATTGATTAACTTTTTCAGATGAATTAACTGATTTTGGTCTGTAGGCATTTGTGGATGAAGTAATGGAACTGGTTGAACTTAACGGTCTCAAGGACGCTATTGTGGGTCTCCCTGGTGTGAACGGGCTGTCGACTGAACAAAGAAAGAGGTTGACAATTGCTGTAGAGCTTGTGGCAAACCCCTCAATTATCTTCATGGACGAACCAACTTCAGGCCTTGATGCAAGAGCTGCTGCAATTGTTATGAGAACTGTTCGGAACACTGTCAATACTGGAAGAACTGTTGTCTGCACTATCCATCAACCAAGTATTGACATATTTGAAGCTTTTGATGAGGTAATGCACCTTCTAGATATGTACTTCTCAAATATTCCCTTTATACTTTGATACCTGATAATCTTCCGGGGTTTCACCATGCAGCTGCTTTTACTGAAAAGAGGAGGTCAGGTCATATATTCTGGACCCCTGGGTAGAAACTCTCATAAAGTTGTTGAATTCTTTCAGGTCGGTGATCTGATATCCAAACTACTTCCCGTTATTTACACAGCTTTCCGTTTCCTGTTATGTTATGGTAGTACCTTGTAACATATTCTATAACAATGAGGTACCTTCATAATTGGAGTTCTGTGTTTGAAGCTGCTTCTTTTGAAGCCTATATGTAGACCATGACATAATATTATTTTCTATATATTACTGCATCAATTCAGGAAATTCCTGGAGTTCCAAAAATCGAAGAGAAGTGCAACCCAGCTACATGGATGCTAGATGTAAGCTCCGCGGCAGCAGAAATTCGATTGAAGATTGACTTCGCTGAAAATTACAGATCTTCGACAATGTGTCAGTAAGTGCACGGTGCCATCAAATTTGTCCTGTAATTTGGATCGAGTCGATTTTCAAAAGAAAAGAAAAACAAAGTGCATAAAGCATTACAACATTGGCCTGCACTCCTTAAAAATTGATAGTAAGTTAGTGATACACCACTATGGTTTGAACTTCGGATCCTGCAACTTATAGAAGGATGGACTTACATCTTGCTGCACCTTGAACCGTTCAGGCGTTTATAACAACAATTTCCTTGTATGGATTAATATTTCAGGCGGAACAAAGCATTAGTCAAAGAGCTGAGTAAGCCACCTCCTGGCACCAGCGACCTTTATTTCCCTACTCAATACTCCCAGAGCTCCGTGAGTCAGTTTAGATTATGCCTCTGGAAGCAATGGTGGACTTACTGGAGAAGTCCTGATTACAACCTTGTCAGGATGTTCTTTGCAGTTTTTACGGCTTTACTGCTTGGGATTATATTTTGGAGGGTTGGTCAAAAGATGTATGTTTTATAATGCTAAGCTATTATTTGCATAATCATTGATTCTTGTTGATTACTCGATCCTAAGTCATTTGTTATGTGGTGCAGGAATAGCTCAGCAGATCTTTTGGTCATTGTCGGATCAATGTATGCCGCTGTCATGTTTGTTGGTTGTGAAAATTGTATTACCGTCCAACCTGTTATTGCTGTGGAAAGGACTGTCTTTTACAGAGAGCAGGCAGCTGGAATGTACTCGGCTATACCCTATGCTCTAGCTCAGGTCAGTAACATTAGCAGTTCAATAGACTATGCATAACTGTTTGATACCGATCCACTGAATATGCCTGTTCAGGTTGTCGTGGAGATACCATATGTGTTCGTTGAGGCTGTTCTTTATACTCTTATCGTCTACCCGATGATGTCTTTCCAATGGACACTAGTAAAGTTCTTGTGGTTCTTCTATGTTTCATTCTTGACCTTCCTGTATTTCACTTACTACGGCATGATGACTGTCTCGATATCGCCAAATGGTCAAATTGCTTCTATATTTGCTTCTGCTTTCTACGCCTTCTTTAATCTCTTCTCAGGGTTCTTCGTCGCAAGATCGGTGAGTCATTTTCGTTTTCCGTTTATGAACAACTTTTTAAAGAACTCCAGTCCTGCTGCTATCCGTGTATATTAATCCAACTTATACCTTGTCTTCTACATCAGAAAATCCCAAAATGGTGGATTTGGTACTATTGGCTTTGCCCGGTGGCATGGACAGTTTACGGGCTTGTTGTGTCACAATACGGAGATGTGGAGGATATGATCAAGGTGCCTGGTCAACCCGATCAGCAGGTTGGACAATTCATCAAGAGCTACTTCGGTTATGATCAGGACTTCATGGGCATCGTGGCAGCAGTGTTGGCTGGCTTCACTGTCTTCTTCGCTATCATATATGCTTACTGCATTAAGACACTTAATTTCCAACAGAGATAGAAAGTATATGCTAAAAAAAATGCATGTAGGCTGCAATGTGTACTGCCTTGTAGTTTTGGTGTTTGTTTTCGCTGCCCATGGTGCACGAATCAGTAGCTGAAGCACGCAAGTAAGCCCTGTACCTGTACGTCAGGTCTTTGGCCCTGAGATTATATTAAATGAAACCGTGCCAGAGTTAGTGATTCAAGTCTACACGAACCTTTTGAGCTGCAAATTTACCGAAGCACAGTATCATTCTTTGTATTGACTGTCATGCTTAATCATTTTTAGTTGTACAAATGTTTCCATTCGTCTCCAATAAAAGCCCGTCTAGCTCAGTTGGTAGAGCGCAAGGCTCTTAACCTTGTGGTCGTGGGTTCGAGCCCCACGGTGGGCGACTATTTCTTTTTTTGGTACTGTGAAAATACAACCTACCCAGTCTATTGTTTTAAGAACTTGCCACAGTGAAAATAATTGAATCAGTCTTGTTTAAAATTCTTTTGTAAGAAATCTACGGACAACTGACCTAATATATTTGTGGAATCATAACAACTTGTTGAGATCTTTGTAATTTAAAAATAATTCAATCATTTTCTTAGCTTAAAACCTTAAATTCCTTAGTTCAACATGGGGAACATGGCGGTCACCTCCAATGAAGAGGTTCATCAAATTGTGACTTGTGCCAGCTATGCAAGCATCATCTCGAGATGGCTCTGCGCTTCTTATTCAAATGTAGACTCTCCATATGCGTGTGCGCGTCGCAATATTGTCTTGGGTTAGCCTCTGTCTGTTCCCTTGCATTCATGAGCTGCATCTTCGAATGGTGGACATCTCTTGGTAGGACGAGCGGCAATATTCGCAAAGGTCTAAACTCTCTCATGATTCTAGTTTGCTGACACTTACGGACTGAGGATTGCCAGAGCTCTCAAGCACACCGAGACCAGGAGGAATCATCATCGCTAGCATAAGAAGAAGGTGCCGAGGCGGCCACATGACGGCTTGCCGGAGCGAAGCGGCTGAGTCTTGAGAGCATCTCCAACCAACCATGATCCTCAAACCTCTCCCAAACATCCGGGCGGACAACCCAGGCCAGTTTTGAGCCGAAAACCATCACCCAACCATCCACCCCATAGTCAGCTCAAATGTCTGGGTTGTCCGGCAAACCCCAAATCCAGCCCATATGTGCGGAGGGTTTGGGTCCGGCCGGACGCCTCCGCCACGTCGGACCTGGCAACGCGGACCTACACATTTTTTCCCTAAATCAGACGGAATCCCTTTCTTCTTCCTCCGCTCTGTCCAGTTTGGCCGCACCTCTCTGCTCCGCCGCCGTCCCCTTCATATAACCGCCGCCGCACCGAAGCTACAGCGTGAGCAGCCAAGTCCTCCGCGGTCGTCGGAACCCGTCGCCGGAAGAACCTCACCTGGACGCTCCGCTTTCGGTACGTTTTGCATCGCCCGACATCCACCTCGCTCTCAAAGTGTTTGTGTAAATGCCGGAGCCGGTTTTTGATTCAGTGTTCATGTATGTAGCCATGGATTCTTCGTCCGACGAGGAGTACGATTACTCGAACATGGATGAGTTCGTTTACAACGAGTTCATCGACGGGTCTAGTGATGATGACATGTTTGAGGACAGAGACGAGGAGGCTGCCATGTCGATGATAAGCATTCAAGAGGAATTGGAGAAGAAGGAGGAGCACGTTCTCAACTTCCAGGGATCGATTAAGGGGCGGATCACCGTGGCCCGTGACAGGCTCAATGGCGCTCGAGATTTCTATGACGATTACCTCGCTCTCAAAGTGTTTGTGTAAGGGGCGGATCACCGTTGATTTGAACTATTTATTTAGACTCCAAATTAGTTCTATGATGGGCGTGCATGTCTTGCATGTTTTTAGGTGTCAAGATTTTAACATTGTAGTTGTAGCACCACTTTTGAGGCATGTCCGGTCACTGTCCGTGGACACGTCCGAACGTGTCCGCGGACAGTTTGGAGGCTGAATTTGGGGTCTTCGGTTGGAGATGCTCTGAGTAGTCTCATGTCGGGAGAGTAGTCCCTTCTCAAGTTGTTGTTATTGTTGGCTTTTGGAGCGTTGTCTCACTTTGTTCTTCTATTGCCTGCTGGCCTATTGTGCAAATTAATGAAAGGCAAAACTTATGGCCGTGTCAAAAATAAAAATAAAAAAACACACACATAGGAACGGCCAAAAGAGCAAGGCATCATCTTGACGCGTGAGAAAACTTGTGAGTTAGAATGCGCCTTTTGTTTTCGTGAAAGTGCACATTTGACAGCTCACACTGGCCATATATCCCGCATGTGCATGTACACAAACGATAAGACATACTCTCTTTGTTTCTAATTATAATATGTTTTAAATAGTGTAACGTAAACTACATATAAAGTAAAATGAGTAGATATACACACTAAAACGTGTCTAGAGAAATACAAATTTACGAAAACAGAGAAAAGATAAAACATCTTCGGAGGAAGTAGTACTCATCTGTTGCCACGTGCAGCGCTCGAGAAATCGATCCGTACTTATCCACTCTAAAAAAAAAAGTCTACAGCACAGTGACATATGCTTCTCCCGCACACTCCTCCAGTCGTGCCAGCTGGAAAGAAGGAATATGCTGACAGTACACGCACGATTTATTATGGTTCACAAGTCATATGCAAAGCAACGCATGCACCTAGCTAGCTAAGCACCTAGCGAGTGGTTGATTACTGTGGCGGATTTTCTTCTTCTTTTTCCTTGTACAGTAGCTGTGTGTATTTTTAACGTTTGTCGGATATTTGGAGTCGAGTTTTCTTACACCCGAGCTCCAGTGCTCCTGCGAGTTTAAAAAAAATCAAAATGAATATTTAACATTTTTTAAAAATTCTGAAAACAATCATGCATGTTCTCTCTGATATATCCTATGGACGTGCAAAACTACAGTCCGAAATACTTTATATTTCGTCCTACACAAAAATGACAAATTTGCATATCTGATTAAACTTACAATGCATAGTTTCAAATCTACAAATTTTGCCATTTCTGCGTAGACTATAATATAAAGATTTTTGCATTGATATTTTGCACGCTTCTAGTATGCATCATTGGGAATATGCATGATTTTTTTCAGATTTTTCTGAAACTTCTAAATATATGTTTCGAATTTTTTAAAGTGGCGGGAGCACTGGAGCTCGTGAGTATAAACTACTTTCCGGATATTTTGTTAGTATAAAATCTGGATGTAATTGACATCTTCACGATATATATTCCTTTTGTCGAAAAACCTTGGACACCTAGCTGGGCACCTAGCGGTTTCGGCCTCTAGACACGAGTCGCACGATCACTCGGCACAGCTCAGCGTCGCTGTTTTTCCTCGCTCTCTTCGCTACCCGTCGCATGCTGCATATGCACACTCAACCTGACAGCTATTGATCCTCTGGGGAGTCGCGTCGTATATCTAACCCAGGCTCCCTCATCATATTCACCACGATCTTGACGTTGCACCAGTCACACACCTGACGGCGACACTCGCGCACATCGCCTGTACGGGGTACAGTCGCACAGATGGCTCACGGCCCGGACCTGGAAGCGCCGCCGGAGTGGCACGGCACGGTGCGCGCCGCGGCGGCGGGGCCGACGCCGGAGGAGGCGTGGGCTCTGCTGCTGCGAGACTTCTGCTCCCTCGACAAGTGGGTCCCGTCGGTGCAGACGTGCCGGAGGCTGGAGGGCGCCGACGGCCGGCCCGGGTGCGTCCGGTACTGCGCGGGGCCGGTGAACATGGCCGCGCCGGGGAGGCCGTCGGCTGGTCCAAGGAGCGGCTCCTGGAGGTCGACGCGGCGGGGAGGTCCTACAGCTACGAGGTGGTGGAGACCAACAAAGGGTTCGGCCGCTACCGGGCGAACATCGGCGTCGAGGCCGACCCGGCCGGGTGCGCCGTCACGTGGTCGTTCCAGGCCGACCCGGTGAAAGGGTGGACGCTGGAGGGCTTCGTGGGTTTCCTTGAGAAGCTCGCGCGTGGCGTCGCCAAGCGGCTGGAAGAGGAGATCATGCACGGTGAAGGTTGACGATGGATGATCCTGCTTTGCGAATCTTTTGATCTCGTCTTTTGATTATCTTGCTATAGTACTGTTGTTGACCGTGTGCAGTACACAAGTCCAAGGCCTTTGCATGACGATCTCCCAACAAAAAAAATCTTTTTCTTGTGGAGCTGCTTCGGTTTACTGGAACTATACAAATTGGTTTCGTAGGTTGATTTCCTTGCAATGAGCAATTGTATCGAAAATTTCTTTGTTTGTGTGTGAGTGTGAGTTGTGACGACGATAGGAACGCTATGCTGATAAATTTGCTTACCTTTTCCCTGGTGCAATCCAACATCTACTATTGTATATATGCTTCTCGTGATTTTGATCTTGTTTTTTTTTCTGTTCTTCTTTCAGAAGTGTAAAGCCTTCTTGATATTTCTGAAAAAATAGAAAATTTTCTTGTAGAGCTTCTTAGATTTGCTAAAACTATAGAAATTAATTCTGTAGAGTGCTTTACTTGTAGTTGGAAAATAAAATCTGCATTCAGTTGCATGCAAAAAACCCCGCAAAAAAAAAAGTTGCATGCAAAAAAAATTCCGTTCATGTTTATGTTTTGTTAATGTTTCTTTACAATTTTAACATGAACATGAGCTACGTACGTGAGTACAATACCTTAACACATGCAAATAGGGGTGGTACTAGAATACATATCGCTCCTGACAGTTAAAGCATTAGAAATCAACATTATCTAATCACTTTTAAATAGTTCCTTGGACAATTGAATGTTCATCTTTGTCAGGCTTGACTTTAAAAGCAGGTTAGACGTAGGACTAGTGCGTAATAATGTTCATTTTAATCGATCGTCGTTTGTCATTAATAGGACTTATACTCATTTTGCACCACTCTCTTGGCGAATCTTGGTACAAACAAAGTATGAGGCATCACCAAGATCTTTTAATGTTATAACTAGAATATATAAATCTTTTGGCTCACCAATGAGACCTCATCCACATAAAGAACCGAACTTACTCCTAGTTGTCTTACGATACCTTCTACCGCTTATCTTAGTTCATAATTTTATTTGTTTAGATGACGTGTTTTATGTTACTTGTCCGTTATGAGCAAAGTTTACGTTTGAGACAGTTAAAACATTCTTAACTAAGTCAGCATAAGCACATTTATAGCGATAATAAAATCAGCACGACAATTCCTTAGTCCGTAAAAGAGAGAAACGTATCACTACTCCCCCCGTCCAGGATTACAAGTCCCCTAACAAAAATCTATTTGTCCAGGAAAATAAGGCCCCTTTAGCATTAATTTTTCGTCTTGATTAGTGTGCAGCGTCCTACCTCCTCCTCTAAACACACGTTGGACCATTGCATGTAATTACCTCTTCATGTTTATTGGGCAAAACGGTTTTGCATGCAATATTTATTGTCTCGCCTAATAAATAGTCACAGTTAACAAGAGAAAAGTAAGGATTTTCCTTCCAATCAGCTACTGCCTTGGTCACGGTGCTCCTACTAAAAGGCCTAAGACTAGTCCCAACGCAGGTAACTTCAGCCGTAACTTCAGGTCCAACTCAGCAAATTTTCCTACGTGGCTCTGATTTAATTTGGAGAGAGGTAATTGCAATAACCTATTTGGTTACCGTAACATCGCACAGTAAACGATGTTTTTTAATGCTGAATCGATCCGTTGCGGCCCATCTCCTCTTCCTTCGCCTCCCAGCTGCGCGCAGCTCCTCGTCCAGAACGCCACTCTCCATCCCGTCGCCCCACTCTCAATCTCACTGCCGCCTCCATCTACCTCGCCCCAGTCGCCATCTCGTCGGTGTTACAAGCGCGATGGTCTATTTTATGGCGTCCGGCACGTTTATATGATCGGGGCGATCTCCATAGCATTATGATAGCCTGCATCATTCTACACAACATGATAGTCGAAGATGAACAAGAAGAGGCGGGAAATATTCTTGATTTGAATGAGGAAGCAGGCTCATCGATTGCCCTTCCATCGGTATTTGTTCATGGTGACATGCCAATATTTGCGGAGGTACTTGAAAGAGATACTAGAATTCGTGATCCTCCGACGCACAAGGCGTTGAAAAATGATCTGATTGAGCATATAGCAAAAAAGATTGGGCGGCAATAGATTATATTCGAGTTTCGATCCATGTATGGCTAAATATGGTTTATATATTTTAATAAATATTGGCACTTTATTATTTATTATGGATTATGATTTATTCAAATGTGTGTTCTTGTATTTATCAATAGGTACCGGCAAACAAAATTTCATATTGGTACATGCCACATATAGATCACAAAGTTAAAGTATCATTATAGATCCCACAAAACAATAAATGCAATCCTCTATGTTACCACCTCTATTTTACCACCCACAATGGAGGTAGTAACATAGACTAGTGACATAGTCATGTTACTAGTCTTAGTTACTCCCCATTGTGACTAGTCAAATAATCCTGGACGGAGTGAGTACAAAATATCATCTTCTCTCTTTACTATAAACATTTTGTCTGATTCTTTGTTTGAACCCTTCGCAATTTTCCCCATGTTTATTTTTATAGAGTCATTTATAGCCTACTTTTCTAATTCGTACAATCAACCCTTTATATGGTACATCATTTGATCTCATAATTTTCCTCCTATATGGCTAATATGAATGTCCAGTTATTTATCACATCCAATAGGGATAATTAATATTAATACTTCTTCTTTACAGAAAATATTAATACACCTTATCATGTGAATTGCCTGGCTTTTATAGCGCGCCAAACAAACCTGACTAAACTTTTATAGCCCGTCCAATGGAAGTTTAGCCTCCAAACGAATAAAATGAAATAGAGTTTTTACTAAACTTTTGTACTTATTTAAATCTTATTTTTAGCATGTTACTATATTACAAATATAATTTCTATTTGTTGGCATAGTTTAACCACATAACTTTCAATTTTACTAAATATTAGTTGGTGCATTTTATATTTGTACTTAATATCAATGAAAGACAGTAAACTGTATATTATAACAAAAATCTACTATATAACTTTTTTTTCTTAGATTCATGATCTATATAATTTATATGTATATAAAGGTTTCAAAGAATATGTCTGATTAATATACCCATAGCGGGTTCTAGTGCATGTAAGTAAGCATATTGTAGAAACTTTTAAAGAATAAACTGAACAAATGACATTATTCTTTACTTTTTGCAGGTCAAAATTTAACAGATTGTGCATGCTATTTACTTGGTAATGAAACAACATTGAATATAATAATCACCAATGAATGATCTAAAAAAATCACCAATGGATAGAAAATAGTGTGGATTCTAGGATATTTTGTATATGTAAATTTTATTATTTTATATGCTGATGCATGTAAAATGCATACATGAATTTTGCATTATTTTCACTTATATTCCTATCATATTTGCATCATATCAGGGTTAGATCACTGTTTTATAATGATTTTGGGAATATTTGATATGTTTCCTATTTTTTATGGAATTAACCCTGCGCAGGCAGAAAACCCTATTTCTATATTTTAATGTTTCAGGGACCCAAACGACGTCCAAATGACCTGCAAATTTACGAGCGTCAATATTTGGAAGGAAGAAGACTTGTGGGCGAAGGAAGCGAACAAACAGAGCCACGAGGGCCAAAAGGGGTGGGCCCACGCGGCCCCTGTACCTGGCCGCGTGGGACCCCTCCAAATGGGCCTCGGAGCCCCGCTGCCGTCGATCTTTCCTCCACCGACTCCGTTTTGACCTAAAAACGCCTATAAAAATTATCCCCCGACGTTCTCTGGAAGGAGCGCCGCAGAAACACAGAAACACCGAAACAGAGACCTGGAGCTGCAGATTGGAGGGGGAAAACTCCGGCGGGGCGCTGCCGGCGTGGTCTCCATCTTCTCCAACGACTTCTCCACCGTCTCCATGATGAAGAGGGAGTAGTCCACCTCTGGACTATGGGTTTGTGGAAGTAACTTATGTATCTCTCTCTCTCGAGCTTCACTAATTAGTACCGTATGAGCTGCTGAACATGATTACGGTCATCTATGTAATACCTTTGTGGTGGATCTTTTTATGAGTTAATATATGTTTGAGATTGCAATGTTTTGTTTCAGTTATGAAAGTAGATGCATATTATGTACCCGTTCTTATTTACTTGTTATGATCAAGCATGTTTATGAGAGCGTGTGAGGGGGAACGTGTGCATTAGTTGGAGTAACGGGGGGTGGCTAGTGCAGTGAACGTGAGAGAAAGTTCTGCGATCCACTTGGGTGTTTTACCTTACTTTGTTGCCTCACTAGGGATAAAAAGAAATACCATGCTACCGGAGATGTGGGTGTGACCATTGCCACTTCCCATGACTAGATCTAGCATGTTCTTATTTTAACTTCATGTCATGATACTTATTGCTATACTCTGAGTTATCTTAATTACGAGGTGTTATGATTTAGTTCGCATCTTGGTGGAGTATAAGAGAGACTAATAACCAAAAGGTCTCTATGTTAGGACGTGATGCCCATATAATTATAACTTGTCATTAAACTGTTGTGTTGCAATCTCATATGTCAACTCTAGTGTTCCATTGTCTACCACTTATTAAAGAGAGAGTGCATTTGTGAAACCATGAACCCCGGTCCATTTTTAATCATAAGAAACACCTTTCCAACCACTTTACCATTTTCTGCCATTATTAAATCCGAAAATACAAAAAACTTTTACATCTTGCATTCATTATAAAAAACCCAAAAATATCATTTATCATTGCTACCACCATCCTTGCATATTTATTTACCACCATTGCATATTTATTTCTTGTTTGCATTGCATATTATCTTGATATCATTCTAACACCTTGTGCTTGACAACCACTAGGTGAGGTTGAGGACCAAAACATTTACTTTGTTTTGTAGGTAACCAAAAGAAGGATAGGAAGATAAATCTTCACTACTGATTCCCCGAGAGTTCGATATTAAACCCTCGAGTCACCCTCGTGGGGAAAACACGTCTTCCACTTACTACACACTCTGCACTTGGAGTCTCAACCTAACCCATTTACTTTTCACGCAGGTAACCACGCGAAGGGCTAGCATTTCTGGCGCCATTGTGGGGTAACTACGTGAAGGGCCATCAAGACTGTTTTCTGGCGCCGTTGCCGGGGAATCATTGCTGAAAGGTTTATCCAAGGATATCTCACCAAGTCAACTTCATCACCAACTTGTGCTAACACCTAAGCTTGGGGAGGTTGCACCTACGTGAGCATCATCTTATCCATCTTTACCTTCAAAGCAATTTATTTTGTTTTGTCATTGTCTTGCATATTTATTTTCAGTTTTGCATAAAAAATTAAAAAACACATAAAAACTTGCTAAAATGGGAGAAAGAACTAAGTTGTGTGATTACACAAACACTCCAAATGATCAATTTATTGCTAGGCCCATTGCCACACCTAAGATAAATGCTGAGAGTTATGAAGTAAGTCCTAGTTTGTTGAACTTGATAACTAGGGAACAATTTGGCGGTAGTGCTATGGAGGATGCCTCTATGCATCTTCATGATTTTGTTGAAATATGTGACATGCAGAAATTTAAAAATGTGGAAAGTGATATTCTAAAACTGAAGTTATTTCCTTTCTCACTTAGAGGAAAAGCTAAAGAGTGGCTGCATTCATTACCTATTGATAGCATTAAAACTTGGGATGATTTAAAAGAAGCTTTCATTAAGAAATACTATCCTCCTGTTAAAATTTTGCAAAATAGAAACAACATTCTTTCTTTTAGGCAAAATGAAAATGAACATGTTGCTATGGCTTGGGATAGGATTAAACTTATGCTTAGAACTTGTCCATCACATGGGGTCAACGAATGGACCATATTACACTCTTTTTACAATGGTCTAAATTACATGTCTAGAAATATACTTGATTCTGCTGCTGGAGGTGCTTTTATGGGAAAACTATAGTAGAAGCTAAGAACATATTGGAAAGCATTTTGCAAAACTATAGTCAATGGCATACTGATAGAGCACCTAATCCTTCTAAGAAAGTGAACTCCATAGAAGAAACAAATGATTTGTCATCTAAAATGGATACTATTCTTGCTTTCATTAATAAACAAAATATTGAAAATGTGCCTTTGCAAGAACTAGTTGGTAATAATCCTGAAAATATTGATGTCAACTTCATTAGGAACTATGGTAATAATGGGTATGGTAACAACAATTATAACTCTTATAATAAACCCCCATATGTGCCAAACAAATATACCACTAGTGGTAATGTTTCTAGTGATTTGGAAAACACCATTAGATCATTTATATCTACTCAAAAGGAGCTTAATAAAAATTTATATCTAAGTTTGAAAAAAAGACTCTTTGTTTGAAAGGGTAGATCAGCTCACTAAGGAAGTTTCCTCATTAAAGAACACCATTATAGCTCAAAAACATGAGGAAACAATTAAATATTGTCAAGAGGTTATAAATAAATCTTGGGAACATATTCATGAGCAAGAGAGAATTGCTAAGGAAACTATTATGGTTGTGAAAGAAAAGAAAGTTGAAGAAGTTAAAATGCTTAGTGAAGTCAAGGAACCATTGCTTGACTTAGAGAATTGTAGCTTGCATGAATTAATATCTATCTTACAAAAATTTGCAAGTGATCCTTCTATTAATGTTAACCAAGCTGGTTTTGGTTCTTATATTGCTAATCATGTCTTGAAAGAAAAGATTGCTAGGTACAACCAAGAGGCTATGATACCACCTAAGCTTGGGGATGTATGGATTCCCAAAGTCCTAGTAACCATTGGAAAAGAGACACACCATGCTATACTTGATCTAGGATCTAGTGTCTCTGTTTTATCTAAAGAACTATATGAAGTACTTGAATTGAAAAATCTTGAAAAATGCTCTATTGAACTTGCACTTGCTGATGATTCCATTAAACATGCTTTAGGAAAAGTAAGTGATGTTTTGGTAGAGTTACATATGACATTTGTGCCTGTTGATTTTCTAATCATGGATATGGGGAATAAAACCTCTAGTCCAATTATTCTTGGAAGACCTTTTCTTCGTACTACAGGTGCTATCATTGATTCAAAAGAAGGGAATGTGAAGTTTCAGTTTCCACACAAGAAATGTATGGAACACTTCCCAAGGAAGAGGGACACACCAAACAACCTCCCTCATGAGCTTCAACCTTAAACACCAAAGTAAGAAGCCTAGCTATATGGCTATAAAGAAAGCGCTTTACGGGAGGCAACCCGGTTGTTTTTATTTGTGATTTTCTTTGTGTCCTCTTGCTGTAACAAGAGACTTAGTGTTTAGTTTAGTTTCTGAAATTTTTAATAAAGTGCCAAGTTTTACTCATTTTGGTATGAAGAAGTTGCTTATAGCGTTCGGAGATATTATTCCTGCACGAATCTGTGCACGGTATGATTTTTAATTCTTATTCTGTAACTCCGAATGAGCTCATATTTAAAATTTAATGGCAACTTTCATCCTCTGTATGCATGAATTTTTTCGGAATTTTCCGACAAAGTTAAGTAGGGTAGAAAAATACGTTTAGCTGCTGCTGTTTTTCTGGACAGATTCTGTCCCATTTTGTTTGATGCATGCTTAGAACTTTTAACATGAATCTTTTTTATCCAATTGAGTTTATGAGTAGGCATACAACATTATACATGTTCTGGACATTCATATAAATTTTTGTCTAAGGATTATATGCAGCAAGAAATCTATTTGTTTATCACTACTAATGTGCCCCACAGAAAAAGAAATGGGAGAAACGGTGTTTTGAAGTTTTTTCACAGGGATTAGAGGAGATGCTGATGCATGTAAAATGCATACATGAACTTTGCACTTTAATTGCTTATATTCCAATCATATTTGCATCATATAAGGGTTATATCAATGTTTTATCATGATTTTGGGAATACTTCATAGTTTTTCCATTTATTTGGAATTAACCCTGCACAGGCAGAAAACCCTAGTTTTGTATTTTAATGTTTCAGGGAACCAAACGTCAACGAAATCACCTGGAAATTTACGGGCGTCAATATTTGGAAGGAAGAAGGACTACGGAAAAAGGAAGCAAGCAAACGGAGACCCGAGGGCCAAACGGGCCTGGCCCCCTGGCCGCGTGGGACCCACCCGTTTGGGCCTCGTGGCTCCGTTGCCGTCGATCTTCGCTCCACCGCCTTCGTCTTGACCTAAAAACGCCTATAAAAAAGGTCCTCCATCGTTCTCTGGAAGGAGCGCCGCAGAAACACAGAAACAATGAAACGGAGATCAGGAGCTGCAGATTGGAGGGGGAAAACTCCGGCGGGGCGCTGCCGGCGTGGTCTCCACCTTCTCCATCGACTTCTCCACCGTCTCCATGATGAAGAGGGAGTAGTCCACCTCTGGACTATGGGTTTGTGGAAGTAACTTATGTATCTCTCCTCTCTTGAGCTTCACTAATTAGCACCGTATGAGCTGCTGAACATGATTACGGTCACCGTTGTAATACCTTTGTGGTGGATCTTTATGAGTTAATATATGTTTGAGATTGCAATGTTTGTTTCAGTTATGAGTATAGATGCATATTATGTACCCCGTTCTTGTCTACTTGTTTTGATCAAGCATGTTTATGAGAGCGTGTGAGGGGGAACGTGTGCATTAGTTGGAGTAACGGGGGGTGGCTAGTGCAGTGAACGTGAGAGAAAGTTCTGCGATCCACTTTGGTATCTTTACCTTACTTTGTTACCTCACTAGGGATAAACTAAAATACCATGCTACCGGGGATGTGGGCGTGACCATTGCCACTACTCCATGACTAGATCTAGCATGTTCTTATTTTCACTTCATGTCATGATACTTATTGCTATACTCTGAGTTATCTTAATTACTGAGGTGTTATGATTTAGTTCGCATCTTGGTGGAGTATAAGAGAGGTTAATAATCAAAAGATCTCTATGTTAGGACGTGATGCCCATATATCTAAGTAACTTGTTATCAAACTCTGTGTTGCAATCTCATATGTTAACTTTGTGTGTTCCATTGTCTACCACTTTATAAAGAGAGAGTGCATTTGTGAAACCATGAACCCCAGTCAATTTTTAATCATAAGAAACACCTTTCCAACACCATATACCACTTTTATATTTTCAGCCATCATTAAATCCGAAAATACAAAAATACTTTTCATCTTGCATACATCATTTAAAAACCCAAAAATATCATTTACCATTGCGTCCACCATCATTGCATATTTATTTCCTGTTTGCATTGCATAACTATCCTGATATCATTCTTACACCTTGTGCTTGACAACCACAGGTGAGGTTGAGGACCAAAATATCTAACCTTGTTTTGTAGGTAACCAAAAGAAGGATAAGAAGATAAATCTACCACTTCAGATTCCCCGAGAGTTCGATATTAAACCCTCGAGTCACCCCTCGTGGGGAAAACTGTCTTCCACTATACTATACACTCTGCACTTGGAGTCTCAACCTAAATCCCGTTATTTGTGCAGGCATCAAGACTTGCTCTTCGGGATCATCAGATGCACCAAGAGCTATCCAAGGATGGTGAAGACCATAAGCTTGGGGATGTGAAGACAACCCCACTGGACCTACACACTCTCGGTTTGCACACGTCTAACTTCTGTTTTTCGATCGAAACACTTTATCGCATAAACTTGGAGCGTCTTTTTGTTTTTTAGGTTAGATTTTTATTTTGTGAGACCACCACACTATCATTTATATATGAGAGAGCTACTGGAAATTTGGGTTGAATTATGTTGGATGCTATTATAAGATTGGGAAAAGGGATGTTAAGTTAATTTTAAAAGATACATATAATTGCATGATTCATGAGCTTGTTAATGAGTAATAATTTGCAAATATTTTATCAAGAGCTATCTTTTATTCATGTTTTGATGCTAAATGTTATTCTACCTTGTTTAACATGGATTAGTTAGTTCTATGGACACTCATGCATGCATTTAGATGGTCAACTTTCTCCCTCTTGCTAGCCCAAAAATTCCAACAAGCAAAAACTTGTTTCCAACACCTTCAACCAAAGTTTTTCCAGTGAGTCCACCATATCTACCTATTAGCTTTATGCTATTCCGAGTATGTTTATCATGATATTTGAGTTATCTATACCTCTGAATGAAAATGCTTATGTTGTTAATTGTTGTGGGAAAAGTTGGTTATATAGCTCTCGCGAACTTGATGCACACTTTACTTTCATTGCATAAATAAATATGACCCATTGTGATTAAAATTATGAAGTTGTGGACTTGACAAATGTCTTTGGTTGAGAGTTAGCCATATGTGCTGTCACATGGCAAGCTTTCAACATTGCACATCATCTCATTTAGTTGATATCATGTACTTTTGTTTATGGATGCTTACCATGGGTGAAATAAATGGGAAATGAAGTGAGTTTAAATGAGTTTGTATAAATGGTTAGAGAGACGCCTGGGCCGCTAATCTAAGCCATGCATCATTCATGGTGGAAATTTACTTACATGCTATGGTGAACCTTCTGTGATACACCTTACAATAAAAAGCTATCCAATGGTAAATAAAAAGGGTGTTGAGATTGTTCATTATGTTTGTTTGTCTTGTCATTTTGATATGGGCTTGTTCCATATCCTGGGACAAGAGGTACCCCAGTTGACGCTCTTAATGATACTGTTATTACTTACAATGATATTTAACTTGAACTTGCTTTGTTTTCCAAGTTGAGTAACACATGGAGTAGGTACTTGTATTCAAGGGGCATGAGACTTTCAACCTGTACTTTGTCAAGCACACTACTCTATTGCTTTCACTTTAAACTTAATCATTCAAGATGCTATGATAGGGGAATGAGAGCTTGACACCAAGGATTACCATATTACAATCATTGACTTAAGTAGAGAAGTTCAGAAGTTAGATGAAATTTATTCATGCTTTACCTCTACTCATATATATATTTTCCAAAGTGTCCACCTTTTATATTCAGATTTTCACCAATACTCTATGACCATTGTAGGATGTTCTTACTTATTATTATGCATACATGTGGTCCATAGTACTTTTCTCTATGTTACACTTTGTGAATTATCATTGAACATCCTTGCATTGAATACTTGATATCACTTCATAAACTATCTTGCATATTGCTACTCCTTTTAAGAATGAATCATTTTACTCTATGTAGCAATAGTAATCATCTTTGATATCCATTGATAGTATTAAATTGCAAAGTCCATGTTAGTTTTATCACCTTCACGAGTATAGGTTAAGCTTGGGGATGTTGATGCATGTAAAATGCATACATGAACTTTGCATTATTTTACTTATATTCCAGTCATATTTGCATCATATAAGGGTTATATCACTGTTTTATAATGATTTTGGGAATATTTGATATGTTTCCTATTTTTTATGGAATTAACCCTGCGCAGGCAGAAAACCCTATTTCTATATTTTAATGTTTCAGGGACCCAAACGACGTCCAAATGACCTGCAAATTTACGAGCGTCAATATTTGGAAGGAAGAAGACTTGTGGGCGAAGGAAGCGAACAAACGGAGCCCGAGGGCCAAAAGGGTGGGCCCACGCGGCCCCTGTACCTGGCCGCGTGGGACCCCCCAATGGGCCTCGGAGCTCCGTTGCCGTCGATCTTTCCTCCACCGACTCCGTTTTGACCTAAAAACGCCTATAAAAATATCCCCCGACGTTCTCTGGAAGGAGCGCCGCAGAAACACAGAAACACCGAAACAGAGACCTGGAGCTGCAGATTGGAGGGGGAAAACTCCGGCGGGGCGCTGCCGGCGTGGTCTCCATCTTCTCCAACGACTTCTCCACCGTCTCCATGATGAAGAGGGAGTAGTCCACCTCTGGACTATGGGTTTGTGGAAGTAACTTATGTATCTCTCTCTCTCGAGCTTCACTAATTAGTACCGTATGAGCTGCTGAACATGATTACGGTCATCTATGTAATACCTTTGTGGTGGATCTTTTTATGAGTTAATATATGTTTGAGATTGCAATGGTTTTGTTTCAGTTATGAAAGTAGATGCATATTATGTACCCGTTCTTATTTACTTGTTATGATCAAGCATGTTTATGAGAGCGTGTGAGGGGGAACGTGTGCATTAGTTGGAGTAACGGGGGGTGGCTAGTGCAGTGAACGTGAGAGAAAGTTCTGCGATCCACTTGGTGTTTTACCTTACTTTGTTGCCTCACTAGGGATAAAAAGAAATACCATGCTACCGGAGATGTGGGTGTGACCATTGCCACTTCCTCCATGACTAGATCTAGCATGTTCTTATTTTAACTTCATGTCATGATACTTATTGCTATACTCTGAGTTATCTTAATTACTGAGGTGTTATGATTTAGTTCGCATCTTGGTGGAGTATAAGAGAGACTAATAACCAAAAGGTCTCTATGTTAGGACGTGATGCCCATATAATTATAACTTGTCATTAAACTGTTGTGTTGCAATCTCATATGTCAACTCTAGTGTTCCATTGTCTACCACTTTATTAAAGAGAGAGTGCATTTGTGAAACCATGAACCCCGGTCCATTTTTAATCATAAGAAACACCTTTCCAACCACTTTTACCACTTTTCCATTTTCTGCCATTATAAATCCGAAAATAAAAAACACTTTTACATCTTGCATTCATATAAAAACCCAAAAATATCATTTATCATTGCTACCACCATCCTTGCATATTTATTTACCACCATTGCATATTTATTTCTTGTTTGCATTGCATATTATCTTGATATCATTCTACACCTTGTGCTTGACAACCACTAAGGTTGAGGACCAAAACATTTACTTTGTTTTGTAGGTAACCAAAAGAAGGATAGGAAGATAAATCTTCACTACTGATTCCCCGAGAGTTCGATATTAAACCCTCGAGTCACCCTCGTGGGGAAAACACGTCTTCCACTTACTACACACTCTGCACTTGGAGTCTCAACCTAACCCATTTATTTTTCACGCAGGTAACCACGCGAAGGGCTAGCATTTCTGGCGCCATTGTGGGGTAACTACGTGAAGGGCCATCATATGCTCCTATGTAATTTGTTTGTTATCATTTGTTGTATACATGACCCGCCAGTTTTTTAAATAAAAAATGTATTGCACGAAATTAAACATGTAAATACTTCCGAAGTGTATGGATTGAGCTGTATGGTATCGTTGCATTTTGTCTTGTGAAAATATAGTTAAAATTGTGCGTTATTAGTAAAAAAGTTATTTGTTCTTTAGTCTCTATTCGGAATCTCATTTTTTCCAGAAACCAAGTTATATCAATATCATACTATTTTCATGCCTGGGTAAGTAATACTTCTTTTTTTTCTTCCACTGTTTTAGTTTTAGAAAAAAAAGAGGGTTGGACCACATTTTTCAATACTTAAAAAACAACAGTTAAAAGGATATACCATGGTTTTAAAAATTGTATTATTTTAGGAAAAAGCTAACTATCACCCGGCTATAGCTACAGCCGGGTCGTTCCGTGACGAACGACGCACACGGGCCGCACACACAGGTTTCCTCCTCACGCGCCGTCTCTTCCATCGCTCTCACAGCGAAAGCATATCCGCGACCCCCGCGTGACGGCCGCCTCTGCCAGGCCGCAGCTCGCGCTGCCCTCGCACCTGCCCTCGGCGAGCCGGAGCCGCCCTCCGCCCATGCTCGCCGCTCCTGGCCGGCCGTGGCTTCCGTCGCCTCTTCCTCCATCCTCGGCTCCGACAGCAGCCGACGCTAAGCGCGCAGCTCCGCCGTCCCTCTTCCTGAGCTTCGGTCGTGAGCTCGAGCCTCTCCACCGGTCATGGATGCCATGGATGCGAGCTTCCCCCGCCGGACTTACAAAAGATGAAGGGGCCATTAGTCGATTTCGTCTGGATTCGGCCGATCTAGCTGCAACGGGTCTTCAGGGATGCAGATTCGTGGTCGACGAGTTCAAATCGGCCATGGCGGTGCCTCCATGACCGACAGTGGAGGTCGGCTTTTTTGGGGATTTTTAGATGTTGCATGCAGTGTGGGTTTTAACTACATGAGGACGTGGTTTTTGTTGTGTGTCTATGGGCAAAGTGCTACAATGTTTTATGTGCACATGTTACAGAGAGATTGCTCCAATGTTACTTACGCAGTAGTGTACTGCTGGATGAGTTGGACACAAATGTTGGATTCTCTGAATTTTTTTGTTGCACAAGTGACACGATTTGGTGACATTTTGCTATAACTAAATCGGGATTTGTTGCATAGCTTTTTGGGTTTTGGTACATGGCTGTGTTTAAAATGCTCCAAATTTTTTTGCTACAATTCTTGTGTTTGCATATCCGAATTTTTTTATACACGAGATGCTACATGCCAAACAAAAAAAGTTGTGTTTGACCTTTTTTTGCTACATTTGATCCAAAATTTTCTGATTTTGTTTTGCTACATGCGATGTTACATAAGCAGACAAAATTTGCTACACGCGAAACATTTTTGCTACATAGATCGGACGTGCCGGAGCGATTCACTCTTGGATCCGACGGTGCGGAAGGCGGCTGTAGCAAAACTTTGCTACAACCGACTTACGCCTAGCGTTTGCCAATATTTTATAGAGCCAAATACATCAGAGTATGTTGAATTGTGATATTTTTCTAAATCATACTATTCCAAAATAATTTGCCGCCAAACATATTTTATTTTTTACCGAATGAATATTAAATATTTTATCGGGTAATGGAAAATAACATCGTGATTAATTGATAATTGACCATTTTGGCCGCTTCACTTTTCGAGGCACTTGACGGTCATCCTACTTGTCCGACCTATGGCCTATGGGCCGATCCTAGACAACCCAACGGCTCCTCGGCGATTTAACCCTAGCATTAGCGGCGGCGTCCGCGAAGGTGTAGCACTGCAGCGGCCAGCGGCAGGTCAGTGAAAGGCAGATGCCTCGGCAAGGTTCGGTGGTGCCGTGATCTGGTTTTACGGGACGCCAAGATCTGGTCCATACCTGTCGTTCTCGCATAAACGGATGATAATGGAAGACGTAGCCGATCTGGACTATTTTTGGCGCATGCATGTACAGGTTGTATTTTGAACAATATACATTGAGTTTACAGGGAAAAATGCTGACGTGGCGACAAAAAACAGTTCGAAACCGGTCTAAACGGTGGAAAAGGTAAATTTGAACGGTGTTCATAATTCAGGGTTGAAGATTGAACCAAACAAGAGTCACTGTTGCAAATTGAACTTCTGAACAGGTTTTGTTTGCGAAACACAGTACAACGCAGACGCTCACAAACACGCGCATACACTTACCCATATGAAGCACGCACGCACACCCTATCTTTATGAGCACCTCCTACAGACTGAGCCGGCGGATCAGGTCTTGAAATTGACGAAGTCACCACTAACGCCTCACTGTCGACGGGAACCTCGCCTCCCACTGAAGAATATTCCGCCTAAATGAGAAACACCAGCATCAACTCTAGTGATGGGCCTAGGGGTACAATCACCCTCCTAACCATAACCATGGCAAGTTCTCGCTTGTGAACAGGTTTAGAGGGGGGTAAAAAAAAACACTCCATATGTTTCCTCCCGTTCTCGCGATCCCGCTTCCGCCTCCCCACCCCTCCGCCATTGTACGCGACGCCAAACTTGTGGCGTCTCGGCTCGAGTCATGCGCCTCCCGCCACGGTTCCACGCCCGCCTGCTGCACCCACTGCCTCCTCCTTCGCTTCCACTGGAACGCCCTGACACGAGCCTACCTACGCCCTGGCTCTCCCCGCGCCGCGCTCTGCGTGGCAGTCCACATGTTTCGCCACGCCGCGCACCACGATCGCTACACCTTCCTGCTCGCACTCAAGGCCGAGGTCCTTATCTCCAGCTTGTGCCGCCAGCTCCACGCCGCTGCCCACAAGCGCGGCCTCGCGCGCCACCCATTCACCGAGAACGCGCTCATCAGCTGCTACGCGAAGGCTGGCGACCTGGATGCCGCCCGCAGGGTGTTCGACGAAAACCCTCACCGGGGACTCGGTTCCTGGAACGCCATCATAAGAGGCCTCTCTCAAGCTTTGGAATCGAAAGAGGCGTTGGAATTGTTTTCCGAGTTGCGGAGGTGTGGTGTGGTACCAGGTGATCTGCCCATGGTAAGTCTCGTGTCGGCTTGCTGTGATGTTGGAGATATTCGCTTGGTGGAACAGCTGCACAAGTGTATGCTAGTACAGTACAACGCAAGTGCGGCCACACAGACCGCAGGAAGGGTATTCGCAAGAATGCCTCCCAGGGATGTGTCGTCGTGGACAACCATGATTACAGGGCTTGCAACACTTGGTGAGGACCGAGGAGCAGCACGCACTAGAATTGTTTGATGAAATGAAGAGTGAAGGGGTGCCACCGAACAGGGTGACGATGTTGGCAGTGCTCTCTGCTTGCGCCCACAGTGGATTTGCTGAAACAGATGGAAGATGGAGAGATTAAGGTACCACCAAAACTCTATGGGTGTGTGGTAGATATGCTTGGCAGAGTTGGGATGCTGGAAGATGGGCGTGCTTTGGTGGAACACAGAATGCCGATGGAGGCAAATGTGGTGATATGGGGAACACTGCTTGGTGCATGCGAGAAGCATGGCAATGTGAGCGTTGGCAAGTGGGCGGCGGTGCGACTACTAGAGGCTGAGCCATGGAACGACGGGGTTTATGTAGTGCTGTCCAACATATATGCTGCTGCCAGAATGTGGAGTGAGGTAGAGATAGTGAGGACGATGTTTTCAGAGAGGAAAGTTACAAAGTACCTGGGTTGCAGCCTATAGCTCTGCAAACTGTCCGTCATTGAAAGATTAAAGGTTTGCTCTATGCTTCACTGATACTTGTGCAATACATAGTTTTCCAATCTCGTTCTAAAAATCATGATAAAATTTCATTTGCGTTTACCTTTTCTAATCATCTTGCCTTTTGTTGTTATGACTCCACACAGATCTGATGGATGGCACATCAAAATTACCACAGCCTGATTAAGTGATTGGGTAAACTATGATCAGCAGACCAGGTAAGCTTGCAGCATGCTATGGCTCATTGACTAATTCTGTAAATGATCTCTTGTATGTTGAGAGACATTTCTTTTATAGCAGGTGAAGAATAACTAAGTTGATAATAGCATGTCAAGTACGTTGAGAAGTTATTGCAAGTCGAATTCTGAGGTAGTACTAGCTATCCTCAGTTGCCTTGACTTGTTTCTGGCTGTTTTTCAAATCTGGTTGTATATGACAGGCTATCTTATTGTTACAATTCTGCCAACATCCAACACTTATTTTCTCCAGTTAAATTACGCTGATGGTTTTATCCAATGCTAGAGATGTGTTTTCTAGTGATTATAAGCGTTTTGATCGAGATATTAAACCTTTGAAAAATATACAACTCTAGTGAAAACTGACACGTACTCACTTCTTGCCTTAACGGGCCAAAACAACAAAATTGACCTCGAGACAAAACTTCAGCCCGAAATGAACTGATTCTAAACTTTTAATCCGATCTAACCCTTTTTAGTACCGCTCAACATGTTGGCGGTAGAGTTTGTGTGTTACCATCAAAATAGCTGGCGGTAGACATCCTGGTACGCTGATGGGTAGGGTACCGCCGGATCATGGGACGGTAGATCCTCAAGCAATAACGCCAAGTGAGCTCGCGGTAGCCAACCCACCGTCCGGCGATTCCTCAAGCCTAATTACGTACGTATATATAGTCGGTGTAGATTAACTGGAGAGTATTATAGGACATATGGCGTTAGCAAGTTAACAAGTTCATAATGGCATGCTACCTTTGTACTGTACGTACATAACTATACCTATATAAGCCATATGGCAGATGCACGAGATAAAGTTTAAGTGTGTTGGTAGCCATTTTACTCTAAACTCAAAAGAGAGACATATGTATGCGACAAATTACTTTATTGGATAAAATAGTATGTACTACGTATGAAAATTAGCATGCCATTATTTACTGAATAAACTCAAAAGAAAGACATATGTATGCCATTTTACTCTAATCTTAAAATAAGTTCTATAATGTATGAAAATTATTTATGCATGTCAATAAAATTTGCATGTATGAATAATATATTTAAAATGCAACTTCTAGAAATGATATTATGAAAACTGTCATGTTTTTAATAGATTACTCGTCTAATTTTATTTACTATAATAAAAAATATTACTTTCAAAACAGATTATTTAGATATATGTGCACACCTAAAAATTAGAGAAACTAAAATGAATTTACAAATAAAAATTTGTGCGAAAATACTACTCCCTCCGATACACAAAAAGTGTCGCAAGTATAGCTATGGATTTATACTAGGCAAGCTCATTTTCCACGACACTTTTTATGGATCGGAGGGAGTATATTTGATCTTATTTTAAATTTTGTTCTACATTTTTGCATTTTCGAAAATAAAATAGGATTTAATAAACCCCAAAATATTTTTGCTCGTTTATTACATACCTATAAAACCTTTTGTAAACAAAAATAATTTTATAAGATTTTCTTTGGTTGAAAACTATTTTCCTATACTTATTTTTGGTTTGTTACATTTTTATGGATTTTCCTTACTTTTGGAAAATGGCTTGGCAATTTATAAGAACTATTCCATCGGAAATCCATATCGGGTAAAAGAAAAAATTCAGATATACCTCAAGATATTTTATGTTAGCACGAAAGCTTCGCGAAGAAAAGATACTTTTTGTGACCTGTGCAAAAAAAGATAAATCTGGGTGCTCCAAAATGACTTTGTATGAGACATTTTGTTGTCTTTTTGCACAGGTCATAAAATATATATTTGCTCCGCGAAACTTTTTGTCCTAACACAAAATATTCTGATGTATACCCAATTTTATTTTTAAAATATTTCGACATTTTAAAAAGTTATGTCATGACCTAGTATCCCTATTCCATTTCCTATTGTAGATATACATATTTTCCTTGTAGATGCTTTCAAGTCAGCCAGCCTCCACCATACACCCGCACACAAGGATCTAGTAGCCTAGTAGGCGCACACGCATAGCCAGCCAAGCGACTGTGCCCTGCTTCAAGCTAATCGGCTGATCGTGTACAGGTTTCAGGAAGTACCGCCAGTGCGGATGGCGGTTGGCTTGATGATGGTACCGGCTGTTTCCCCGGCGGTAGCCAGCCAAGTGAAAATTCCATCTGCGGCCGTGGATCAAGAAGGTTACCGCCGACGATCCTAGCGGTACATTGTTAAGCTTACCGTCAGCATGTTGAGCGGTAGTAAAATGGGTTAGATTCGATTAAAAATTTAGAACGAGTTCATTTCAGGCTAAAGTGTTGTCCGAGGTCAATCTTGTTGTTTTGGCCGCCTTAACGAACGATACTCCAAATCAGTCTTTGCCTTCAAATTTGGACAACCATATTGTATTCCAGATTAATGCATGTGAGTGCGAATTTTTAGTCTCACTGTATCTTCCCTTCTCCTATAGCCCATTGCATTTGGTAGAATACACAGATTCCCCTGCATTTTTCGAAAGAATCCCGCGATTGTTTTGTTGTTGTAACAACTGTAACAAATTACACATTCCCGTGACACGTGGGGATAACTGCAGCTGTAAGGGAATCCTCTCTAGCAGTAGGCTAGTACAAACAACTTGCAGGTCTTGTGAAGCTCGAAAGCCGTGCTGCTTTTGTCAAAGCATGTAGACAGAAAGTACACAGAGCACTCACGGGTGCATCATACTACATGGGTCCTCATCCAGAGACATCTTTTAACTTCACTAGAATCCTCCCCCTTCAGTTGCAGCACCATGCTAAAAGGGAAAACAGCGTAGCCAAAACCCTCCGCTAGCGGTAGACTTCCAGGAACAGAAAACTACAACCAGGAGCAACACAGATGAGTTCCCATGGTAATGGCCAGAAGGGTTCGGAGCTTGGCATCCAGATGCCAGCCATGGGGAGCAACACAGCTCTGGAGCCTACCAAATCTGAAGCACCAAGATGTCCACGGTTGGACATGGCCATGGTCGTAACCAGAGCTGCAGCCCTCTTGATGGCCCTGCTCTCGATGTCGCTAATGATCTCTGCCAAGCAAAGGGGTAGTCTCATCATCTTTGGCATTGAAATTCCACTCTATGCCAACTGGTCCTTATCTGATTCCCTGGAGTAAGTGTTTGAACTCTTGTAGTTTGAAATCTGTAAATAAGCTCATAGAGAATACTGAGTTCTGATTTGTTCGTAACTTCAGATTCTTGGTTGGGATGTCTGCAGCGGCAGCTGCCTACTCTCTGGCACAACTTCTGTCGATTGCACACAAGGCGTTGAAGAGAGTCCCTGTGGTTCCGTCCAGGCGCTATGCCTGGATACTGTTAGCTGGTGATCAGGTCTGTCAAGTTCTTGGCCATTTTGATCTGATTTTGCAATGTCTATTCATTACTGTGGTTACCTGTGCTCTAACCGCTTAGATAGCATATTTTCTCATGTTGTTTCATACCTTATTTTACTCTTTGAGGTGTCTGCATAGCACTGCCGGTTTCCTCCAAGTATTGTACAGGCGGGTCAGTAGCCAGTACTAGTATAGGCGGTATTGGTTGGGTTAGTTCTAAGTTACGATTGGAAAAATATCCTGCTAGCAAGTGGGTCTTGGTATAATTTATTTAGTGTTCGTTGTCATTAACTTGCCATGTTTATATTTTGGCTACATAAAAACAGTTTCCTTAATTTATTTAGATGAAATGTTGTTCACTTGTGTGCGACCACTTTATACTTAGTGTAGATAAGTATGATAGAAATATGCGCGGGCAAATTGGAACATTATTTAGACCTTCATGCGCGACTGTATGGGGATTCGGTTGTGTTAGCGGTCAAATATATAGTAAAGATCCGTAATTGCCAACATTTTTTAAAAAAAGAGTTCAACTCCATAATGGCAGGCAACTAGATGAAGAGCAAATGCAAATCATATTGGAGGAAGCTAATGCTTGTACAAAAAAACTTTTTTTGAGTAAAAAAATTAGTTGGTATGCACGTAAGAGGCGTTAATCAATGAGCCATCTTAGCAGTTACACGGTAAATGCACATCTTTTTTTTTTGGCATTGATGTTCAATGAAATACATAGGTACCGGAGTTTTGTTTTCTCATGCTGTCATGGTTGCTTCAGTACTTTTCATATATTTTATAAGATGAATAATGATTTATAATATTCAGAAATTAGATCTCAGCACAAAAACTACCAAGTACTTCGTTATGGAATCCTTGGTAGCATATTGCATATCTGTGCACTCCTCCCAATGCTGAAAAGATCACTTATCTTTTATTTTGAGCATTGATACATTATCGCTATGCCATTTGGCAAGTTACATTGAACTGACTGAAGAAATCTGAAAGGAGTATCATGAAACATTTATACTTGTATCCTTATCGGTGGAAAATCCAGGAGACCAGGACCTGATGCGCTTTCTTTATGATGTTTGTCCTTACGCTTTTGTTTGCTCCCAAAGCTTGTTTCCCAGGTGACTTTAGACTAACTCATCGTGACAAGTCATAATATAATCTGGTAGTTGCCTCTTCAGTAGTTCATGACCCTTTTTTAGCTTGACAAATAACATCTGAACTTTGGGAAATCAATCAGAATTTCAACAGAACTTAAGAATAACACAGCTGGTACCTCCTGTCAGGTCTTTGCGTACGCGATGATGAGCGCGGGATCGGCAGCAGCCGCGGTGTCAAATTTGAACCGCACGGGCATCCGGCACACAGCACTTCCCAGCTTCTGCAAGCCATTGCCACGCTTCTGCGACCTCTCAGCAGCCTCCATCGCTTGCGCCTTCGTCAGTTGCGGCCTCCTTGCGACATCCGCCATAATTGATGTTATCCGGCTGTCACATCTGTGAGAGTGTAAGAGGGTAGCTTACTAAGTACTGTAGTATTAGGAGTACCCCTTTCCAAGGAGCTCAACTTTCAGGGTGCTTGCTGTTCCTTTAAGATGGTGGATGTAACCTGAACCCGTAGATGTTCTAAGCTTGTGATCGATGTTCTCTGCTTGTACAAATCAGTTTTGTCTCGATGCAAATGCATTGCATCTCCTGAATCTGGGTGTTGATGTACAGTGTTACAAGTTTGCGTATTTCAGATAAGGTTCTGCTTCTCTTCACGATGACCCAGGATCTGAATTTCTTGCATTTTGTACAGACACATCGTCACATCGACGCTAGCAAGTGAAACATCCACACTTGTTTACATCACACTCCCCAGTCAGCACATCCACCTCTTCCAAAAAATTCCAAGCACCGTATCGTAGCCATATCTCCAGTGACGCAGCGCGCGACACGCCCGGACCGATATCAGGATAGCTCCGGAGAAAAAGCAAAGAAGACGACAGCGTCGGCGAGCTTGCTTCGCTCGAGCCGACTCTCCTTTATCGTCTTCCTTTCCCGCAACCTTTTTAACTGGTAACTGCAGGGAAAATACCAGGATGAACCTGGGTACATTTGCTCCTGCCCAGGACGAGGACCTTCCGAATGTTCAAAAATTCCGAAAAAAAATGGAGACATGCATACACATGTATGCAGTAATAGTACAAAATTTCGTGGAGAAACGATCTTTCATTTGGCCTGTGTAAAAAAGACAAATCTATGACGTATATACACTGCTATACAGCAGTACTGTAGCATTTGCAAATTTGTCTTTTTTACGTAGCCAACGTAAATACAAATTCTTCACGAAACTCACTTGCCGGCGCATTGGATTTGCATTACCTATGCATCTGATTTTTTACAGATTTTTTTGACTTTTCCAAAGTGGTTGAAATCAAGATTTAAAAAAAAAAAATAGGCAGGAGCAGGTGCCCGCCGGTTCACTTTATTCACTCTACTAACTGCAGGGCCAAAAAGATAAAAGCTCCCCCTTCCTCTGTTCTTTCTCCTCTCCTCCTTGAGAGTCGTCGTTCTTCCCCAGATCTCGGCACCGGCTCGCTCCCCTCTCCTCTCCGGCGGCGTGGCCGGCCGGCGTGGACGAGGAAGCGCAGCGCGGGATGTAGATATTAGAGGTAGGGCTAGATCTAGGTTTGTTTGTGTAGTTTCGTGGCGGATGCTCGTGGTTTTTCTTTTCTTCTTCCTTCTCGGCTGGTCGACGGCGACTCGCAGCGACGCTGGAGCCGGATCCTGTCCTCTCTGCACGCCGGATCCATGGTGGATCTCTTGCAGGATGGAGAGGGTCAGAGCCGTTTCAATAATCTCGCTTGCCGTACCGCCTGTTCTGCAGATCGAGGGATGCGGTGGTGCTCTCTTCCCCTGGCCGGCCGTGGTGGCGAGGAGCGGAAGAGAAACTGGCGTTTTTCCTCTTCTTCGGTGGAGCGGGCTTCTGCTCCTTGCGCGGTGTTCAACGCCGTCAGAGGAGTTCCTCTGCAGCTGTTCCTCGAGGTTTGCTTGCAGGCTTGCATGCCGGTTTCGGCCGGAGCTTGCGGCCTGACCGTCGGGACGAATCGGGGCGTCGCCCCCGCCGATGTGGCTTCATCAGACTTCAGATCCCGCCGTTCGTGACGGGTGGCTACTGTGGCGACTTCAACGAGGTGTTCTCCTCTACAGGTTCGTACCGGTGACATAGCTGCTGCTCTCGTCGTCCTCGTTTATCTCTCTGGTGGTGCGTCGGCGACGACGGCGGATCGAGCGGTGGCGGAATCTACGAGGCAGAGTTGGTCCTAGGGTCCTTTGTGTAATTTAGAATGTTATAGGGTCCTCTCTGTAATTTTTAGAACAGCTAGGCTGTTTCTGGATATTACTTGTAATTCTGCTTTTCCTGATTAATATATCCAGAAATTGTATAAAAAAAAACCTTTTTAACTGCCATCTTCCTCCCGCGGTAATGCTTCCACTTGTACTCGCGCCCTCCTGCTCCTCATCTCCCATCTCCTCCACTCTTTTTTTTTGCGGAAGGGGAGATAACATTATGCCAGAGACCTTACAGAAAAGCCCACAACAAACAGAAAATTACAGATTAGCCCAGATGGGCTCCGATGTCGACGCCGGCGAGCAGAACAACTCGATGACGCGCCGCCGCTGCACCTCCTCACAAGCCTTGGATCGGAGCGTGTCCCTCCACGGACGGGAAGTCGTCGATTCTCAGCTCCGGAGAGCCTCCACCCTGCACCGCCACGGGCGCCTCCATCTCTCTGAACATCATCACCTCCACCTTGAAGACCTTCACGATTCCAGCGCCGCCGCACCACGACAACTGGAGAGGGAAGACCGCACACGGCAGATCCGAGGACCCGCGAGCACGGACAAGTCGACCACCGCGCGACGAAGCACCACCGGAGCTCCATCGCCGAAGAGGAAGGTCGCCGACACCAAACACCACACCGACCGCTCCACCGTCTCCATAGCGCCGCCGGCGGGAACCCACTCACCCCTACTCTATATACACGAAGAGATCCGGGGATCCCCCACCCACCCGCCGCCGGAGCGGACGGGGGAAGAGGGATCTCACGGATCAACGACGGCGAGAGTGCGGCGACCAGGCGGATCCAGAAATATCGCCCTTCTTCACTGTAGCGGGAAGGGATAAGGCCAAGGCTCCTCTTTTTTTCGGCCAGCATCCATCTCCTCCACTCTACCGCTACTCCCCGCCGATGCCGCCCAAGGTGTCCGCCGTCGCCGCCGGCGAGGCCCACACGCTCGCCCTCACATGTAACGACACCCGCCGCTTGGCCGCAGATTTCTTCGGGGCTTCGCCGGAATTCGGGATCTGAGGGGTGTTTTGGTGTGGTTTGCAGGTAACGGGGAGGTGTACTCATGGGGCCGGGGGACGTTCGGCCGCCTCGGCACCGGCCGCGAGGCGGACGAGCACGTGCCCACCGCTATCATGCCCGCCGTCGCTGTTGGCGGCGGGAGACAGCGTCCCAGGTTTTCCGCCGTCGCCACCGGCGCATACCACAGTCTCGCGCTGGACGGTTGGTGCTCTGTGCCTCTATCCCGTTGTCTTCCACTACTTTTCGTTGTGATAGTTGAAGCAAACTGGACACTGTGTGGCGTGTGCAGCAATTTGGAAAAATGTGTTCTGAAGTACTTGCAGAATTGTGATGCCTGTGCGGCTCGAGGGAAGTAGTGGTCGATGCACTAGCCTGATAATTTGAATTGATCCTACGCCCAAAACATGAGATACTAGTGGTAGAATGGCCTGATTCCATTGAGGTTGTCAACCAACCTGGGATGTAGCTTGTAAGTTGAATGATGCCCATGATCCAGGCCGTGTGTGCTAGCACTTGATCTCGCAAGCTAGTGGTATCTGGCTTTCACGCAATGTGTTGATGCATGTTGGTTGAATTCTTCGCTCATATGGTCTGACCTGACTATGCTTCAGTGACATAATTGGTAAAGTGGGAGTAAAAACATCCCGTGTTTATCTAGGTTTCTTGGTGCATGTAAATTAGTTTTCCATTTGTGGTGCCTATTTAGGAGGTTTCATTGTCTTAACATTAAATGTTTTCTCAGCCTAAATATCAGAAAAATGCAATTAAATATGATGAAGCTTATATTCAAATTTCATTGGTTCTGAATAATATCCAACAATGCAGATGAAGGCTCACTCTGGTCATGGGGCTACAATATCTGTATCCTTTATACTGCTTGTATAATTTTGAGCTTTGTCATCTCGAAGTTACTCTGCTATATCCTTGTCAGTACTGGGTAATTTACTTTCTTGACAATCTAACGGATGGCCAGCTTGGCTATGGGGAAGAGAATTCCGTTTTTCCATGTTTGGTTGAGGGTTTTCAAGATTTGGGTTCTCCTGAAACCCTGCAGGATGAAGCACAGAACACTCGTGCGCAGACTCCTTTGAAGGTATATACGGAACACTCTTTTGACTCTAAGCTTGACAAGTTTCTGCTTAACTAATCCCGTTATATGTTTTGCTACAGTTGTCTTCTGTGAAAGCTGGGGGCATGATGTCATTCGCCCTAGACAGTCTTGGTGCCCTGTGGATGTGGGGAAATTGCCCGCAGCAGACTGATGATGGAGAGTTTTGTATAGCAGCTAGCTCAGTCCCACTGCCTGTGTGGGATTTCCATGGTCACAGTGTAGTTAAGGTTGCCTGCGGTAACGAACATGTTGTAGCTGCAGTTAGTGCTGGAGAGACCTATACAGAAGGTGACCTGGTTTGTTATTCCTGGGGCAACAACAACCATGGCCAGCTGGGTCTAGGTGACAAGGAAAGTAGGTCTCGTCCTGTGGTTATTTCAGAATTTAGTGAAGGCTCTTCTTGGGAGGTGTATGAAATTGCATGTGGAGCTTGGCATACTGCTGTGCTCACCAATAAGAAATCTTTTGATCAGGATCTTGAATCTCGGTGCTGGACATTTGGGATTGGTGACAATGGGCAGCTTGGCCATGGAACAACTGCCACCATTTGCTCCCCGCAGCCTGTTGATGGCTTACCCAATGGTACCTTCCTTATCTCTCTTGATTGTGGATTGTTCCACACAGCAGTAGTTTCCTCCGATGGCGAGGTGTGGTGCTGGGGAATGGAAAGAGGTCTCGGATTGTGCCCAGATGCTAGCTTTTCAGGAGTTGACGCAGGGGATGCTCTATACCCCATAAGAGTTCAGTCTCCTGAGACAAATGGGTTCAAGTTTCTGGGTCCAGTGCAGGTTGCCTGCGGAGCTGCCCACACTGTTCTTGTTGCCGGTGAAGGGTATAGGATGTGGGCATGGGGCCGAGGCCGGAGTGGTGTGCTTGGGAGAGACCAGTCTGCTGATAGCTACAGTCCATGTGCTGTGATGTGGCCTCCTATTGATGAGAACTTCCAGGAAATTCATGAGGACCAAGCGCAGGCATCGACATCAAGAGTGAGTGACCGCACTAACACTGAGTTGGAGCAGAAGTTATCTGTTGCCTCAGAGGAGCTACAGTTCCTTAGGTCAAAACTGACACTCATGGAGAGGTATGCTAACATACTTCACATTTCAATATTTCGCAAGCCTATGGACGAACGGACGCTTCCGCGTTCACTTCAAGAGTCTGCTGTCTTTGACATCAGAAAGGAATTTGAGAACATTTTAGATTCGTCAGATACTGATGAACTCGCTCGCTTGGAGATGTTTTACCGCAGCATGCTTTCTGGTGTGAAGGACAAGCTTCTGAAGAGAAAAGTCCAAGTGATGGTCCAGGAATGCATTGTTTCACTCTCTGCGGGGAGGCAAACCCAGCAAGGTCAGTGAGTTGGATGATTAGTTGTTATAAACTGCATTTCCACTGTACAGTGTCAAACTTATGTATTAAAATTGTAATAAGCTCTTTGTGCAAACCTTAACTTTGTTTCACCTATTTCGTTACACTACTACAAGTGTACTGCAATTTAGTAAAATATTTGGTACGACTTACCAGTGATGAATCACTTGGATGGCCCATTTTATCGGCAGGATCTTTGCTATCGTATAATTCTCTGGTTTATAAAAAATATTTTTGAGCTATGAAGTGGTCGTATCCACCGCCCGAATAGATAGAAAGAGTTGACCCAGTTTATAAGGGAAACCGGGTCCAAAAACCATACAAACTGTACAAAAGAATGGCACAAACGAAGCGACCCGCCGCCCACACGACCCAAGTCGACAAACGCCACAACACACACCACCTGCTCCGAGGCCGCCGCCCCGGCGTAACAACCAGATCGACCTTCGCATTGCCCGAAAGTGATCCAGTCATGGTCGACGAACCCTTTGCCCACGCAGTCTTCATCCAGGTTGCCACCAAAACCACCTGTTCCGGGGCCGCCGCACCGGTGTAGCAACCAGATCGACCTTCGCATTGCCCGAAGATGATCCAATCGGATCGACGAACCCTCTGCCCAAGCAGTCTTCATCCAGGTCGCCACCCAAACCCACACTAAACAACGGTTCTGCCTCATAGAACCGTCGTAGCGTGGGAGATCGAGGCCGCCGCCTCGACGCACCACCACCTTCCGGAGCCGCCGCCCCGACATCCACCGCCCACGACCACACGCCATTCTGCACATCCGTCGCGAAACCGTTGCACCGCGCTGGCCAAGGGCTCCAAAGCGGCGCCTCCAACAAGGTAGTGACGAGGCCGTCACCGTCGCCCGCTCATGAAGGAGCAAAGGTTTTCACCCGGAGAACTTGGAACCACCACGCGTTAGACGAGGTCGAAAAGCTCCACGACGACGCAATCAAGAAAGGGAACGACGCCCGAGGGCGCCGCCGTCGTCGGCACTGACCGAAGTCCATGCGAGCTTTCGCCCGGAGTTCAACCCGACCGCAAAGCTTCGGGAACAGCAGGATGGCATCCCGGCCATGTCGTCAACCACCGAGCTCCACCGCATGCCGCAGCAGCCACGGCACCACCTTCCACTGCCGCTGCCATGGCCATGCCCGCATCAGCCGCTCCGCCGGAGTAGCCGCCACTGTCCGGGGCCGCCGCCCCGGCTTCCATGCCGCCCGGACGTCGGAGCAAACCTTCACGGGAGAAGTACGAGCACAGCTCCTCGACAACGCCTTCAACAAGGTTCATGACACCAACTGGCGCCATCGTTGCCGGTTCCGACAGAGGCCAGAACGAGGATTTCTCCTAGAGATGCGACCTCCTGCTCCCACACAGGCCAACCACAAGCCTCCACCAAGCCTTCCACGGAGCTCCTCTACCGCTCCCCTTCAGGCCGACCTCGCCGGCGGAGCAGAAGGCCGCACCCAGATCTCGCTGGGCCGCACCCCTATCCGACGCAACGGAGACGCCCATCTTCCACCAGCTCCATCGCCGCCCTCACAGCCGAAGGATCCGACGGCCACCTGCAGCTGACGCTCGAATGGCAGCCGCGTCGCCCACGCGAGCACCGGCCGCCCGCCACCGCGGCGTCCCGGGGCCGCCGCCCCGGCGCCCATCCTCCGCTGCTCGCGCTGCAGCCCGAGGGTCCCCGCCGCCCTTTGGGAAGCAGGGCCCGCCGCCGCCCTGGCCGAGGCTGGCGGCAGCGGCGGCACGGTGCTCTCTGTCGTGGGCGGTCACGGAGCTTGGGTCTTGCTCCCCCGGGCCGCCCGGACGGACGACACGGGGATCGTGAGGGAGGGAGAGGAGGGAGGGGTGGCGAACGGCGGTGGGGAGGAAGGGTGGCGGCGCCTGGCTGGGGGAGAGGGAACCCTAGCGGGAGGAAGACGAGAATGTTTCTTTTTTCCCTGTAGAAAATATTCTCTCTATGCATTATCTAAGTTAGCTATATGGTAGTAGCAACAAAAAATCATAGGTAAAATCAGTAGCAGCTGCCAAATACTATAGTGCCTTTTGATGTTGTACCATCAGGAGCACTGAATCAGGTGGATATGTATTCTTATATATTCTACAGGCTGAGCACAAAAGATGAATTAGCGAGTGATGCTAAGATAGGTTTTTATCGCTCATCTGTATTTTCTTTTCATGCAATATTGCTGCCTTGCTGGTCTGTTGGAAGGGATGTGTTTCATAGGTGACTTGAGCTATCTTAAAGTACTCGGCCGGGAGCTGATTTGCTCCAAAACACTGGTAACCTCAGCAGCTTTTTTTTGGTTTGAGCTATCTTAAAGAGTTTTCCCCACAGCTTGTTGTTATTACTCGAGGTGCCCTTTCAAAATAGGACATGTCTGGTACAAACTATGTCAGAGAAAAACATGGGGAGGGGGAGACAGATTACAAACATGCACAATTTATGAAAAAGTCACGCAGGGCTCCAGCTGAAACAAGAAGCGAGGGGTGCAGGCGGTGAGACCAAAGAGAGAGGTCATCGGCGGCGCGGCGAAGAACGTCTGGGGCAGAGCACGCCTTGGCATTGAAGACGATATCATTGCGTGCCTTCCATATGTTCCAAAGCATGGTTGCAGAGCCCAGCTCCCAAGCGGCTGGGTCGGTGTCGACGGGAGGCGGCAGGTCCCAGATGGAGGAAGCGGGCGTCAGGGTGTAGCCGAGCCGGGTCCAAGCCTTGGCTGCGATGCGACAGTCGAAGAGAATTTAACTGCACTTCACGAATCATCCGGACTCATGCCATATATAAAGAAATACTCCCTCCGTTCCACAATGTAAGATGTTTTAGGTGTTACACATGCATGTCTAGATACATACTAAAAAGAATGGACACATGCACTAAAACGTGTCTAGATACATGTGTGTGCATGTGCATCTATACTACTATTAAAATAGCAAACTTGTGTTGATACATTAAATCTGAGCCCTTCAATATTTGGCCAACGAACCAGATCGCTCCAATGTTTGACAACTCAACACACCTCTTCGTTTTCGTAAATATTACAGAAATTGCCACCGCAAAAAATAAACGATTTGTTAATCTGAGGCGAGCTCCTCGACCCCGTCGCCGCGGACGCATCTTTTTTCATCCTCCACAAGGGTCTCATGGCCGGCGTCAGTCGCCGCCGGGAACACCTCCCTGCACCAACGCGAGCTCCCCCGCGCCTCGACCCGAACATCCACGCACGACGACCCCGAGCTCCCTGGCGCGCCGCCACTAGCTCTCGATGGGCCGCCCCTGTACGCCGCCGCCAGTTCCTGACGCGCGGTCTTTCCCGAGCGCCGCCGGCTTCTCTGATCCTCCTCACCGATGGCCCGCGAGGCAAGCTCGGCCGACTCGGACTCCTGCCGCTCGACGTGGTTCGTGCCCGGCCAGGCGTCTTCTCCAGGGCCGACGGGTGAGGTGGAGCCTCCGCCGCTACCAAAATCACTCCACTAACGGTATCGCTAATCCCCATCTTAAAACTGCCATCCCGCTTTGCCCTCTGTTTCTTTGTCTTCTCTGGCGACCAGACGACGGATGCATCTCACGCGGATGATCATAGACGGCGAGGTCTTATTGCAGCGTTCAGGATTGTTCAGGTTAGCAGCCGCACCGATTTCTTCTTATTCTGTACGTTTTGTCGCGCTTTAGCAGTGGAGGGTTAGATTTGTATGTGGGTGACTCACTGGCTGGCTGGCTGGCTGGCTGCAAACCTGCAGCAAGATCCAACGCTGTCTCGGCCTTCAGGGGAAGCACGCTGATTTAGTCTTGTAGCGTCGATTGCTATGTGGTCGTCTAATTCAATTTGTTTTATGCAGAATCACATTGATCATGGTCGTGGGCAGTTCACGATGTGATATGTAATGATACAGTTCAGAAATATTCAGAGTGGGCAAGGGTATAAGTCCCCATTTTGTTGGTCTTTAACATACTGCATCGTAACTGCATTTACATATAAGCTTAATTATTGTGGTTCATTGTGCAATATAGATTTCATGGATCATGTGTTCACTCTCCCAGTTCGGTTCCATGTGGGCGGTGAGTTTATCAACTACGGCAGAAAAAGTGAGCTATGCGGGAGGGGATGAGAAGATGTCCTACATTGAAAGGGCCAAAAAAATTGTGGCGGAGTTAAGAAGACATTATCGTGATCACACAACAGTGAGTTCCACTATGAGGTTTTTCTGGCTCTATCAAGGAAGACAATTATCTCAGGGCTTCTCCATTTTTCCAATCAATGTCTACATTTGGTTTTACTCTATGAATATCTTATTTCATTTATTTTTTAGTTTGCTAACCGTTAGATCGAGAGACCGTCTACTAAGAACTAAGAAAAAATCGAATAAACTTTTGAGGCATAACAACGAAAATAAAGATTAAATATAACATTTGTAGTTTGCAAAGATGGTTCTTATCTATATGATATTTTACTAGAGTATCATATTGCAATTTTTAAAATGTCGTGCCGAAAGATACGATGTGACATTCAGGATATGACATAATTTGTGCCGAGAAATTTCCTTGATGTCGGCTTTCGGTGTATCATGTGAGCGCGCTCCATGATGCTTACATAAGCACCGTTCTCTTTGCAATATAAAATTTAGAACCGATTCAAAAGTGTAAAAGATGATGATGCGATCTTGTCTACATGTAAATTGTCCTTTTAATCGTGAAGACGGTACATTCCCACTAGTGTGGAAAAAGACTAAAACATCTTATATTGTGGAAGGGAGGAAGTAAATCATAATGCAACTGTCCGATCAGATCAAATAATGCAAAACACACAAATATAATGCATGTTGGGTGATCACGCACCTCGATCCAACATAAACTTTTACTTCTTCTCAAACCAAACCCTTTTTACTGGGTCCATTATGCTCAGGTTGACCGCTATGATCTGGGTCTCCTCGGTGAGTAGCATGAGCTCTACCTCATTTTGCTTGACCTCCGCTTTCTTGACTCTTGACCGGGCATTAGACTCATCAATGCATAACATCTTTTTTTGTAATCCAAAGAAGTTTTTCATTGTCTCTTCTTTCTTTCGACGTTTCATCTCTTCCTCTTCTCACTTGACGCCTCCTTGGCGGCTATGATCCCCTTCAATGTCTCTTGCCATGCGATTGTCGAAACTTCACGCTTTGCATCTAGCTTCGATTTGGTCCTCCCCCTTGGGATGTCGTCCTCAAGGTCGATGACCGATGAGTCATTGCCACGTTTCTTTGCTTGAGAAGAATCATTACCGCCATAGTTACACATAGTAGATGTATCTCCACTTGGGACAAACCTAGGCGGGTGTTCACCAATGATCTCGAGCTGGCCGCCGTGTTGATGGCAACGACCAGGGCGCTAATTTTTTTTAATAATACATTTTTTTAACTAATTTCGAAAAATATTATGCGAATCCACGAAATTTCGAAAATAATGCGGCCTCGGCCTGGGCTAAGCCGATTAGGCCCTATCGGCCTGGGCTGGGCCGATAAGGCTGTCGGCCGACGCCTGCGCCTGTCAGAGAACCCTATCGGCCAGGGCTAAGCCGACTGGACCTTGTCGGCCTTGGCCCAGCCGACCAGGCCCAGTCGGCTGTTGCTAGGCCGACTGCTGCATGCATCGATATTTCCCTGCGTTCTTCGCGCCAATCCTTCCCGGCGACACCCGTTCCCGCCTTCTTCTCTCCCTCCCATTTCTCCCGCCAAATTTGTTCCCGCCTGTTTCTCCCGCCAAATTCGTTCCCGCCCTTTCTCCCGACGTCTTCTCTCCCGCCTGTTTTTGCTAAAAAAAATTAACTAATGCATTTTTTCATTCATTAAACAAACATTGCAACTTACACATACAACAAGAAAAGTGGGAGTAGCGACAACACAACATAAATTGAAAAAGAAAAGTCATCTACCATCGACGCAGCCTCCCGCATCACTCTTGCGTTCCGATGACGCAACACCCTTATCCTTCGACGACGCAGCACTCTTCCCCTTCGACGATGCTTCAGCCTTGCGTTTCGACGACGCTGCACCCTTGCCCTTCGACGCCGCCGCCGCTGCTGCAGCTCTCTTGCTCGCTTCAGTGGGCATGAAGATATCATCTTCGTCCTCGCTCTCCTCGACCCATAAAATCGGTTTACTAAGAGCATCCAACATATCTGCTTCACTCTTATATGTTAGCTTCTTCTTCTGCCACCTAGCATGCAGCCTCAGGAGTTCTTTTTCTATTTCCTTGTAATTCCTCCATGGCCACCCATGCCTAGCTAGCTTCACTGATAGCTCACGGAGATGAGGTGGATGACTAACAATATCCTCGAATGGGATCTCCTTATTGTCTACCTTGAACTTTTTTTTGAAGGGCATTACCGTAGGGGAAACCCCTACGGTGTGGATTTTCTGTTTTCTATTGATAAACCATCTAGGCAGTCACCAAAATAGTGACCCCCACAGTACAATGCTTACCAACCTTAGGAAACCCCTACGATGCTTCACCCTTGTCTACCTTGAACTCGGCCGTTAACCTCAAAAGGAGTGCCGACATTCCTGCCGGGAAACTACCATCTGAAGGAAATCTCGACATGTTCGAGTGAGTGGACTACAATGCTTACCAACCTTAGTGCGCAGTGGTTTTTATAGGCCGTGATGAGAAGATTTGGCGGGAGATAGGCCAGCGCGGGAAAAAAGGGCGGGAGGAAAAGGGCGGGAACAAAATGGCGGGAAAAAAGGGCGGGAGGAAAATGGCGGGAAAAATTGACCGGCAAGGGTGAAGCATCGTCGAAGGGCAAGAGTGAAGCGTCGTCGAAGGGCAAGGGTGCTGCACCGGCTGATGCAGGAGGCTGCATCGACGGGAGATGACTTTGTGTAGTGTTGGTAGTACCGATGTATCTTGATTTGCATATTGTATCTTAAATTTTTGTTGTCAATGTAATTTGCAAGGTTTGTTTAATATCAATGCGAAAAATAGTCAGTCATCATCACCACTAATTGAAACAGAGTAGTAGCAACTAAGAAATAAGTCTAGTACATAGATAGTTAGACAAGTCCCAACATAGATATAAATAAGTGTGGTACATAGATAGATAGACAAGTCTCAACGAATAGAGTGAAGTGTCAGCCACGACGTCTGCCACGACGCGGAGGTGGTGGGTTAGGCGTCGTCCATCCAAGCCTGTGCGGTGGCCGAACGTCACGTGCAGGAACCAGGGACTCGTCGTGGTCCTGTTGTGTCTCCTGTGTGGGCTGTGGTGGAGGAGTGTTTTACATACCCATCCAATAGTCCAGCTGTGTGTGTGTTTCAGGGATGCTCCCACTTTCCTGCTCACTCTCCCATGCGGATCCAGACGACTGCTGAGCGGACATAGACGGACGATATCCGTAGGCTCCTGGATGCAATAAAACTATAAGAAACAAGTACGTAGCATTTAGCGTGGTGAATAAAAATTTACAAGGTACTTACCCTGTGGCTGGGGAGGTGGTCGAAGCTGGTAGCCCGTCGTGGGACTGAACTGCTGATGCCAAGACGAGCCTCCAGCCTGGTCAGGAGAGGGTGCCCTGGGCGACGGGTGCGATGTCATACGAAAGTGAAACGTGTGGGTCTCGGGCCTCCATCTGTCCACTAAGCATGTGAGAAGACAGTGGTCTATCAGCATGCGTGGAGAGTCACGAGTGGCCTCAACTAGACGCGCGAAAGGTAAAAGCCCAGCCCACTTCAACCTGCATGTTCAGAAAACAAATATAAACATCATATATGAAGGGACAAGTAAATTAATACAGATAATATATGACACGGACAAGTACATTAAACACGTACCTCTCCTGCCAAGCAGGGTGTATCATCCAATTTTCCCTCGGTCCGCGAGTCACTAGAGGCTCGAGGCTACGCTCCTGTAATATCTTGGCGCGATGGTTATGATCCACATCCGGACTGATCAAGTATACTTGTTCCATTTCTGCAATACAAATTATGAACTTAGCGCAGATAAAAGAAAAGTCTAAATTTAAAACATTGATGCAGACTAATTACAGATGAAAGCAAAGTCTAAATTTAAAACATTGATCAGACTAATTACAGATAAAACCAAAGTATAAATTTAAAACATTGATCCAGACTATTACAGATAAAACATAGTCCAAATTTCATTATCCACACTTATTACAGATAAAACATAGTCCAAATTTAAAACATTGATCCACACTTATTACAGACAAAAACATAGTCCAAATTTAAAACACTGATCCACACTTAATACAGATAAAAGCATATTCTAAATTTAAAACATATCCTAGTTTCTTCCTCTTCCTCTTGGTCCTCGGCTGCCTCGCCCACGTGGAGCAGCTGCTCTAGATGCCGAGCAGCATCCGTAGTGGGAATTTTGTACAAGCAGTGCCCTGTGACCAAAATCACTGCACAGAAAACATTGTATTGTCGGGCCTCCGGCTTCAGATTCATCCATACCATTTCGGATACGCTTGCACGGTCGTCTACCTCTACCAGGACGCAGTAGCCTTGGGTCGGGGATGTACTGCCTTTCAGTAGGGTCAACCGTGTTAAAATTACCCACAGCTCGAAATCCCACCATTTCACCAGTCCAGGTATTAAGAACATACTCGTTCAAAAAATATGGTGAACGAACGAGATGGCTGACAGCCCGAGTTGCCCACAAGCAGCCAATACATGGGAGCAGGGCAGATGAAGCAATTTTGGTTTATTGCATGTGCACTCACATGTTGGTCGGGCTTCATTTCCAATTCTCACCTCATGCGTTCTGAGCTGATTTCCGCAACCAAACTTGTCATAAGGTAAGCGTACCTCGAACCTCTTTCTTGATTTCCTATGGCCTGCACAGTGTGATTCCGAGCTTTTGCCATCTTCCTATCCATGTACTCCATAATCTTCTCACAGTAAGGTGTGTTCGGGTTGTTTACGATATGCAAGTGAGCTTTCTGGCGTCTTTCTCTGAAATACTTGACTGTGCCCTCAAAAATACCCTCCACAATGGCTGTAAGTGGCAAGGCCCTATTTCCTCTCAGAACAAAGTTGTAAGTTTCAGCCAGGTTGGTAGTCATAACACCGTACCTGGCTCCATAAGTGTCGTGCAGCAAAGACCACCTCTCAAGAGGCTCGTGCTCTATCCACTGCTGAAAGTTTTTAATCAACCTCCCAGTCTTTCTCCTAACACCAGGCGGATCAAATCCTGGCAAGTCACAAAGCCCAACAGGTACATCCTCAGCGGGTGGAGGTCCGGTTGCTAGCTGTTGCGCCACAAGTTGCACATGTGCTGCTACTGCAACATTTCGTGCAGCTCTCCTCTGCCTAACATGCCGGTTAGTAAACTCATCAAGCTTACCACGTATGAAAGTGTATTTCCAGAATTGGTTCTGCTTGCATAGTTTTTTGAATAGATTCATCAAAGCCTTATCTCGGAACTGTGAGAAAAAATTGGCCCCCAAATGGCGCATGCACCAACGACTCTGCAGGTCTAGCCATGGCGTTTCTTCCGCAGCCACAGGGTTTGTGAGTGCCTTCACGGCGTTCAGTATACCAGCATGGCGGTCATGAAGGATGCACACGTTCGGCTTATCTTTCACTACTGCTATTTTAAGCTGCCTGAAGAACCAAGTCCAACTTTCAGTGTTCTCGCTCTCCACAAAAGCAAATGCAAGTGGCACGATCTGATTGTTGCCGTCCTGACCAATGGCGGTCAAGATCTGTCCCCTATACTTGCCAGTAAGAAAAGTACCATCAACACAGATCACTGGTCGACAGTGAGTGAAAGCTTCTATGCATACACCGAAAGAGAAGAACACACGATGCAACACCTTTACGTTTGGAAACTCTGCCATCCAAAAGTGTTTGATGTCAACATATGTGCCTGGATTACGGGCCTGCAATGTGTGGAGGAGCCGAACAACTGAGTCATATGAGTCTAGAAACGATCCGAATCTGTTCTCAAGTGCCATCTGCTTAGCCCTCCAAGCTTTGCCATAAGATATTTTGTACTTGAACCTGGTGAACACCTTATGCTGAATAGCCTTCGCTTCCATAGCTTTGCCCTGTACTATTTCTGAGTACAGCAACCGAGCTATAAGCGTCGACGAAATGTTACGATGATCTTGAGGAATACAGTCAATTCTACATGTGTGCTGTACTACGTCGCTCACTTTCCAGTTTATGGCGAACTGAGGACGATAACCGTGCACCCTTCCAGGACAGCCTGCAACCTCACATTCCATTGTCAGATATTTTTTACTTGACACCTTGGTTCTGAATGTCTTGCATGTCGACATTGCCCACTTAATGATTGCGTCTTGCAAATGTTGCTTGTCGGGATATAGAGCACCCACAGCAACCTGGTTCTGATGGTATTCCCAGGCAGAATCATGACCATCGTTCACTGTCATTGACGAAGTGAAGTCATGACTCCATGACGCAGGATTGGGCACGACATGTTCGTCATCCGACTCGTCGGAATCATCACCATAAGCACTATCACCATCTTCATCTTCCTCTTCCATCATTTGTTGGAATTCCTCATCGCATCTGCCTCAACACCCTCATCATCTGCTACTTCTGCCTCACTGTTTTGGCCAGATTCATAACCACCACCTCCAACATCTTCCTGATTATAATCATGACCAGATAAATGCATCTCCTGACTACTCTGTCCAGGATCGTGACCTCCCTCGCCTTCAGGCGGAATCACCTCCTTCGCGACAGGTATCAGTAACGCGATAGGGGTACATCCCCTGCTTTCGCAGCCTTGCAACCATCGCACCATCTGAGAGGTCCGATCTATCGGCCTCAAATAAAAAAACACCGGTGACCTTGACTTCGTCCACAGTGCATGCACACCGACGGTGTCTGTTTCAGGATTAAGCCCTAAACATGCTGCCAACCAATCTTTCAGCTGACTTATTGACCATGTTTGTGGGTCGCTCAGTTCCAACTCTGACCATCGAAACTGACCCAAATCAGCTCCCAACTCATTTACTACAACTGTGCCAGGACCGTAGTAAAACAAACATTTCACTAAATTACTCATCTCGACAACCTAAAAATGTGACACCAAATTACTGTTATAACCGGAACAACTATATACTTAATTATTACTACCGGAACAACTATATATTTAACAATAATGCATACGTAATTACTGTAAACCCTAATTAGCCAAAAAAATCATACCCTTGAAGCGTGCCTTGATTCAATGGAGTAGCACCACCACCACCACCACGGCCGGAGCAGCAGAACCACCACCACCACGTCTTCCACGAGCTACACCAACCTCCTCCACATCTCCACCATTGCTCCAAAAAAGCACCACAAATCACACCCACAACCTAACCCATCTGTAGATCGGAGTTTCCCTAACTCTCTAACAGCTGTAGGCTTAAGATTTGCTGGCTGGATGGAGAAATCACCGGGGGAGGGAAGAAATCGCCATGGATCTTTTTGTTTCGTGAGCAAGAAGAAAGAAGAAAGAGAGAGCGAGGAGGAAGAAGAAGCCCGACCCGTGTGTGTGTCCAGCGACTTATCGGCCTCGGCTAGGCCGATAAGCCTGTCGGCTTCGACGTGGCCGACTGCAGGCCATAGGGCTGTCGGCCGCAGGTCTGGCCCGCCAGGCCACCTGCTCGGCTTAGCCAAGGCCGATAAGTGCTAATCGGCTTAGCCCAGGCCGATAGGGCCTAATCGGCTTAGCCCAGGCCGCATTATTTTCGAAATTTCGTGGATTCGCATAATATTTTTCGAAATTAGTTAAAAAATGTATTATTAAAAAAATAGCGACCAGGGCAGGCCGTTCGCGGAGCATCCCGAGCACGAAAAGTGCTTTATGCGTGGGTTGGGCGACGATGGCATCGGTGTTGGCTCGTTGCTGAACAACGGCGACCTGTTCTATGGTCAGAAACAGATGCAGGCGGACGAAATGCCTTCCCGCGTTACCGGAATTCTATGTGAGATGCATGAATGCAGTTGAACCAAAGAAATAGCAATCACGGAGCAAGCAGCCAAGCAACAGTACTAGTAGGTAGCAATTAGTGAGCAAGCACTTTCCCCTTCCTTCCTCCCTGCCGCTCTCGGTTTTGAGAGTCGTCTCTTCCCTTCCTTCCTCCCTGCCGGCGCGCTCGCCTCTCCTCTCCGGCGGCACTGCCGCTCGGCGTGGACGAGGATGCGTTGCTTGGCTTGTAAATAGTAGTTCTAGACTTTGTTTTCTGCCGTTGTGCTTTGGCTACGTGCCGTCTGAGGGTCGGTCGGTGGATCTCGGCGGCCAGATCCGCCGCGCCGCGGCTTTCTTCTCCTCCGCTGCAGCTCGATGGTGGCAGGCGTGGCTGTATGTGGAGCTGAAGAATTCGTGCATCTCTCATAATAAGGTACGCGATGGAAGATTGGAGTTGGGGTGTGCTGACCAGCCCTGGCTTCGTGCCTGGTTTTCTCTCTTCGGGTCTGTGCTCCGATGGTTGGAGCTGGCGGAGGAGGGGAGATCTGTTGGCTTCCTCAATAAGGCCAGGCCCCTGTTTCTACGGTGCGTTCTTCTGCAAGCTTGGTCTCCTCCAACCCGTGGCGGGGTGTTGGAGTTTGATGGCGAAGCGATGGTTCTCCGGCGGCGGTGTGGAATCAGGTTTTGTGGAGGAGCTCTGGATTCGGCGGAGGCTGTTCTCCTATGTCGCAGTGGATGCGGAAAGGAGAGCGGGATTCTTCGGTCTGTTGCTCCTCGGGAAGATCTTCAGACTGCGCTTGGTGGAGTTCATCAACGGCAGCAATTTGGTGCTGCTGTTTCTTCTGGCTGATGGAGCCACTCCACCCTGTGGTGCTTTTGCTGCCACAGGTTCTGCAACCTCCAGTGGAGTCCCTTCCTCAGCTCTGCGGCGGCGTTCGGTGTCGCTCCATCTCCAAGTGGCTCTGTCCCCGGCGATGGCGTCGACGGCTGCTGTGTCGAGCTGCTCGTTCCCGGTGGAGAAGGACTGAATTGCATTCCTCATTTTCTTGTGAAGGTCCTTTTTGTAAAAGTCAGGGACTTGGGTGTAATTTTCTTTTCTTTAGTGGTCCTTGTTGTAATCTGTAAGCCCACCGTATAATGCAGTCTGGACCCTTCGGGGTCCTTCCCTTTGTTAAAAAAAAAAGAACCAAAGAAATATACGTCCGCTTCTTCCGGTCCTTCAGCCAGCCATGTGTTATTTTTTCAGTAGGTCCTCCACTTCGTTTGACTTGCGAGACCAGCCGGCCATGGCTACAGTCCCACCGGTCTTGGAGAAAACAATAGAGTACACTAATTGTGCCGTCCACTAATCGACTCTCCCAAGCAAGCAAGTGGAAACTACTCAAACTGGAACTTGGTTAATCCAACCCTTTGAGGTTACCACTTATGGCTGATCTCCGTCGAGATCGCGAATAAACAAAGTAATCCCGAGGCTGTGTGCGACCGTACCCGGGTGAGGTGTGAGGGCGAGGCGGCGACGCTCCACGTCGAGTCTCCCCCCTGGACGCGCGGCCGTCGTCGCGCCACGTCGGTCCCGTAAAGCGCAGGTGGTCTCTGACTGGCCGAATGTATGACGTGGGCCCACCGACAGCGACGCGGCACCCAATCAGATCGCTAATCCGCCCACGCGCCTACAGTTTTTAATCCCACCACTCGTTCGCGGTACCAGTGCCGGAGTAGTTTTTAGTCGGAACCAATTACTAGCATTTCCTACAGATAATCAGCTCGACGCAGCAGATCATTCTTGGAATCGGATCAGTTGGAAAGGGCGCGGCGGGCGTGGTACTGTGGTAGTAGTACGAAACACGCCGCGCCGGCCGATGGGAGCACGTAGTAGCATATCTTTTTGGTGGCGTGAAGCGGCCGTGCTCGGTGTTCTCCCTCTCTGGTTAGGTTTGGTGTCTAGTGCAGGGGCAGTGTACTGCTGGCGAGGGGAGAGCCGCTGGCCGCTTCGCCGCCATCAACTTGAACTAACTACGGGCCGGGGCCGGGGCCGGTGTGCAGTTCGAGGCGCGGCAAGGTGTGGCTGGGAGGCGCGGGCAGCAAAGTGAAGGAGGAAGAGGTGCCTCGTTCGATTTAAAAGCGCTTCGGTTTATGTGGCTCGCTGCTCGCCGCTACTCTGCTCCTCTCTCTCGCCACCACCCCTCTCTCTCAAGCACAGTCACACGCTCGCCTTTGGTGGTCGCTGCTTCAGATCCTTATCTCCTTGCCGCCCTGCTCTGGGGACATTCGGTGCGTGCGTGGATGGGGTCAGCGGGTGGACCGGGACGCCGCAGCGAATCGGGGATGATGATCCGTCCGGACATGGGGTAGACTGACTGCTCCGTGCGCGCATGGAGGACTCCCGTGCTGCTGGCGGCGGCGGACGAGCTGGACAGTGGGCCGATGTCGAGGACCGCGACGGAGGAGCGCGGAGAGGCGGCGGCGACGAGGAGGAGGGCGGGGAGGTGAGCCTGCGGGAGTGGCTGGACCGGCCGGGACGAACCGTCGAGGCGCCCGAGTGCCTGCACGTGTTCCGCCAGGTGGCCGAGGCGGTCTCCGTCGCGCACGCGCAGGGCGTCGCCGTGGGGAGCGCGCGCCCGTCCTGCTTCGTCGTCTCCCCGCCCTTCGCCCGCGTCGCCTTCATCGAGTCCGCCTCGGGCTCCGACGCCTCCGGCTCCGACGGCGCCTCCGACGACGCCGACCACGACGCCGCCGAGCCTCCTGCTACGCGACGAGGTGGCGGCGGCGACGGCGCGGCGCCGATCCGAGACGGGGAGCAGCGCGGCGACAAGGGTGGGTTCCCGCTCAGGAGCGTGCTGGCCATGGAGCTCAACTGGTACACCAGCCCCGAGGAGGCCGAGGACAACGGCGCCGCGACCTTCGCCTCCGACGTGTACAGATTAGGGGTGCTCTTGTTCGAGGTGCGCTGCCGCTGCCTTCTCTAGTGGAGTATCTTGTTTCGGGGATGATCGATTGCCATTGCTAATGTTCTGCGGCTACGGCTGTGTTTGTTTCCTCCAGCTGTTCTGCAGCTTCGAAACGTTGGAGGAGAAGATGCGGGCGATGGCCAACCTGCGCTACCGTGTACTGCCGCCGCAGTTGCTGCTCAAGTGGCCCAAGGAAGCGTCCTTCTGCCAGTTGATGATGCATCCTGTGCCAGACACCCGACCAAAGATGAGGTGCGATGTGCGCCATTTACATATGTAAAGTACCGCTGAGAACAGGGTTTGCTTGTTTCGCATTGCGCAACACGAAGTGTTTTAGTACTAGTTATTGTCACTGCATTTTTTTTCCCCTTGCAGGCTAAAATACATGGTTTAAAGTTTGATTGACATGAGTTACTGATTATTGATAGCAATGGGTTTAGGGAAAGATGTCAGCTAGAGAATTGTCTCGCATAAGGAAAATGTTGAAACATTCATGACCCACTAACTCTTGATTTCGTCTCGGTTGAAGAATAGGTAATGTAGTTTCATCTGTTGAATGAGTGTAGGAACAACTAGCACTTGACTTGTGCACTTCAATGTGCTTTTCTGAAATTCACTTCCATCACTGGTGGTTTGTTGGTTACTAACTTACTACATCTTATAAAGATCTGTATGGTGCATATTACTTGAAACAATGTCACTGATTGAACAATTTCTTCGTAGAGTCTAACATTGGTCCCATGAAACTGAACTCAATGAAGGCACCAGGTGTTTTTTGTTGTTGGAACGGGTGTTTTCTTCTCTGATGATGGTCTTGACGTATAACTGTTTGTATGGAGGTTTTTCTCAAAAATAAAAATAAATTCAATACATACGATACAATTGCTGAAGCAAGTAGATTCACATTAAAAAATCGCCATGCTTGCATGCTGTTACGATGGTAGTTCATCATCCTTTTCTCTATTTTTTACATGTACCACCCATTTAACTTTTGGAGATATAGTAGCCTGTTAAAGTATGTAGAAATACGATGTGGTCAGGAAACAGTGCCTGCTTATTTCAGAATTTGTGAGAATATTCATACATGTACATAATGCAAAGTTATGTGTAGTACAAGAAAATTTACGCTGTTGCTACTTGCTATATCAGTCATTCATATCTTTGTCTCTTGCACAGATCATGAATGTGCGATTTTGGCACAAAATTTTGCGATTACATATATTCTTGCATAGTTTATGCATATGCTATGATTAATGCCTTTTTCAAGCTAATTCAAGCGCGCCTACATGGGATCCAAATTTTGTGCGTGGAAGTATTCTCTTGTTATGTTTCCTGGTCTTCATTTTATTTATATGTGTTGTTCTCGAATACGGCCCAAATTGCAGTATCTTTTTGTATTATAGAAGGCTCAAGTATATACATCACACCATGACTACGACCAAAACCAATAGAACAACAAAAAGAAACAAAAAACAGAATGTCTGACAAAGCAAGGAGAAGAAAGTGAATTGGAGCCATGGCTGTAGACAGAGCCCAGAGCTAGACCGAGGCAGGTGGTCGTGCATGCTGGTCCTCATTTATCTTGCTTGAACTTGCAATGTCGTATGCACTTACTTAAGAAAATATTGTTTGTAAAGCTATATATACCATAGGTCAACTTATAGCTCACTTGAATCTTTTCTCCGTTCCTGTCCCCAGTGACGTTGTACCTTTTTGACTGTTGATGACCTGTTTTTCTTCTTCTTTTTATTCGACAGTGAGGTGCTACGAAGTGAGTTCCTTAATCAATCAAGAAATAGTCTGGAAGAGCGTGAGGCAGCACTTCGGTTACGTGAAGAGATAGAAGAGCAAGAACTGCTTTTGGATTTTCTTCTCCAATTGCAGAAAAGAAAGCAAGATATAGCAGACAATTTGCAGGACACTGTTGCCTTCCTCTCTTCTGACATTAATGAAGCACTCCACCAGCAGTCAGCTCTTGGGCAGTGCGGAAACTTCTCGCTTGAGTTGGATAAAGAGGTGTCTTCTGGAACTGTTGAGATCAGAGCGACTGTGGATCTAGAAAGCGTTTTAGACCTGAACTGCTTGCTGTTGATATGGAGGAACACAGTCGTAGTCTGGAAGAATGTTCCAGAACAGTGCCATCATCTGTGGTAATCCAAGAAAGTGTGTTGTCAAAAAGCTCTAGGTTAATGAAAAACTTCAAAAAACTTGAAACAGCATATTTTGCAACAAGATCCAAATTGTCAAGGCAAGTTGGCAATCCAATTACTCGTGATCAAGTTGTTAAGAGGACCACTGGGTCAGCTGTTGGGACTGAGGGTAGTTCAATAGATGATTTTCTTTGGAAGGGCATTCTGGCAGTGCCAGAAGACAAAGAGGTTGGATGAACTCTTTTCTTGAAGGTTTGTGCAGGTACCTGTCGTTCAGTCAGTTGAAAGTTCGGGCTGAACTGAAGCAATGCGATCTGCTGAACTCATCAAACTTAGTATGCTCTGTAGGCTTTGATCGGGATAAGGAGTTTTTTGCAACTGCTGGTGTAAATAAGAAGATAAAAGTGTTCGAATATAATATGATCGTAAATGAACACCGTGACATTCATTATCCTGTGGTTGAGATGTCTAATAGATCAAAACTAAGTTGTATTTGCTGGAACAGTTACATGAAGAGTCATATTGCATCTAGTGACTTTGATGGCCTTGTACAGGTATGTTCCTTTGAGGATTGGTTTTATGTCAATTTTGCATTTGAATATTATTATAATATGAACCACATTATGAGGTATATCCCATTCCTTTTTCAGATTTGGGACGTTACTAGGAGCCAAGTTTTTGTTGAAATGAGGGAGCATGAGAGGCGTGTGTGGTCAGTAGATTTCTCACTTGCAGACCCAACCAAATTGGTTAGTGGGAGTGATGATGGTTCAGTGAAGCTGTGGAGTATGAATCAGGCAATTTTATTCTTGCACCTGCTGTATGTCAGCTTTTGAATTACGATAATGTGGTTGTGGAGCTTGTATGTGAAAGTAAAAGTTTTGCCCTACATTGCCGTAACATTTTCCCATGTACTCTGCAGGCTGGGAGTGTTGGCACTATCAGAACAAGGGCAAATGTCTGCTCTGTGCAATTTCAACCTGATTCCGCTCGCTCCATTGCAATTGGCTCAGCAGATCACAAAATTTACTGCTATGATCTTCGCAATATACGAGCCCCTTACTGTACATTAGTTGGACACACAAAAACTGTGAGCTATGTTAAGTATTTAGATGCATCAACCATAGTATCTGGTTCCACTGACAACTCGTTGAAGCTTTGGGACTTGTCTATGAATCAAGCAAGGGTAATTGACAATCCCATTCAGACATTTACAGGGCATACAAATACAAAGGTGAGATGTCCTGCATAGTTTTTTTAATGCGACTGTTCCTGCATGTACTTCTCTTCTCATGGTATTGTTCTAGAAATGGTTATTATAAAGTTCAATCACTATATCTTTTTTTTTGTGTGATGCCCTTAAATCGTGTCCTATCTATCGTAGTCCCTACATGTTTTAAATGGCAACAGTATTTCTTCAGCATAGTGTGCTGTTGTCGGATCAGTCTGTTGTTTAAATTAGTTCTCTTTCACTTACCCATATGTTAGTTCGAAAGTAGTAAGGTTGGATTCAGCATGTCGTCATGTCATCATGGCTTTGCTTCAAACAAAGTAAAATCCACTTTGGTACCGTATTCAAAAACACATTTTGAAATGTCGAAAAATTCCAAAATACTTTTTTTCGCGGATACATCTTCACATCTATGTGTTCACATAGTCGTTTCGCGAAAAAATTATTTTTTCTGTGGCCTGTGTAAAAAGACAAAAAATGTCTTGTGAAAAACTTATTTTAGCACCAATTTTTTTCTTTTGAGACAGGCCACAAAAAATATTGGGTTTTCGTGAAACGACTTTGTGAACACATAGGATGTTAAGATCTATGTGTGTATTTTTTTGTAATTTTTTGATATTTCCAAATGGGTTTAAAATGCAATTTAAATACCGGCTGCATATGCACCCGGGAGCCAAAACGCCTCCCTCTGCATGTAAGAATATTTTTGATGCTCGATATTAAATCTATCTTATTTCTTCTTTTAATACTTTTGAATTGTGTTTTCACTTGAACGAAACATTACTTTGCTGGATGACTAATTTACTTATTCTTGTTGACCAGAATTTTGTTGGCCTTTCCATTTCTGATGGGTACATCGCTACTGGTTCAGAAACAAATGAGGTAAGCACTCTAAGATGGCACCAACTATTTTTGCTGCATTCTGAAGATACAGTTGTACCAGAAACCAAGCTGTAGATCAGTCATAGGGGGCACTATATGCTCCTAGCTGGCCTGGGTTTGGTCCTCTCCCTTGTCACGCCTCTCTATTTCATTTACAGTGCTACTAGCTTATTTTGATTTTAGATAATGGGAGTTTTATTACCCCCTGCCTCTTCTACCAGCCTATATACAATGCATTCATTGGTTGAGTAATTCTAGACCTTTTCTATCACTAATAATCAATTTATGTCGAGACAAAAGGAAATCAAAATTTAAGATGAAATGCTAATACAGACAACTATTGCATTGTAGCTAAGGGGAGATAAGATTGTTGCTAAGTTAAGCTGCCTTTGCAGTTTACAGTAAAAAATGGTTTGTCATTATGTTGGTTAGCAACCTCTTATTCTAAAACACTTTTGCTGAACTGGGGAGAAGGTATACTTTTGCACCCTATGCACTAATTATAGAGGAGATTAACATGCCTGAAAATGAAGTTAATGTGGAACCCTAGTCAGGACATTAGTTTATATTTTTTATTTTTTTGAAAATGTCATACATGTTTAGTTGTTTACCGTTGTTCTTTCTCTTAGTCATTTATTGGTTAAAATGCCTAATTTTGCCTTCTATCACACTATACATCAGGTTTTTGTCTACCACAAAGCATTTCCGATGCCAGTCTTGGCGTACAAGTTCAACGTCACAGACCCAATATCAGGCCAGGAGATTGACGATCAATCACAGTTCATCTCATGCGTGTGTTGGAGAGGGCAGTCTTCAACACTTCTTTCTGCTAATTCCAGTGGAAACATTAAGGTCTTACAAATGGACTGACCCTGTACCAAAGGGCGAGTGTAGCTTCCTGGTTTCGAGTAGAAATGGACTGACTTCAGTGAGTTGCTGGGAGAACGTGCATGTCTTGCTATTTTGTCGCTTCAACGAGGTAGCGGGGGAACACAGGGTGTTTTGTAACTTCATCAGAGCTGGGAATTAGTAGGGTGGTAGAGGAAAGGTTAGCTGTATCAAGAGTTAGCGTAGGATTAATTACAGGTTAGCGTCATAGTAAATGTAGCATAAATAGGGAGAGATATTTGAGATGTTGGGGTGGCCAGAGGGTTTTGTAAATCATTGGTTTGAGGTATACTTGTATAGGCAATCAATCCAAGTTTTCAGCTGATGTTGCGCTTCGGTTTGTTGCAGTTCCTTCTGTTTTACTTCTTCGCTTGTTTTTTTTACCCGTGCAAAAGCAAAAGAGACGGCAAAATATACAAGGTCACCACAAAAGGGACTATAGGTATTGCTGCAGTCATTCTGATAATTGGGTCATAATAGCTGTTGCCATTGCAATGTTCTTCCATAGCTGGTGCCACTGCAGCAATTCTGACCCCCATGTTTAGAGGATGTCAAGCGTTGTAAATGGCTTGAACTGAAATATTTTATATTCTTTGCATGTGAGTGTAGCTCACAGAATTGCTGCAAAATCTGCGGTCGGGATTCAGTGTGTCTTTGTTTTGATTGTCATGTATCACATTGTTTAATGAATCTTTGAAAGCAAATATAATTATTACTTTATGTTTGTCGTTGATTACTATATGCAACGCTACTTCAGTAATAAATATAGATATTCAACATAATATTATCTTATTACCAAATCCATTGTAATCTATGATACATTTGATTATGGAAAATGGTCATGACAGTTGTTCAACTAATTCTAAAATTTTCTACATACTTTCTTACACAATCATACCTAAACCTCTCCATTAAGATATTTGCTATGATGTATACTTTGAAATATCTATCAATATATTTAGTAATTTAAAATAGAGAAGACCATTCACATAGTAATATATATATACATCATATAATTTATCAATTGTAAAAAATCAAGCAGGCGTGTCTTTTTCCATTTTTTCCACATTTAAGATGGTTTATATCTTATAAAAGGTAATCTCACAAAGGAAAAACTAAATAAAATATTGTATGGTTGACAATGCTAACTAAATACTCCCTCAGTTCCAAATTAGATGACTTCCATTTGCCCACATGTGGATGTATCTAGCTTCATGTTAGCTAGATACATCACATTTGGACAAATGGAAGTCATCTAATTTAGAACGGAGGGACTAGTATACTAGCATTTTTTGTTAAAACAACAATATGGTTAAATATAGAAAAAATAAAGTTTACTATAAGTATATTTACTTTAACTTGCCCTGGGTCCAATTTTTTTTGGAACGGTCCTGGTTATAGCAATTAAGAAGAGTTTGCAGCGTGCCCTACAGTGAACACTGCTGCATTATATATTGAAACAGAGAGCACACGGAAAACTTCCGTTTACGTATTTCGAATAAATGTCATTCATGAGCTTGCTATGGAGAAGAACGTTAGAGTTGATAAAGATTAGGCGGGACGTTAATAAGTTTAATCAAGACTTAGCTACAAATAATTGTTATTTTACCATTAATTAATATGTTCACGTGATGACATACAATCCAACATGAACTAAAATAAACTAAGAAAAAGGCGGGGCAAAGCGTGCATATGGTTTAATACACTTGGTTTATCAGCAGCAGCTGAGCACGCGTACATGAGCAGGCCACGCGACAACGAGCCCGCGCACGTCCCATCCGAAGCCGAAACTCGAGACATGTTGTGCGGAATCTGCTGATTAAACAGAGCATACGAAATATTTTCTATTTACACGTTTCGAATAAAATGTCATTCGTGAGCTTGTTGGGAGAGGGTCGTTAGAGTAGCTAAAAGTAGCTGAGATGTTAATAAATTATCCCTTTTCCCCGCAAAAGAAAAACAATAGAGAACCATTTCAAGGCAATAGGTACACGTATTGACATACAAGCCAACATCAACAAACACCAAACTAAAAATAAACGATGTAAGAAAACGGCACCGCAAAGCGCGGTTCTAGTACACTTGGTTTATTACCACCAGCCGAACACGCACGAACACATGAGCAGCATACATGAGGCCGCGCGCGTCGCATCCCAAGCCGAAACTCGATCGATCAGCACTTGCCGGGTTTCGTCGGCCCGAAGACGAATTCGCCGGCCGTATAGAGCGCCTCCAGGTCAATCCCAGCATCGGAGACCGGCACGATCTTCCGGAGCTTGAGCGGCGACCCCTTGTTCCAGCGGGGCTTGACGTCCTTGCGGCAGGCCCGCACCGGCGACCCCAGCACGTAGACCTTGCAGCCCTGCTCGTGAACGGCGCCACCTGCTTCGCCGTCTGGATCTTGAAGTGGCCGCTCGCGTCCGTGGCGCCCCACAGCGACAGCGCCCACTTCCCGCGCCTGCACCGCAGCAGCGCCGCCGCATCTGCATAACAAAACAGGGATGGAGGCGAATGAGCAGACAGCAGAGACGACGTGGGTTAGTTCGTGGGTTCTACGGCGCATGTAGTACGTACTCTGGAGCGGGGACGCGTTCTTGGACTCGACGTAGCCGTCGTACCGGCATCCCTTGCACCAGACGGTGCCCTCGACGCCGATGGTGAAGTTCATGTTCGGCGGCGGCCGGGGCAGGCCCATCGCCGAGCCGCCGCTAGGGAGGCATCCCATGGAGAGGAAGACAAGGGAGAGGCAGAGCAGGAGGCATCTCGCGAGCAAATTAGCCATTTACTGAACTTGCTAGGACGATCAAAGAAGTTGTGGTGGAAATGGAATGATCATGCAAAGTCTGAGAAGAGGGCTCAATTTATAGGCTGGCGTGCATGTCGAGGTGAATCGAGCCACGGATTCCGGTTAGTGCAATTGCTTTGGATCGATCATAACATTGGTTCGCACGCATGCGCGCATCGGTGCGGGACTCGACCGAACTGGGGAGTCGGGACTGATCGGACGTTGGGGTATACGTATATCACTACTTGCATTTGGCTTTTGGTGCGCGCGTTGCAAGCTACGATTGCGTCCGTGTGATATAACCTAGATTTGCAGTTTACTCATCAGTAAAATGGATAATGCTATTCCGGTGTTTGTGCACTCGAATGTGTACATGCAAATCCAGGGGCGGCGCCATTACGCACTCCTGCTTGATGATGCAGATAGCAGCAAAGGGGCGGCGATACTTCCATTTGCATGCAACAAAGGGGTGTCTTGATTCCCCTGATCGTTGGATCGATGGCCCGATGGCTTCTTCATTGCACATATATCGCCGCCCCACGACGCTCTGACACAAAGTCAAACCGGATATTTCAGCCCGTTGATGCAGAAATGCAGAATTGCAGGTAACTTGTTCTCGTGGAAAACTGGAGAAGAATATGATTAAGCAACAAAAGCGATGCTATGATGCTTAAAGATTGATCCGCGCTGCCATTCTTATCTGTTAATTCGCTACTAGCATCTCGGTAATCACTCAGTTGATGCAAACAATCGATGCCACATTGGGCGTGTAAACCGTGAAAGTTGCAATCTCTGAGACTTCAAACGTGGAAGAAACTGGTACGCACATGTATATACGTATATCAGTACAGCGGCACCAGTCTCTGAACTGATTAACCCTGGCTAGTGGCTATGTTGAAGCCGTGGAGCGACTTAACTTTCCCCTCCTCGTCTACAGGAAGTGCGAAGGCGATTTTTGGATCCCCTCCGTCGTTCCACCGCGTCTCGCCGCTGAGGCGTGGGATTCCTCCCCTCCGCCGGCCGCTTCGGCGGCGGGAGGGTGGGGGATCCCCGCCTCCGGCCTGTACATACGGTAGGTTAGGGTGGAGCTTCTGCCGGCGGCGTCCTGGAGGAGGTGGGGCTGCCGGTGGGCGGTTTGGTGGCGGCGCGGTCTTCTCCGGCGGTGGATCTCTTCGGAGCTCGCCGTCTTCGTGCTCGTCTTGCAGGCGCTCGAGGCCCGGCGTGGTGCTCGGGGCCGTCTGCTTCCCGTCAGATCCGCGTAGGCGGCAGATCTGGTGGCCGGAGCGCAGCGCCTGGCGGGGCTGCGGGCTGCCACCTGCGTCGACGTTGAAGATGGCCGGGGCAAAGTGGTGCGGCTGGGACCGGGGGGCGCTTGCCATGGTCGTTCATCGACTTTTCCTCCGTCGCGGCGCGGCGGACCAGCTCGGCAGCGTCTTTCATAGGGTTAAATTCTCCCTGTCAGTGGCAAGGTGGAGGCTGGTGTTCTTCGTCCTCGACGTCGGTGAACTCGCTGTTCTCGGTGCTTGTTCCTTTTCCCCTTCGTATTGTTTTTCTGTTCTTGTTCCGTGTACTTTGTATGTGGTTCCTTTATGAATATATGTGGTGGAAAATGCAAAAAAAATAGTGGCTATGTTGAAGCAGCTCGCCGCTCGGATGATAGGCTGATAGCCACGGTGGGCACAACGTCGTCCGACTGGGGCTTGCGTCGACTGTTCATGACAATCGTCCGGCCATCCGGGGCAAATTTGACAAAAACTAATCCTCACCTCAAATCTCGTATTTTTTGATAATTCTGACCCTTTCGAGAAACTTAACACACATATATCCCCTCCTCAAAACTATTTAGAAATCTGGCAAAACAACTAGAGTTGGTGGCACAAACCGCAACACAAGGATGTCGACGGGGTGATCACCTACTCGGTTGGGGCAATTGGAAAGAATGAAATTAATAGACGCATTTTCTAAAACAAATGCTCTGATGTTTGATCGGTTTTCGTCGCCATTCGACAGGGGGTTGTGGCTAGGAGGCTGGCTTTCGCTTGTGTTGTCAACGATGATGGGGATTAAGGGGCTGTTTGGTTAGGCTTATTTTTTGACCTTTTGGCTTTGACTTATAAGCCAAAAGCAGCTAAATAGTTACTTTTGGCTTTTAATTGGACATTGTTGTATGATGGCATAAGCCAGATGTATTACGCACAATGACATTTTAGTTTGCTGTTAGGAAGAAATGAAAACTAAAATGGTGATATATTTCAATTTCTCAAGTCTTGTACGAGCTCTCTCTTTCGTAAACCGCCTCTTAAGGTCGAATATATAAAAAATCATACTAAATAGCTCAGGTAAAAGTAAACATAAAGAATCAAAAGAAAATGAGCAGCAAAACTAGAATGAACCTTGTCTAATTGTCTAAGAGTGCAGATTTGGTGCACCTGGGCAAGTGATCCCCTCTTTTTTTTGAAAATGGTACTTTTAATTTTCCAAAAAATTCAATTTTTTAAATATGAATATATATACATGGTTGTATATATATTTGTGCAAATTTTCAGTTGAAAATACGTTTTATTTTGGGCTACAGAAGAAATAACAAATTTGTGGTTGTATGAAGTATAGTAAAAATCACCTATTTTGTCCCAAATTTTGTCGTTTTGTCTAGCCAATTATAACGTATTTTTTCAACGAAATTTTGTGCATATGTAGAAAATATGTATATGTATCCGCATACTTTTTGTCAGAATTTCTTGCAACACAAAAGTGTGATTTTTTATTTTTTAAGAAAACGAGATCAATGGTGCCCAGATGCAAAAACAACTTTGCGCTTGTCTAATGTAGTTTGTTCTCACGACTGAGGTAGCAGAAGACAAGTAGTGTATGTGTATCATACCCCATTCTCCAACTAGAATTCCGAGTGAGCTTTTCAGAGCGATGACAAGGTGCAAATCATATAAAGGTAATTTTTTTTTTGATAAAGAGCATATATTAATATCACGAAGATATCAATTACACCCAGCCTCTGCAACAACGCGTTGCCTAGCGGTGACACGGATGCACACAACCTAGAATAAAAAGAAGAATTACAAAAAAAGAAAAGTCCCGCTACAGTGATCTATTCCTTGTGGCAGCAGACCTAAACCCACCAAAACAGTACCAAAAGTCCAACTGCTTCAAAAGCGACGCCTCCAAGAAGGGAACAGTGCTCAAGCTCCGTCGTCGTTCTGATCATAGATCGTAGGCTTTCACCCTGAAGGTCCACACTCAAAAAAAAAACAATGCCTTCAACAAGTTCATTGCCAGGCACAACCAATTAAGGCCAGGCCTTGGGTTTTCACCCTGAAAGTTTAAACTCTGAACTTCTCCTGTGCTGTCGCCCTCACTTGTTGTTGCCTCTGCTCCAAGTTTCGAATCACCAAGCCAATCCCTCATCGCCACCAGGACTCGAACCACCATTACCAGTCCTCAACTCTCGGCTTCCATGCCATTCTACGCACACTGACTTCACCATGGAACAAAAGACATGTCCACGATGGCAACCGAATGCCGAGCTTCGCAAAGCTCCCTCTGGAACCAAACGGTCAGAAAAAATATGATTGCGCAATCTCCAGGCTTGAGTTGCCCAATGGAGTTCGCCGGCGGAGCCTTCCGGAACTCGACACTCCGGCCAGATCAATAAAGACAGGAATAGTGTCGATCTTCGTCTTGTCGTGGGAGGAATCCAAGGACCGCCACCTTTATCCAAACCGAGCCGGCAGTCTCCCACGCCACCCACCGGCAACCTGCAAGATCTGCCGCTTCGGAAGGCAGCGGCAGAGCAGGGTCGACCCTCCACCGGATCCAGCCCAACCACGTTGCGAGGAGGAATTGGGGGCGACACGGGAGACACCCAGATCAAAATCTAGGGTTTCGTCCATGACCTCCAGGCCCAGCCCCATCTCCGCCGCCGGGAGAGGGCCTCCATCTCCAGCCCGACCAGGGGCGCCGCCCTGGTCGCTGCTCGTCGATGCTCCGCCCATCTCCGCCCCAACAGGTCCGGAACGGCCACCTCCGGCAACCCCGCCCCATGGCCACCTTCGGCGGTTGGGCCCGCCGCAACCGCGGCGAGGGCCGGCGACAGCAGCGGCGTGAGAGGTAGGCGTCGTCGCCCCCGGCGGCGCCCTAGGGAGCGACGCGAGAGGCCCTGGGGCGCGAAAAGGCAAATGTAAGCCGAATTCTTGACAAAAGAGACCACCTCGCCAAGTGATTTGTCAAAAAGGACCACCTTCGAAATTTTTTTGTCAAAAAGGACCACCTACACGGTGGCGGCAGGCGTGCCAAGCGACACGTGTCGCCTGCCGCCTTGGGCAGAGGCGGCCGGAACCTGCCGCCACGGTAAACGGCGGCATGTTGCTAACAACGTGATCCAGCGAACTGCTGGAACAGGAAAAGGAGCAGGGTGGGCTGCCGCACTGATCAAGGCGGCAGGTGCTGGAAATATGCCCTAGAGGCAATAATAAATAAATGTTATTATCATATTTCCGTGTTCATGATATATGTTTATTTCCATGCTATAACTGTATTAACCGGAAACATAATACATGTGTGGTTGCATAAACAACACCGCATCCCTAGTAAGCCTCTACTAGACTAGCTCGTTAATTAATGATGGTTATGGTTTCCTAACCATGAACATGAGTTGTTAATTAGTTAACGGGATCATGTCATTAGAAGAATGACATGATGGACAGACCCGACTAAGCATAACAATATTGATCGTTTCACTAAGTTTATATTGTCATGTCTTTTATTGTCAAGTATCCTATTTCTTAGACCATGAGATCATGTTATTCCCGGGTACCGGAAGAATACTTTGGGGACATCAACCATCGCTTCGTGACAGAGTGATCATAAAGGTGTCTTACGGGTATCTCAGAAAGTACTTGTTGAATTACATGAATCAAGACTGGGATTTGTCCCTCCGTGTTTCGGAGAGATATACTCTGGGCCCACTCGGTAGTGCACATTCAGTAACGCTTGCAAGCACATGACTAATGAGTTAGTCAAAGAGAATGTTGTATTACGGAACGAGTAAAGAGTACTTACCGGTAACGAGATTGAACTAGGTATAGTGATACCGACGATCAAATCTCGGGTAAGTAAAATATCGCGTGACAAAGGAAATTGTATACGGATTATAGTAGTCCACGACATAGTGGTTCAACCGATAAACATCTTCGTTGAATGTGTGGGAGTCATTATGGATATCCTGGTCCCTCTAATGGTTATTGATCGGAGAGGTGTCTCGATCATGTCTGCACGTTCTCGAACCCGTAGGGTCACACACTTAACGTTCGGTAACGCTAGAGTAGCTCTGGGATAATTTTGTTAATGGTGTCCGAATATTGTTCGGAGTCTCGGATGAGATCCTAGACATCACGAGGAGCTCCGGAAGAGTCCGGAGGTAAAGATTTATATATGGCAAGTTGATTTCAGGGTTCCGGAAAAGTTCGGGATTTTTCCGGCGGAGTGTCGGAATGTTCTAGAAGGTTCCAGAGGGTCCCACTGTGGGCCCACCTGTCCCGGACGACCAAGGGTGGCCCACTGGTCCATTTGACCAGCCCTCCTTGGTCCATGTGGTCAATCAATGGGCAGCCCTTAAATGGGGGGTTACCACTCTTGAAAGAGGGGGTTACTACCTTTTAAAGGAAAGGGGGTTACCACTCTTTAAAGAGGGGTTACTACCTTGGTAATTAAGTGGCTGCAGCTCCCTTGCCTATATAAGAGAGGAGAGAGGCACACCATGGGTGTCCAATCGCTGCCGCATCTCCTCCTCACTCCCGCGCACCGCTTGGCGAAGCCTTGCCCGCGGGAACTCTCCACCATATCCACCACCACGCCGTCGTGCTGCTGGAATCGATCCCACCTACTTCTCCCTCTAGCTTGCTGGATCAAGAAGAGGGAGACGTCATCGAGCTGTACGTGTGCAAGCCTCCGGAGGTGCTGCTCGTTTGCGGTGCTGATCGGATCGAACATCGTCAACAACTTCACCGAGCTGCGTTGAATTAAACGTTCAACGCGCGTGTTCTTCGAGGGTATGATGAACTACTCTCCCCGTTACTAGAATCTTCTAGATAGGATCGTGAGTGTTGCTTCCGAATGTGAGAAATTTTTTGTTTTCTATCGCGCAAACTCCTACAGTGGTATCAGAGCCGGATCTATGCGTAGATGTTTTGGTACGGGTAGAACACATGTGTGTATGTGGGCGTTGATAATCATGTTATTTCTTCCTTTGTGTATTTTGAATCTTAGTGGCATAGTCGGATGAAGCGGCCCGGACTAACTTTACATGTCCGCGTACATGAGACTTGTTCCACGACTGACATGCAACTTGTATTGCATAAGTGGCTTTGCGGGTGTCTGTCTCTCCCACTATAGTTAAGATTTAATCTACAACGGGTTGTTAATAATTTGTTTATCGCCGTTGTGGTTTCATGTTCGTAGGTAAGAACGGTTCTTTCTTCGAAAGCCCTAAGCCACGTAAAATTTGCAAAGAATAAGGGAGAGGCGTCTAACTTGTTTTTGCAGGGGTGCTTGTGATATGGTATAGCCCAAAATGTTCATATGATATATGTTTTGTAATGTTTCACGACTTGCATGTCGATGAGTACGGCAACCGGCAGGAGCCATATGGTTGTCTTAATTATGAACTAGCTGGGTGGCCCGCGCAATTGCGCGGCTAGCTTTGATGTAACGAACATACTGATATCTAATATTTCATTTTTCTTATACATACTATATTTTATTTTAGATATATTAGAATATATAAAGAATGATTTAGGATACTCAGTTTGTTGTGCTTCTAACAACTTCCACGTTTTAATCTATGTGATAAAAATAAAACATACGTACATGTTAAAAATGCAGAACATGTATACCTTCGTTGTTTAGGCTTCCATGTCCTTTTATGCAGCAGTGGACTATAACATCGATGTTCTTATTGTTTCAAACTCCAACAATCAGTTATGTCTCCGGGCTCGTGGAGTGATTTTCCCATGGCATGTAACATTAAATATCGGTTATGTACCAGCTCGATACATTAGGGACATCACTTATCTATTTTGCTCGTTGAAGCTAAAGCAATTGAAGCAGGTTATACTGGGATGGCTGATTTTCTTCCTTTTATAAGATGTTAAATGGCATAGTAGATGTTTTCCCTACTGTTTTTGTGTCGAAAATTGCAGTTTTCCCACTACGAAATAAATGAAATTGTATACTCCTTCCGCACCTTCGAGAGCATCAAGTCCTATTTCCGTATTAAGAGATTAGCCTAAAAAATCAGTCATCTAAATTATAATCTCTCTAGTAGAGAATCGTCCAGGGTTATTTATTATTATGATTGAAAGATACAAACCAAGATATATGAAATTGCCATTCATACTAAAAGGGTAAATTATCCAACATAAACAACCATTATGGATAGATGAATAAATTCACGAAACAATCTATTAAATTTTTTTGTCCCTGGAACTACTATGTCATCGTGTCTTTTGCATTAATCAAGTTCTACCATCATAAATAAGAAATAAATCATAACATATCTATTGAAAAATTAGTCCTGCACATTACCGACATCGTAAGTCTGAAAATCTTGTCAGCAATAGTTTTTTATCTGACAACAATTTACGAAAACCTTTACCTCCCAAAGGTCTCTGACAACAAATTTTTCTCACCACAATTTCGAGTATAATTTCTTCATCCCTGAAATGTCTGCATGCACAAAGGTCAAACGAAAACATTTTTAAAAATATTTTAAATGAGTATGTTGAAAATTCAGGAAATAGTATACCCCTGCTGTAGTATGGCCTGCACCTCTTTTGTTTAGAGATAAGCATTGTATAATGTCACGTATATCTGTATAATGGTGCACTTCTTCTGATTACTTTATTACAAAATGATCCTTTCGTGTATTTTTGGGAGAGTTCAGTACCAATAAATATGTATATTGATGTGTAACTAAGGATCCACAAACAGAAGACCTATTGTTTTGAGCAGACATAAATAAAAACCAAGTCAAATCTACCTGACATCAGCCATGAGATTTTACTGAAATTATAATCTAGGCTTAACATTGAGAGCTTAACTGGTGCCGGATGTGGAGGTGACAGGCGTCCGGCCTTGAGTTTCTCGAGGCTAGCAATATTGCCACTGAGAGCAAGTTACAGCACTACCGCCTCTTCCTGGCATGGGCAGGTATATCAATGACCAACACGATTCTGCTTGTTGCGAGTAATTGTAGTGCCCAGCAATCAAAGAATTCTTGTCTGCATAGCGGTACTAAAAAAATCTTGTCAGGGTATACCGTAGCAATGAAGTGCTTCCAATAACAATTAAGTTACTTTCTGAAGAAACGCCACACTGATAAAAAAAACAATCAAAACTTGACCATATCAATACTACATGACTTGATTAATTTACTCGTGGTTTTTAGTATACTGTAGGCACCTATTTCCTTACACCAAATTAAGATTCTCCATGACAGACCTCTCAACCCACCGGAGGCCTCTGATTCAGCTGCTCTGCCTCATCGACGGTGACAAACAGACACCAGGCTCCCTCAGCTCTGCCTCAACCTATAATTTTTTGAGTTCAAATGACTATGAACCCGATGAATATTGTGTGTTGTTTCTATAAAAACATCCGATTCAATATGTTTCCAATATAATATTTCATTTTCCTGCAAGCAAATAAATGAATAGTCTGTGATTTGCTTTGTTCACAACAATTGTTAGCTGTTATGCAGCCAAAGCATTACTGAATTGACCATAAGAAGATTTAAGCCCATCCAGAATTCAGGCCTAGCTGATGTACGTTGATGATGCCTTGGGGTAGCAAATATTTTTTGTCGAGAAAAATACATGGTACTTAAGATAACATACCTCTGAACCTGAAAAAGAATACTTGATGAATCGTATATTTATCTTTTTTGGGGTGAGTAAATCGTATATTTATCTAAGATAGGGTCTTTTACATGTATAACCCAGATCAACAGTTGTCAATTGAGCCTTCTATTTTTTTCAAACCACAAATTGTTTTGCGTTGCCTGATTCTGCTGAAAGTACTGTTTTTTAGACTACATGACCGTGCACAAACTTACTGAAACAGATAAGAGAGTGTACCAATTTAGTATCAGCATATGTGGGAATCAGATATAGCGTGAAATGCGTACATGATTTTGCACAGGCTCATAAAAGATCCCGATTTTAATTGAAAGGGATTAACAGTGTCATCGGAGAGGAGTAACTTCAGTAGACAGTGCAATTGCCCCATATAGGAACCAATGCAAGAGTATGACATATGAAGCAAAAAGAGGAGACGTGCTGTGTTGAAAGACAATGTAGTGTCTCGTCAAGACTGCAGCTTCGTGAGATGATTGAACCCTTGAACCTGCATCTAAGTGGAGCGTCGACATTACCTTGATCAATCCGCTCATCCCTGCACATAAGTGATGGCTTCTGTGAGCTTGCTCCGACGGCTAGAATCCTGCTGCTGCCACCATAAGTGCATGTCGTGCACCTACATGACCGACAATCATGAACACCAAGCAACTTAGATCGATCTAATCGTCAGCATAGCTATTTACCGTCGTGACTTTAGGCCGCCCGACGTCGGAGAGTCGCCAGTGCGTATGGATCATCTCCGGCGTGGATGGGATACTTTCTGCCTTGACAACAATCGCCGGACGCTGGAGCGGCGTTGCCGTACATGGAGGTTTTTCCGTCGTACGAATCCATGTACGCATGTCCTTATCCTACTCCGCTTTGTTTCTGCGCATTGTTGCCGAAATAATTAAGAGGAAATCCATCAAACGTCAATTCTGCCATACGTACGTGACTAAAAGCGTCATACTGGCGACGTCTTTGGCGACCATGCTCCGATACCTAGACGGCGCTCGCACACCCGCGCTGCCAACTTGAGCATGGAATACGACGACCACCGCTATGAACGCCGGCTACATGGATCAATCTCATCGTCATCCTAGCCTGCAGAAAATGACGCATGTTGGATTATACTAACCTCTGTTCGTGCACTTTACCCTCGTTGAAATCAAGCTTGCTCGGGACCTGCTGCAGATTAGCGACATGTGAATTTAACCATGGCAACGTCATCTCCTTCACCGCGACCTAGATCTCCGCATGGTTGGCTTTGGTCTTCACACGTCGTCTCCTTCACAATGGATCCACAACCTGCCTCGTGGACTCCTTGTAGCCTACTCCTAAGATTTATATCGTCAATTCACCAAATTGACTGGTCGAAGACCTTGGGTAGATTTAGGGCGCGTTGTAGCCTACTCCTAAGATTTATATCGTCAATTCACCAAATTGACTGGTCGAAGACCTTGGGTAGATTTAGGGCGCGTTGTGTGTGTTCGTCTCGCCATCGTCTCCTCAAGGAGCTTCGTTGGAGCCAGATCGATGTTGTCGCTTCGAGCTCATCAAGGATGGTCGAGTCGCCATCTCTTCATCGCTGCCGTGTTGATCGGCGCGAAGTAGCACCAATCACGGCCTATATGGGGCCAAGAGATACGTGTGTTTTAGGTAGAGATTTTGTATGTTGGAGTTCGTATCGTAGACGGTGCAAAATCATCTTTTTCTATGTCGTACGTGGATGCGCTTCGGTGCTAGTATATTAATCTCAGCCGTTGGAATTTTATTACCTCAGATTGATAAATCTTTACCGTTGGTTAACCTGTGTTTTAATTATATAATAGATTGTATGACCTGCGTGTTAACTTCAAACGCCATGTAATTGCTTTATTTATCGCTACTAGTTGGCATGTACGTGCAACACAGGTGTTCAGGTGACTATTTACAAGTAGAAAAAATCGTACCATAATTTACATGAATTACTTCTTCTACACTTTTTCATCAGTTCTAGATTTTATATTACAATGAGAATGATACTTATGTAACCATCATAGAGAGGTGGTGCGTGACGATCATGGTGTGTTCCATGGGCGGATTCTCAACACAACTTAGGTCATACCCTTAATGGCACACCCGTGTCAACACAACCTTCAGCACCACCATGGGCATCATATGCCCTCAGCCCCGTGGGATTTTTTAAAACGTGGAAACTCAGAAATTATAATATGCACAAAAGTTAAACGAACCATCAAACCAAAACAAAAATTACAATCCGTAAAAGCATCCCTAACCTGGAAATACCAAAGCACTCCTCTGTTTCCTAACTAAACAAGATCATGCCCATAATTTCTAGTACAATCGAATTGCTAGGCAGGATTTGTATAGCTAGTCTGTGGTATGGGCTGAGAGCTCCAGCCCTGAAACAACACGTACGGGAATGTGGATTCTCTAGTAACTATGATTACACCTTGTAGTGGAAGTCTAGCAGCGGCTCCATGTACTGCGCGAGGTCCTCCCAGAAGGCCAGAACACGCCGGCCGACGGCGGCTAGCTGTTGACGACCATGTTGAAAGAGCGGCACGTCGACACGGAAAAACTCCGGAGTGTGAATGGGTGTGGATCGAGGGAGCCTCGTCGCGGTCAGCACGCCCGGCAACACGACGACATGCGCCAAGGTGAGCGGCGACGGAAAACACGTGGCGATGTGGCACATGAGCTGGAAGAAGGCGCCGGGCAGGGGGTGCTGCTGCCGACGCCGGTGGCTGACACCGACACGGATAGCACCGGGTGGTTCTATACTCATCGTTGCGCCAGTGTGAGCCACGACGCGATGCCCGTGGCGGCGTGTGGCCGCGCACTGGGGTCATGCCGATGGTTGCCACCGCCATGGATCGCCAAGTCGATGTGGTAGTATAATACTCCCTCCGATCCGTAAAATCGTTTGTGACTAAACAACGTACACAGTTCAAGTCTTGTGTACAGCCTCCGACTGTTTTTCCGGATCGGAGGAAGTAGTATTGTTTCAGAATCGTCCACTCGCCCATCGCCGTCTACATGGCCGGGAAGGAGCGAGGTTTGTACGGAATCGATTGTGTTGTACCGGAAAGTTTTGGCAGGTGTTTATATAAACTAGTAACCATGTACGTGCGATGCACGTCTCCACCAGTACTTGACCATACTCAAGCGGTGAGAAATCTAGAAGTCTTATTGGCATAGTGCAATTTTCCTAAACATATTCTAACACAAAAGTTTACTCTGAAAAAATAATGAAATTTCTCAGAAAAAAATATAATCATATACACCTCATGGAGATTGGTAACCAACTTAAGGCAATTTTATTATATTTCAACTCATGATGATCGTAAGTAGAAAGTTCATACTCAACACAATTGGCACAAAATATACAAACACCAAAATCTTCTGATTGAAATTTTGTAATCTGAGCTCACTGGACCATGGCACATTGTGATTCAGTGCTAACATTTGTGCTGATGGTAACGTGTTCACCAGAAATAAACACGGAGTTGATTCCCGAAATAGAATTCATCATCAAATTATTAAACACAGTCTAAAATAAGCTCACTTCCGCAGCCTATGTTGCTTTAAGAAAGGAAGAACCTGCCAATGCAGTTATGTGTGAAATTAGAATTTTTTATTGGATTTGGGAACTCAATCAGGTGTTGTCCTCTTACCGAAATTCCAAGAAACGTGGTCCTGCAAGGCTGCAACTCAGTCAAGATTTTTGTACCAAAACAACATAGAATTAACGGGGAGTGCCCACATACAAAAAGTTGAACAATGCATCTGTCTAGAGGAATAACACATAACATTATGAGATGCTCTCCCATCTGCACTTCACCTTGACGCTAATAATAATCTGGTTCTAGTTAATTAGTATATCATAATCAAGTAGTGAGAAGGTGAAAGACAACAGTACTCTGCGCGTTAATCAATAATTTCCCTTCAAATCCTCTAAGTAAACAATTTATTGGAGGCATCCAAACTACATGCCCGTTGCTAGCCATATGAGCAAATCTAGCAACTCAAACCAAGCACTTTGCATTGCCTGATGTGCAATTGGAGGAGGCAAGCAGACTGCTGGGTGGAGTCGGATCTGTGATGTGGTTCCCAAAGACGACAGTATATCTCATCTGTAACTCTATTAACCATCGTGGGAATTTATTGCCTAAGAAGAGCAGCAAACAATGCAGTCAAGACCGCCGGTTGCAGGCTGCGCTGCACCTTTTGCAGCGAGGGCCTGCCACAAGCTCGCAAGGCGCAAGGCATCAACACCATGGCGCCAACAAGGGTTAGGGATTACGGATATACAGGGCGAAGAGCCTCTGCATCACGCTGCTGCTGCTGTTGCGCGGCCACGGCCTCAGGCGCGGAAGCGACCGAAACAATTCTTACGAACAAGCATGAACCTCTCGACATCGCGCTGCTGGTCGTCGCACTGCTGGTCGGGTGCAGTTTCCTTGGTAACGGAGTGCATGTGTAGGGGAGGCGGCATCTCGCGTGGTGGGGCGCCCAGAGTGCAGTTGCAGTGGATGCGGGCGTGGTGGGGACGCCCGGAGTGCAGGGGAGGCGGCTTCTGGTGGCGACGCGCGTCGATGCACAGGTGGCGGCGGCGCCCGGTCTCTAAGTGGACGGCGGTGCGTTGGTCTGCAGGTGGCGGCGGCCCGCGTGGAGGCGGCGCGTGGTCTGCAGGTGGCGGCACCGGCGGCCGTCGCCGGCCTCCTTGCGCGTGGTCTCCTGGCCGGCTGGCCGCCTCCATCCCCACTCCCTCCGCCTGCCTATTATCTGGCCGGAATCGTTCCTCCTTCCCGGATAAAGAACCGTTTCTATTTTTAGCGGTGGCAATCACTGTAATTACCACAAAGTTGAAAAGGTGTGTTGAGTTGTCAAATATTGGAGCGATCTGGAGCGTTGATCGGTTATTGAACGACATAAATTTAATGTATCCCGAACATGTTTGATCTTTTACTAGTAGTATAGAAACGATGTACAATGAAGAGACCAAAACCGACCCGAACACATGCACCTGTGCGTGGGTTCAGAAAAGGCCAAGCAGAAGACCTAAGCAACACGGAGATCGATCGATCAGGATTTTACCTAGATTGAAAAAATTGTTTGACAGGGCAAAGTTGTTTGCTGCTCAACATGGGGATAATCTGGATTGTTGATCAAAAATTGAACGGGTAAGATTTAAAGTGTTTGCTACTCGACATCAGGACAATCTGGATCATTGATTGAAAATTAAACGGACAAGATTAAAAGTATCCCAACATGTTTGCTCTTTTAATAGTAGTATATATGAGTTAGCAATATATGGGATGCAACGTGGTGGAGACAACCAAGGCGCCACATGAACATGGCGCCATGATGGAGATCATGCCGGTGCGTTTAAGATGGAGATCAAGACGCAATAAAAGGGCTATACCATGTCACATATTTTTATGCATGTGATGTTTATCCTTTTATGCATCTTATTTTGCGTGTGCTCGACGGTAGCATTATAAGATGATCCCTCACACAATATCAAGATAAAGTGTTCTCCCTTAGTATGCACCGTCGCGAAAGTTCGTCGTTTTGAAGCATCTCGTGATGATCGGATGTGGTAAACTCTACGTTCACATACGACGGGTGTAAGCCAGTTTTACACATGCGGAAATACTTTGGTTAACTTGACGAGCCTAGCATGTACAGACATGGACTCGGAACACGACGAACCGAAAGGTTAAACACGAGTCATATGAATGATATGATCAACATTTCGATGTTCACCATTGAAACTACATCTTCTCTCGTGAAGATCGGACTTGGTGTAGTGGATTTGGATCGTGTACCACTAGACAACTATGAGGGATGTTGTTTTAAGTGGGAGTTCGTTAGTAATTTGATTAAAATGAACTCTTTATCATGAACATAGTCTAAAGATGTCTTTGCTAAAATGTTGTAGATCATGGCCCGCAACGTAGCTCAGTTCAACTTCAGCGCATTCCTTGAGAAAGAAAAACTGAAATCATCTGGTTCAAACTTCACTGACTGGCACCGCAACCTGAGGATTATCCTCACTGGGTGTAAGAAGCATTATGTGCTCGATGCTGCGCTAGGTGACCCACCTGCAGACAATGCGCCTGAAGCAGAACAAAATGTCTTTGAGACGCGCAGAGATGACCACATTATAGTTGCCTGTGCCATCCTTACATCTCTGGACACTGATCTCCAGAAACGTTTTGAACATCACGGCGCCTATGAGATGGTTGAAGAGCTGAAAACCATGTTTCAGACTCAGACCCGCGCTGAGAGATATGAGATCTCTGATAAGTTCTATACATGTAAGATGGAGGAGCACAGCTCTGTCAGTGAACATGTTGTCACCATGGGAGGCTATATCCAACGCCTAATTCAGCTGGGATGTGTGATCCCGGATGAGTTAATCACTGACAGGGTGCTGCAGTCGCTCCCTCCGAGCTACAAAGGCTTTGTGCTGAACTATAACATGCAAGGCATGAATAAGACTCTTAATGAGCTCTTTGCGATGCTGAAATCTGCAGAAGTGGACATCAAGAAAGAACATCAAGTGTTGATGGTCAATAAGACCACCAGTTTCAAGAAGGTTAAGGCCAAAAAGGGTCACTTCAAGAAGAGTGGCAAATCTGTTGCTGCTCAGGGCGGCAAACCTGTTGCCACACCTGTGAAACCCAAGGCTGGTCCTAAGCCGGACACTGTGTGTTTCTACTGCAAGGGAGACGGTCACTGGAAGCGTAACTGCGCCAAATACTTGGCGGATAAGAAGGCTGGCAACGTCAAAGGTATATTTGATATACATGTTATTGATGTGTACCTTACTAGTTCTCGTAGTAGTGCCTGGGTATTTGATACTGGTTCGGTTGCTCATATTTGCAACTCGAAACAGGAGCTGCAGAATAAACGGAGACTGGCGAGGGATGAGGTGACGATGCGCGTCGGGAATGGATCGAAGGTCGATGTCATCGCCGTCGGGACACTACCTCTTCATCTACCTTCGGGATTAGTTTTAAACCTGAATAATTGTTATTTGGTGCCTGCGTTAAGCATGAACATTATATCTGGATCTTGTTTATTGCGAGACGGTTACTCATTTAAATCAGAGAATAAAGGTTGTTCTATTTCTATGAGTAATATCTTTTATGGTCATGCACCCAACGTAAATGGTTTATTCTTGTTGGATCTCGATAGTAGTACTTCACACATCCATAACATTGATGCTAAAAGATGCAAAGCGAATAATGATAGTACCACATACTTGTGGCACTGCCGTTTAGGTCATATTGGTGTAAAGCGCATGAAGAAACTCCATTCTGATGGACTTTTTCAATCACTTGACTTTGAATCATTTGATACGTGCGAACCATGCCTCATGGGTAAGATGACTAAGACACCGTTTTCCGGTACGATGGAACGGGCGAGTGATTTGTTGGAAATCATACATACTGATGTGTGTGGACCAATGAGCATTCCAACACGTGGTGGATATCGTTACTTCCTAACTTTCACTGATGATTTGAGTAGATATGGGTATATTTACTTAATGAAACACAAGTCTGAAACATTTGAAAAGTTCAAAGAATTTCAGAGTGAAGTAGAAAATCATCGTAACAGGAAGATCAAATTTCTACGATCTGATCGTGGAGGGGAATATCTGAGTTACGAGTTTGGCATGCACTTGAAAAATTGTGGAATTGTTTCCCAACTCACGCCACCTGGAACACCACAGCGTAATGGTGTGTCTGAACGTCGTAATCGTACTTTATTAGATATGGTGCGTTCTATGATGTCTGTATCCGATCTGCCAATGTCATTTTGGGGGTATGCATTAGAGACAGCCGCATTCACTTTAAATAGGGCACCATCTAAATCCGTTGAGACGACACCATATGAGTTGTGGTTTGGTAAGAAGCCAAAATTATCGTTTCTTAAAATTTGGGGATGCGAGGCTTATGTCAAAAGATTACAACCTGATAAGCTCGAACCCAAAGCGGAAAAATGCGTCTTCATAGGATATCCAAAGGAAACCATTGGGTATACCTTCTATCACAGATCCGAAGGCAAAGTTTTTGTTGCTAAGAATGGATCCTTTCTTGAGAAGGAGTTTCTTTCGAAAGGAGTGAGTGGGAGGAAAATAGAACTAGACGAGGTTATTGAACCTTCTCCCGAATTGGAGAGCAGCGCAGCGCAGGAAGATTTGGATCTTCAGGCACCGCCTTCACCAGCTAGAGAGAAAGAAGCTGATGATAGTGATCATGCAGCTTCGGTCAAAGTTCCCGTTCGCAGGTCGACAAGGTTACGTACTGCTCCTGAATGGTACGGTAATCCTGTCTTGAACATTTTATTGTTAGACAATGATGAACCTATGAACTATGAGGAAGCGATGATGAGCCCAGACTCTGGAAAATGGCAAGACGCCATGAACTCTGAAATGGAATCCATGAAGGAAAACCAAGTGTGGACTTTGGTTGACCTTCCTGATAGCCGTAAGGCTGTTGAATGTAAATGGATTTTCAAGAAGAAAACAGACGCTGACGGTAATGTCACCGTATATAAAGCTCGACTTGTCGCAAAAGGTTTTCGACAAATTCAAGGAGTTGACTACGATGAGACCTTCTCACCCGTAGCGATGCTAAAGTCTGTTAGGGTTCTACTAGCAATTGCTGCTTATTTCGATTATGAAATTTGGCAGATGGATGTCAAAACTGCGTTCCTCAACGGAAACGTTGAAGAAGAGTTGTACATGGTACAACCTGAAGGTTTTGTCGATCCTAAGGATGCTGATAAAGTGTGCAAACTTCAGCGATCCATCTATGGACTGAAGCAAGCATCCCGGAGTTGGAATCTTCGATTTGATGAGGTGATCAAAGGTTTTGGATTTGTCCAAAATTATAAAGAAGCTTGTGTTTACAAGAAAGTGAGTGGGAGCTCGGTTGCATTCCTGGTTTTATATGTAGATGACATATTACTTATTGGGAATGATGTGGAGCTGCTTAACAGTGTGAAAGATTATTTGAATAATAGTTTTTCAATGAAAGATCTTGGTGAAGCTGCATACATATTGGGCATAAAGATCTATAGAGATAGATCAAGACGCTTAATAGCACTTAGTCAAAGTAAATACCTTGAGAAGATAGTGAAGAAATTCAATATGCAGGATGCAAAGAAAGGTTCTTTGCCCATGTTACAAGGTAAGCCATTGAGTATGACTCAGTGTCCAACTACGGCAACAGAAATAGAAAGGATGAAGAAAATCCCCTATGCCTCGGCCATAGGTTCTATTATGTATGCCATGTTGTGTACTAGACCGGATGTGTCCCATGCTCTTAGTTTGACGAGCAGGTACCAGAGTGATCCTGGAGAGGCTCACTGGACAGCAGTTAAAAATATCCTTAAGTACCTAAAAAGGACTAAGGACATGTTTCTTGTCTATGGTGGTGATGAAGAGCTCTCCGTAAAAGGTTACGTTGATGCTAGCTTCGATACTGATCCAGATGACTCGAAATCTCAAACAGGGTATGTCTTTATCTTGAATGGAGCTGCGGTTAGCTGGAGGAGTTCCAAGCAAACCGTCATTGCGGCATCTACATTAGAGGCGGAGTATATGGCCGCTTCTGAAGCAGCGAAAGAAGGGATATGGCTGAAGGAGTTCGTCACTGAACTCGGCGTTGTTCCGAGCGCACTGGATCCCATGGAGATTTTTTGTGACAACACTGGTGCCATTGCTCTAGCCAAGGAACCAAGATGTCACAAGAGTTCCAAGCATATCAAACGCCGGTTTCATCAAATTCGTGAGCATGTCAATGAAGGAGATATTACCATTAGCAAAGTACATACGAATCAAAATATCGCTGATCCGTTGACTAAAGTTCTTCCACAGACAAAACATGATCAACACCAGAAGGCCATGGGTGTTAGATTTTTACCAATGTAAACTAGATTATTGACTCTAGTGCAAGTGGGAGACTGTTGGAAATATGCCCTAGAGGCAATAATAAATAAATGTTATTATCATATTTCCGTGTTCATGATATATGTTTATTTCCATGCTATAATTGTATTAACCGGAAACATAATACATGTGTGGTTGCGTAAACAACATTGCGTCCCTAGTAAGCCTCTACTAGACTAGCTCGTTAATTAATGATGGTTATGGTTTCCCAACCATGAACATGAGTTGTTAATTAATTAACGGGATCATGTCATTAGAAGAATGACGTGATGGACAGACCCAACTAAGCATAACAATATTGATCGTTTCATTAAGTTTTTATTGTCATGCCTTTTATTGTCAAGTATCCTATTTCTTAGACCATGAGATCATGTTATTCCCGGGTACTGGAAGAATACTTTGGGGACATCAACCATCGCTTCGTGACAGGGTGATCATAAAGGTGTCTTACGGGTATCTCAGAAAGTGCTTGTTGAATTACATGAATCAAGACTGGGATTTGTCCCTCCGTGTTTCGGAGAGATATACTCTGGGCCCACTCGGTAGTGCACATTCGGTAAAGCTTGCAAGCACGTGACTAATGAGTTAGTCACAGAGAATGTTGTATTACGGAACGAGTAAAGAGTACTTACCAGTAACAAGATTTAACTAGGTATAGTGATACCGACGATCAAATCTTGGGTAAGTAAAATATCGCGTGACAAAGGAAATTGTATACGGATTATAGTAGTCCACGACATAGTGGTTCAACCGATAAAGATCTTCGTTGAATGTGTGGGAGTCATTATGGATATCCTGGTCCCTCTAATGGTTATTGATCGGAGAGGTGTCTCCATCATGTCTGCACGTTCTCGAACCCGTAGGGTCACACACTTAACGTTCGGTAACGCTAGAGTAGCTCTGGGATAATTTTGTTAATGGTGTCCGAATATTGTTCGGAGTCTCGGATGAGATCCTAGACATCACGAGGAGCTCCGGAAGAGTCCGGAGGTAAAGATTTATATATGGCAAGTTGATTTCAGGGTTCCGGAAAAGTTCGGGATTTTTCGGCAGAGTGTCGGAATGTTCTAGAAGGTTCCGGAGGGTCCCATAGTGGGGCCCACCTGTCCCCAACGACCAAGGGTGGCCCACTGGTCCATTTGACCAGTCCTACTTGGTCCATGCAGCCATTCAATGGGTAGCCCTTTAAAAGGGATGTTACCACTCTTGAAAGAGGGGGTTACCACCTTTTAAATGAGAAGGGGTTACCACTATTGAAAGAGGGAGTTTCTACTTTGGAAATAAAGTGGCTGCAGCCCCTTGCCTATATAAAGAAGAGGGAGAGGTGCACACAGAGGTTGGCCATCACTGGCTTGCTGCTCCTCTACCTCCCGCGCACCGCTTGGCGAAGCCCTGCCCGCGGGAACTCTCCACCATATCCACCACCACGCCGTCGTGCTGCTGGAATCGATCCCACCTACTTCTCCCTCTAGCTTGCTGGATCAAGAAGAGGGAGACGTCATCGAGCTGTACGTGTGCAAGCCTCCGGAGGTGCTGCTCGTTTGCGGTGCTGATCGGATCGAACATCGTCAACAACTTCACCGAGCTGCGTTGAATTAAACGTTCAACGCGCGTGTTCTTCGAGGGTATGATGAACTACTCTCCCCGTTACTAGAATCTTCTAGATAGGATCTTGAGTGTTGCTTCCGCATGTGAGAGAAATTTTTTGTTTTCTATCGCGCAAACTCCTACAGCAGGTCCTGCGAACGCCTTCGTCTTTTACCTATGCTTGCTAGCACCAATGATGTGCCAGGGCGGCGTCCCACATGCGATGCGCGCACAGGTTGAAATCGTCGTTATTTCGTCTGTTTCCGGTCAAAGCCAGCGAGCTCGCTCGAATGATGTGCGATACCTGGCTGAGCTCCCCGGCACTGGCTGGCAAACATGAAACGCCAACGATCCAGCAGCAGCAGCAAGTTATGATCCACACAGTACAGTACGCCCTACGTACCGTGCACAGGACCTGCCGCCTTGGGCAGTGGCGGCAGCCTAGCCTGCTCCATTTGTCACCTGCCGCCACGGTACATGTGGTCATTTTTGACAAAAAAAATCGGAGGTGGTTCTTTTTGACACATCAGTAGACGAGGTGGTCTCTTTTGTCAAAAATTCAATGTAAGCCTAGCCAAACACCAGTCTCTTTTTTTATGGTTCTCTTGGCTGCCAAAGGCATGCCTGTGCATATCCATGTAAACTGAGTTCGTAGCTCGGCGCCCTTGCCTAATCTCCTCCGTCCTTTTCTCTGTGGATCTGAGCCTTGCATGTTGACCAAGAGCCCCACACCTGCGCTGTCTGTTCGTGTGTCGGGTATAGCAATTCTGTATTGCGCGAAAGATTCTCTCGTACAGGGCTCCCACTAGGCGCTGGTTCTCTCGATCTCACGTGGAAACTGACAGAAGCTAGCCTTTCCTCCACCATGCACTGGCTAGCTAACCTTTCCTCCACCATGCACATGCATGTAGCTGATCGATCGGAGAACACTGGCTAGCTAGCTCATTTGCATGCAAATCTTTAGAGAATCATACCTCATAAACAGTCGTCAAAATTGTAATTTATTTGCACCATTGTGATGTAGATGGTGAACTCTATAAAATGAGTGCAATATCATATATATATATATATATATTCTTATGTAAATATTGTGTATCTCATTAGACCCACATGTCACAGAAAATAACTTTGCTAATTAATTATAAATTTGTGGTACAAAATACATCAAGCAGCTAGCTAAATATTGACCATCTCCCACTGCGATGGTGAAAGGACAAGGATGTCGCCTAGAGGGGGATGAATAGGCGATTAAAACTTTTCCGGTTTAGTCTTGATAATTGCGGAATAAAACTAGGTGTTTAAATTAACAAGCCAACAATCTAAATAAACTAGGCTCACCTATGTGCACCAACAACTTATGCTAAGCAAGACAAGTAACAAGGTGATAGCAATATAGAATACTTCAAGCACGAAGACTATCACAATGTAAAGTGTATAAGTAAAGAGCTCGGGTAGAAATAACCGAGGCACGCGGAGACGAGGATGTATTCCCGAGTTCCTCCCTTTTAGGGGAGTACGTCTCGTTGGAGAGGTGTGAACCAACACAATGGTTCAACAATCACAAAGGTTTCACCTTCTTCTCCGATGAACCGCACCACAAAGGTTTGGTTCACCTTCCACTATCGGAATCCTTCGAGGCGGAAATCTGGAGCCTTTCAACAACGATCCGGGGCACAACCCACAACGGGATTGGGGGCTCCCGAACAGCTACAAGTGACCACACAAGGGTCTCAACCACCACACGGGCGTCTAGGGTCCAAAGACCCAAGAGTAACAAGTTCACAAGCTTTCAACTTCCACGAATCCTCGTGGAGAGCACAAACCGATGCACAAAGCAATGGCAAGAGCACAAGTGCTCAAATCCTTCACTCTTAAATCCACCACAAGCAACTAATGCTTATGGGGGGAGAAGAGAGGAAGAACAACGAAAAACACAACAAATGGAACTTCAAGAACTAGATCAAAATGGTTCCTCTCACTTAGAGGAGAAATGGATCGGTGGAAATGTAGATCTAGGTCTCCTCCTTCAATCCTCCAAAGATCAACGAGTTTGGGTGGAGGGATTGGGAGTAATCGAAGAAATGAGCTTTCAACAATGGAGGAGAGAGGAAAAAACGTTCCCAAGTTCTTAGGAAACATTGGGGAAGAAGGGTCCTTAAAAAGGTGCCCGAAAATCTGCCCGTTGGGCTGTTTTTCGGCCCCGGGGCGGTACTACCGGGCTTGATCCGGTATTACCGGGTCCCCGGAACTACCGGATCACTACCGGGTCACTACCGGTCAAAACCAGTCGAATCCAGTACCAAAAACACGTTTTATGCGGTAGTACCGGGCCTCATGCGGTACTACCGCACTTTGTAAAAACAGCAGAAGCACCATTACCAAAACGGGCACAACTTTCGCATACGAACTCCGTTTTTGATGTTCTTGGGCTCGTTGGAATCACCACAACGAGCTTTACAAGATCATGCAGAGAAACATCATAGTTCAACAAGGGAGGATAAAACCAAATGAGGAAAGTTAAAACATCTCAATTAAAGAACAACCGGTAAATCCTCCAACATCAAGAACCCAATAAGTTTTTCATCCGGACTCCGTTTTCTATGATCTTGAGCTTGTTTCGAAGATAATCACAAGCTTTACAAGATCATGCATATACACATCATAGTCCATCATGTGAGGAGGAAACCAAAAGAAGAGAGTTTGACTTCTCTTAGAAAAGACAAAGCGGTAAAACCTCCAACATCAAAAGCGACACAAGATATTCAAATGAAATCCGCTTTTGATGAACTAGAGCTTGGTATGGAGATGAACACAAGCTCTAAATTCTCACATGGATAAAAACCAAATAGGAACCAAGAAAGATGATATGTCAAATATGCAAAAGTTTGAGCTCACCAGAAAGATGCGATCAAGTTACTCACTTGAGAGCCCCTCTTGATAGTACGCCGTCTATCCTATAACCCGGTCTCCCACTAACACCATGAGACCGGTAAAAAAGAAAACCTATCAAGATCATACATTTGCCTTGCGCATTCCACTTGGGCTAGATGATGACGATCTTGATCTCTTCAAGTGGACCACCTTTCTTGATTGCGTTTTGCTTGGTGAAGACATCTCCAAATGCTCCCCCATACTCCATTATGGGAGAGCCTCGCTAAGCTCCGTCTTCATGTTTTGATTGCAAGCTTCAATCAAATGATATCTTCCGAGATGGATCATATTGGACTTGCACTTCATCTTCTTCTCTTGATATATATGATGGCTTGGAGATAGCATGAAAGTTCACTCAAACTTCTTTTCCAAGCCATGCTTGCAATAAGCTCAACTCTTCACAAGACCATTATTCATATAAACCCTTGAATAGAATCTTGGTCATCATGTAATCTTCTAGAGTCCAATACATTAGCTCCAATATTTTCCTATGGACAAGATCTGCAAGAATATCTTAATGCAAACATTAGTCCATAAGGATTGTCATTAATTACCAAAACCACGCATAGGGCAACACATGCACTTTCAGATGGAGATATCCAATGGTTCAACGATAAGCGACGAAGACATCCACAAGGCGCTACATGGATAACCGACATTGTTGAAGATATCTATAATCTATATCATGGCTATCCGATTAGCGATGAAAATATCCAACGTTTCAACCATAAGCGACGAAGCCATCCAAGAGTGGTAACATGGATAACCGGTGATGGCTAACCGGAAAATATTGAACATATCTAGAATCGATACCATGGCTATCTGATTGCGTGGATCACACGTTCGCTGGGAGACCCCAAGAGGAAGGTATGAAGCAGTGTAGCAGCAGTTTCCCTCAGTATGAAACCAAGGTTTAATCGAACCAGTAGGAGCAAAAAATCACTTCTGAAGGTTGTTGGTGGCGGAATATGGTACGGCGCAATACCAGGGAATCCGGCGCCAACGTGGAACCTGCACACAACACAATCAAACTATTTTGCCCCAACGAAACAGTGAGGTTGTCAATCTCACCGGCTTGCTGAAAACAAAGGATTAAACGTATGGTGTGGAAAACAGTAGTAAATTGCAGAGAATGAAAGGAACAGTGTTTGCAGTTGGTTGTATTATCAGTGTAAAAGAATGGACCGGGGTCCACAGTTCACTAGTGGTGTCTCTCCATAAAAGATAACTAACATGCTGGGTGAACAAATTACAGCTGGGCAATGACAAAATATTGAGCGCATGACAATGCATATATGACATGATGATTACTATGATATTCATGTGGGCATTACGACAAAATACATAGACCGTTATCCAACAGCGTCTATGACTAATAATCCACCGTCAGGTTGTCATCCGAGTTCCCCGTTGGTATTAAGTTGCAAGCAACGGATAATCGTATTAAGTAATGTGCGTAATGTAAACAAATGCATTAGACCTAACGGCGTACCCTTAAGCTAAGCATCGGTTATTTTATCCCTAGTGGCAACAGCACATCCACAATCTTACAAGTTATTGTCACTCTCCCAGATTACCGGAGGCATGAACCCACTATCTAGCATAAATACTCACTCTTGGAGTTACAAGCATCTACTTGGCCAAAGCATCTACTAGTAACGGAAAGCATGCAAGATCATAAATAACATATAAGATAGATTGATAATCAACTTGACATAGTATTCAATATTCATCGGATCCCAGCAAACACAACATGTAGCATTACAATAAGATGATCTTAATCATGATAGGCAGCTCACAAGATCTAAACATGATAGCATAAAATGGAGAGACAACCATCTAGCTACTGTCATGGACCCGTAGTCCAAGGATGAACTACTCACGCATCACTCCGGAGGCAGGCATGGTGATGTAGAGCCCTCCGGTGATGATTCCCCTCTCCGGCAGGGTGCCGGGAAGAGCTTCTGAACCCTCCCGAACTAGGGTTGACGTCGTCTCTGGAACTTTTCGTGGATAATGGCTCGGGTGTTTAGTATTTTCGCGTCGGGAAGAATAAATAGGCGAAAGGGCGGCGGCTGCGGAGCCACGAGGGCCCCACACCACCCCACGGCGCGGCAGGGGGGGCCCGCGCGGCCCCATGGTGTGGGTGCCACGTGGCCCTCCTCCGTCTCTCCTCTGGAATCCGTCTTCGTGTTGAAAAAATAGGATGTTCTGTCCAAGTTTCGTCAAATTCCGAGAATATTTTCAAACTAGCTTTTCTGGAATACAAAAACAGCAGAAAACAGGAACTGGCACTGTGTCATCTTGTTAATAGGTTAGTCACAGAAAATGCATAAAAATGCTATGAAGTATATATAAAACATGTAACAATTGGTATAATATCAACATGGAACATCATAAATTATAGATATGTTTGAGACGTATCACTATCCGATCATAAGCAATGAAGATATCCAATGTTCTGCATTCAGTACCATGGGTAACTTGTGATGATATGATGTTCTATGCATTACTTGAATATATCCACAAGTGAGATCAAGAGAACCGTTTGGTTGTTAACCGACCACTCCCGCCAGAGGGATTCTTTGATACGTGGCGAATATATCCGTGTGCGTCGCCGTGGGCATCCGAATGATTCTTTGATACCTGACAAAGACATCCACATCCAAGACCATGGATAACCGTGCGTGTGAATGTTACCGGCCGGTGCCGCGAGAGGGTATGACCGCTAGAACGAAAAATTTAGAACACGGAAGTTATGTGAAACGTCGAAATAAAACTGCTCGTCAAAAGATATTTCAAATGGTCACGCGAGTGCTACCAATTTAACAAAATAGTCTAATAATGTGCCGAACATCGGTACAAAATTGAGAATTTACAATCGACGAAACTCGAAACCGAGCACGGGAATGGAACCTATCCGTTGACGCACATATTTTTTGTATATATTTTATTTTGAGTTGAAGTATGCTATGTTGATTAGAGAACTGAGTAGTTTAAAAGATGCTCCGTGCGTATTCGTTGCGGCTAGGTAGGCACAGGGGGTGTCAGCAGTAGGGGTCAAACCCTGTGGAGGTGGGCCTTGGGCACTAATCCCTTTGCTGGGTTGAACACGAGAGATAGCACGGACGCGCCCTAGCGCGTTGTAACGCGACTTATCTCGTAGCTTTCTTCTTCTAATAGAGCGGCAGTGTTCCCGCTAGTTTTTCAAACAAACAAAGCGCTGTGTATTCAAGCCCTGGTAGTGTGGATCGTCTAGAGTACAGAGCCTCGCTTAGCGCTTTACGAAATGAATCAATTAGGTGCACATGCACATGAGGTCCTCGGTCACGTTCTAGGAGATCCGAGTATCAAGTGAAGTGTGTAGTCCATAGTACTAGCAACGCGGACGTTTGGCTCTCGAGCACCAGTCCACTCGAAATCATGACCGTCCTGTCGGGCGTTGTGATATGTGCCGAACTACTGTTTGCGCGAGAGAAATCAGGTATACAGGCAATACGAGCTAGCACTGTGTGCGAAATACGGGGCAGATGGGAGGGCCATTTAAACGATATGGTTGGCTGGTGTGCCGCTGTACTGGACGCTGGTCGTGTCAGGCCAGCTTCGTCAATGTCTGCATCATCTGCACGCACGGGTCAGGGCAAGAAACATTACGTACTAGTCGAGGCCTCGAACCCAGTATCTCTATTCTTCTCCCCTCCGTCTCATATCTAAAATCACCAAGCAGCGGCGCCATGGATGCTGGATGCTGTGCTTCTCCCCGGCATGGAGTTTTTCGAGCAAGCTTGGATAGAGTGGTAAGCTATCTCGATCGCTGTCTTCTCTGCTAGCCGACATCGATGTAGCAAATCTTCAACCTGCTGCTGACAAATTAAACCAACTTCGACGCGTAGCCAAGGTGCTAGTGATGACGGCGCTCAAAATCTTCGCGCAGCCGCGATGCTGGCGTTGACGAGGGAGCTGAGAAGCTTCAGGTTGGGGGAGGATCTCTGGTGCCCGGTGCAATCTTCAGTCTTCAAAAGCCATCCGAAACGGCAATGGGGTCTGAATCGGATAATACTGCTCGAGAATCACTGGGACCGGCACCGCCTAAATCCTCGTCATCCTTGAGTCCTTGTCCGCGCCGAGGGCGTCCTCCCGGCTCCCGTCGCAGGCGCGCGACGTGCACGACGCGGCCGGCCGCGTGCTCGCAGTCGCCTCGCGGTAGACTGGTAGAGCCGCGCCATCCTCCTCGGCTCCAAAAGCCGTAGCCGCGCGCACCACCTGCGCCTCCGCGCCCGGGCGGCTGCACCAGCAAGGCAGTCACGACGACCGCCAACGGACATGCTGCTTTGGCTTGACCTCCGTTCGGTGGGCCGGAGCCGGTTGTTGGTGTGAAGAGAAAATAGGAAGTCGTTACATACTCAGATGTCAGATGTGCACTGGTCTGCTCTCTCCTTCGAAACTACCAAATCTTTTGACAGTTTTTAGTCCAAGCTAGGCTTAGTAAGTGCTTAATTTTCGTCAAGGACCAAAATAAAGAAATTTGATCCAATGTTTTTTTAGGAAACGCGGTACATATAATTAGAATTTACTTAGTCGCCGAACATCTATAATTCAGTCCCAACCATATTACTACTTATAAAAAAGTATTATACTCGGTACGTGACTGTGACAATATTGGAAAAATGTTCGTAAATATCGCAAAAGATATTAATGATTTACAACCAAAATGTTCATGGTTCGAAAAAAAGTAAATTTGCAGGTTTAAAAGAAATTTCATGGGATCCAAAAATGTTCTCATGTTTAAAAAAACATATTTATAGATTTTAAAAAATGTTTAGCGGATTTTGAAAAAACAATACATTGATGGATTCAAAAAATGTTCATGCCGTCGTAGCACCCATCAGTCTGGTGCATAGCATCTCTAAGTTGTTTGCCAAGCTTCTCGCCAACAGGATCCGGCCGCATCTTGGGGAGCTGGTGAGCGCGAATCAGTCCGCCTTCGTCAAAGGCAGGAGTCTTCACGACAATTTCCTGCTCGTGCGCCAGGTCGCGAGGAAGCTGAACTCTAGACGATCCCCAGGTGTGCTGCTGAAGCTGGATGTGTCCCGCGCGTTCGACTCGATCTCCTGGTCCTTCTTGTTCGAGGTGCTCCGCAAAATGGGCTTTGGTGATGCCTTCTTACGATGGCTGGCGATTTTGCTGCGCACTGCTAGCACAAAAATCTCGGTGAACGGCGTGCCGGGTGAGAAGATCTGCCACGCGCGTGGACTCCGACAGGGGGATCCGGTCTCCCCAACCCTGTTTGTGTTGGGGATGGAGGTTCTTACGGCAATGGTGGCTAGGGCGGTGGATGATCAGTTGTTCCAGCCTATCCTGGGTGTCAGCCCCATGCAACGGTTGTCCGTCTACGCTGACGACGTAGTCCTTTTTGTCAGGCCGGTGCTCTCTGACCTTGTCGCCACCAGAGAGATCCTTCGCCTATTTGGTAGTGCATCTGGGCTGCACATCAATTACAACAAATCAACGGCGACGCTGATCAAAGGGACGGAGGTCCACGGTGAACTGGTGCTGAACACGCTTGGCTGCAGGCTAGCGCAATTCCCAATCCAATATTTGGGCTTGCCGCTGGCGCTGCGCCCTTTCACGAAGGACGAATGGCAGCCGGTGCTAGATAGAACCCTGAACACGGTGCCGGCTTGGCAGAGAGGGATGCTGGCGAGGCAAGGAAGGCTGGTCCTGGTTAAGACGGTGGTTGCTGCTAGACCTATTCACCATCTGCTGGTCTCAGTGGCACCCGTCTGGATGTTAGAGGAAATTGAGCAATGGATGCGATCCTTCTTCTGGGCTGGGGAAGAACAAGCAAACGGAGGTAAATGTCTGGTCGCCTGGGAAAGAGTTTGCTTGCCAAAGAAGTTCGGTGGCCTCGGGATCAAGGACTTACGCCTGCAGGGCATTGCGCTTCGTGTTCGATGGGAATGGCTCAGACGTACTGACCCCAGCAGGCCATGGCAAGGGTTGCCGATCCTCAGGGACCCGGAGACGGAGGCTGCGTTCCAGAGTCTGGTCCACATCCAACTGGGCGACGGCACGACAATCCTTTTCTGGAAGGACAGATGGATGGAGGGGTGCTCTATACGTGAGTGCGCTCCGGAGGTCTGGGCTCTGGTATCCGAGCGTGCGAGAGCTTCTAGGATGGTGGCACAGGGTGTGCCGAATGATACCTGGCTTGAGGACCTGGTGGGGACGCCGAGCAGAGCCGCCGCAACTCAACTAGTGCGGCTGTGGCTTCGGATCGCTGGAGTTCGCTGTCAGATAGGGGTGCCAGATGCCTACAGCTGGACCTGCTCGTCGACTGCCATATACACTGCGAAATCGACGTATGATCGCCTGTGCCTTGGGAGGGTGCGTGCAGCGACGGCGGACTGCATTTGGAGCACCTACGCACCGCTAAAGTGCCAAATCTTCATATGGCTCGCGCTGCAGCACAAGGTTTGGACTTCCGACAGGCGTTTTAGGCACGGGCTGCAGGACCAAACCTCTTGCTGCTTTAGCTGTTTGCAGGACGAGGGTAACATCGAGCACGTCCTGCTGCAGTGCGTTTATGCGAGGGAGACTTGGTACCTCTGCTGCCAGTTGCTTCAGGTGAACGTCAGGGTGCCGGAGTCCACGGACTGTTTGGAGCCATGGTGGCTTAGGGAGCGACAGCGCTTCTCAGGCAAGCATAGGAAGAAGTTCGACACAGCGGTGATCCTAGTCTGCTAGTCGATATGGAAGCAAAGGAACGCAAGGGTGTTCAACAACGTTCGTCAGCAGTGCACTGCACCTGTACTGGCCCAGCGGATCGCTGACGAGCTGAAGGTCTGGTTCAGAGCGAGAGTTCGTGGAGAGAGGAGTAACATGATGTCGCGAGAGTAGGCTTTAGATTGGAGTGGACCGAGCCCTGTTTTGACAGGTGTTTGGTTTCTTGTAAACTTGTTTCTGCCTTCTATATAAATAAGGTGCACAATTGTGCACTCTCTAAAAAAAATGTTCATGAGAGATTAAAAAAATGTTCACTATTCAAAAAAGTGTAACACTGGGACTTCGAAAAAAAGTTTAGTGGTTCGAAAAAATTTGCACCTAAGTTTGAAAATATATTACGTTCATGGTTTAAAAAAAGTGTTAAAGTGAGTTTGAAAAAATGTTCATATTTCAAATTTGTGTCAAGGTTTAAAAAAACACACGGGATAAAATGGCAGGCTCAAACAAAATCGGAGTTTGAATGTTAACGGGTTCAAAACAAAGCATGTGGTTTGTTAGAATGTTAATGGTTCAAAAGAATATGCTCATTGATTCAAAAAAAATTAAGATCTAAAACAAGTTTAAAATTTGATAAATCAATAATTTCAAGGTTGGACAAGTGTGCATAGTTTTGCGTGCATATCTTAATATATCTAGGCGCACGAACCAAGTTTATCAAATGTCATCTTAAAGGTATTGGTGAACATGACCCATTATCTATTTGCGGTTCGTCGTAGATGGAAGTGGATGATGAGTGTGTTCCGGGGTGTGCGAGGCCATTGATAAATCATCGCCCAAGATTGCACAAGTTTGAGAAATTGTTGAAGTTTGATAGAAGCAAGTACACTTAATCAGGATTAATATTGTATTAGCACTGCTAAATGATGTTTATGTAGAAGGGTTTGTATTTGATTTTATTTTTTAACACGCGAGGTTTATTCAATTTTATTTATAAACATCCAAAAGTAGCACTTGAAATTTGAAGAGAATGGGAAATATGGTCGACCACATCTAATCTGTTTATTCAGTGTTAAAATAAGTTTAGTAGGTTGGACCAGTTTCAGTTCACATGAGCATGCGAAGAGAGATGAAGAAGTTATACGGTGCTATGCTACTTGCAAAATCTGAACATTTTCAAAAAAAAAGGGAACAAAAAACGTTCCCAGAGTCTTAAGAAATAGCCACAACTATAAAAATGTTCATGAACTTGAAAAAGAATGTGCTTGAATTTCAAAAAAGTTCACAAAAAAATTCATGAATTTCAAATGTTGTGAATTTCAACAAAGTTCATGAAACAATGTTCATTAATTTTAAAATGGTTTGTGAATTTAAAATTTCCTGAATTTCAAAAAAGTGTATGGATTTAAAAAGTTCATGAGAAATATTCATGGATTTGAAAAAATGTTCATGAATTCGAAATGGTTCAGGAATTTGAAAAGTCTTCAAATAAATATGAAAATGTTCATGAATTTTAGAAAAAGACGTACCGCTCATGCCATTCCCTAGATGTGAAGACATTAGCTGACTGAAGAACAAAAAAATGCAAAAGGAAGACAAGTCTGTTAATCAAAAATTGAAAAGAAGAAACGAAACACTCATACCGAATAAATGAAGCGCTCGCTCAGGCGAGTGTAGACTTTTGTGGGCATTTGTAAAAACGCCGGCACTGGTTGTCTCCCTCCCGCCGGACGAAACGCTCAGGTCCTGATTGTGGCCTGCCTGCAGATGAGCGGGAGAGCTGGGACAAGAGCGGCCATGGAGTTGGTTGTGCTCTGGGACATCTTCGAGTGGAACAATGGTGTGTGATGAGCTCGCTGAATGAGGGGATAAATATTTGAGGTCGGCAGAACGCCAACGGTTCAGCTAGAACGGCTACGGTGCTGAACACCTACGTACAAGCATAGTCAGCCTACGTGTGTGCCGTGTCAATCTTCCATACACCAGCACACCTGCGCGCCATTAATGAGACGGGCTAGTAAATGGCAGCACCTGTTCTGTACGTCCCCCACCCCTACTGTTCATTTTTATATACGAATGGCATAATGATATATACGCGTACAGGTACAGGTACAGGTGGACGGATGGTCTGATGGCCACACTGAATGGCTCAGATAACGGGTGCCATGGTGCTCGAGAGCCAAAAGGCATTTTCGATAGTACTAGTATTTATATAGTCCATTTCGCAGGTTGTCCATTACATCCAACACAGGCTTACAGACACTACGGGAAAATGCCTCTCCGCCGAGTGGTCAAAAGACTCGGCGAAGGCCCAAATCCAGCTCGGCGATGCCTTTGCCGAGTATGGAACTCGGCGATCTAGACTCGGCAAAAAACGCCTCGGCGAAGAGGCTTCGCCGAGTGCCTTTTGTCGGGGGGACTCGGCGAAGCCTTCGCCGAGTGTCTTTATACCCCACTCGGCGAAGAAAAGCAGATCCAGCCCGTCCCTTGTCAGATGTGTGTCAGACGAGTGTCAGGCATTCGCCGAGTCCGGGGACAAGACACTCGGCGAAGACATGGCGCACAACCGCGCGACACGTGTCCAGAAATGGCGGGCTCGGTAAAGAATTTCGCCGAGATGATATCTTCGCCGAGTGCCAGGCTTGCTGTTCGCCGAGCCTCAGCTTCGCCGAGTGCCTCCTTCGCCGAGGCTTTGCTTCGCCGGGTGCGGCTTCGCCGAGTGCCGCGCGGTCACCACGTGCTCGGCAAAGGTGGACCAAAAGGTCACCTGGGGAACATGTTCGCCGAGTGGCAGACTCGGCAAAGGGGAACGTCTCGGCGAAGCACGTTCCCAGGTGAGCGTTTTGGCTCCTGGAGCACCGCTTCGCCGAGTGCCTTACACGGCAAAGGCGTCTTCGCCGAGTGCCCAACTCGGCAAAGATGCCCAAATTGTCCAGATTTTTCCTGCTTTAATTGCATTCCCTGCACAGAAACAGTAATATAGTTGTATATGCACATCTGCTTCACTAGCAGGCACAGAAAATAGATAGAACACAACAAATGCACAAACACAATTTTGGTAGCACATCACACACATCATTTTACAAAAGTTTGGTAGCACATCCAACAAAATAACAATATCCGAAGTTCACAAGAACAATATCCATAGTTTGGTTCAAAGAAACACACCAACAATATCCATAGTTTGGTTCAAAGAAACACACCGCTGATCCAACGGCTGACAAGCGCACGAAGGAAACACACGATCCGTGTGCTTCTTCCGGATCCAACGGCTCACCAGCGCTCGAAAGAAACACACCGCTGATCCAATGGCTGACAAGCGCAAGAAGGAAACACACGATCCGTGTGCTTCTTCCGGATCCAACGGCTCACCAGCGCTCGAAAGAAACACACCGCTGATCCAACGGCTGACAAGCGCACGAAGGAAACACACGATCCGTGTGCTTCTTCCTGATTGGGCATACTACGGCTCATATCTGAAAAGAAACACACACCGCTTCCCGGCTCCGTCTTCCCGCCATTTCTCACTATATATATGTAGTCATGGCCTCCATTGGCATAGCACATCTAAACTCATATCTGCAACCTCATCACTCTCCCATGGCTTCCACCGTACCCACTCTAACCTACTCGGAGGCGGAGGCGCTTTGCGCCTCGAACTACCCCTGCCCACCCGGCTACGACGTCCCCGTCGGCTGGAGGCTGAGCACCGGAGGCGTGCCGGTCCCTCCTATCCCTCAAGGTTTGGCGCGCCGGGCGGCCATCACGAACCACTACTACCTCGAGCTCACTCCGGAGCAGCGGATGGATTCCCGCTGGCATCCAGACTATCGCCCAACTTGGGACGCCTTCTTCATCGAAAGGCGTGAGAAGGCGCTCGCCAGGTACGACGAGGACCGCCCGCGTCCTTCGAACTTTAACGAGGGCGGCCGTCGGCTGTGGTGGGCCGGCCGGACTCTCAAGAGGGTCATGGACTACATCACGGCCGGCGATAACCCCGCCTGCGCTACCCTCAATTACAGTCCAGGAGACAACCCCCGTCAACGACTACATCACGGCCATCCGACGACAGCGACGACGACAACGGCGACTACGACGACTACACCCACGAGTATTATAGGCCTAGGCAAGAGTATGACTAACCTGAGCCACATCATTGGTTAGGACAAAATGGTTTGTTGTCATTCGTCTATGTACCCAAGTTTGTTGTCATTCGTCTATGTACCCAATGTTTGTTATCGTTCTTCTATGTACCCAAGTTTGTGGTCATTCGTCTATGTACCAAAGTTTGTTGTTATTCGTCTACGTACCCAAGTTTGTTGTCATTTGTCTATGTACCCAAGTTTGTTGTCATTCGACTATGTACCCTTCATTGGCAGTTGTTGATTCATTTTTTCCGGATGATTTGTGTTGGACGCCACGAATTAATCCGGATGAAAAACACATAGCTGAAACAAAACACACGGTTCCTCCGAATGTCCTTGCATTCAGTGTCGGGTCGGGCATAGCTAGGGAACCCGAATATTTTGTGTTCGAGCACAAGGTAGAATATATGAGTGAGTAACCTGGGAAACAAAACACACGGTTTCTTCTAGCTACAGCCCGACACTGATTCACGGTTGAATGTCGTTGCATTCAGTGTCGGACATAGCTAGGGAACCCGAATCTTTTGTGTTTGAGCACAACGTAGAATATATGAGTGAGTAACCTGGGAAACAAAACACACGGTTTCTCCTAGCTACAGCCCGACACTGATTCACGGTCGAATGTCGTTGCATTCAGTGTCGGACATAGCTAGGGAACCCGAATGTTTTGTGTTTGAGCACAACGTAGAATATATGAGTGAGTAACCTGGGAAACAAAACACACGGTTTCTTCTAGCTACAGCCCGACACTGATTCACGGTCGAATGCCGTTGCATTCAGTGTCGGGCATAGCTAGGGAATCCGAATGTTTTGTGTTTGAGCACAACGTAGAATATATGAGTGAGTAACCTGGGAAACAAAACACACGGTTTCTCCTAGCTACAGCCCGACACTGATTCACGGTCGAATGCCGTTGCATTCAGTGTCGGGCATAGCTAGGGAACCCGAATGTTTTGTGTTTGAGGGTCACTTCGATCCGGCAAGACATCTCCGATGATCTACAACCGTCCGGCAAGACGTCTCTGATGATCTGCAACCGTTTGGAGACGTCTTGCCGCTGGTTGCCCAAAGATGCCTATCCGAGTGACGCTGGAATGTTCTGTGTGAGTGAGTAACCTCAGTGGCCTATTTATAGGCGTCGTTAGGGCTGAAAACGGCGCCAAAACGAGACGCAAAACTGGTGAAAAAAGCGGGAAAACCGCACACTTTGCCGAGAGGGACACTCAGCGAAATTAATAACTCGGCGAAGTTTTGGCGCGAAACCACCCGGCGAAGAAATGGCGCGGGGCAAAAATTCGTTTCCCGCCCTATACTTTGCTGAGTGCTGGCCACCGACACACTCGGCAAAGGGGACCTAATTCGCGCGGCAAACCCAGAAAGTTTCGCGCGCATTCTTTGCCGAGAGGGGCACTCGGCAAAGAAAATGTCCATTAAATTTTTTTTTAACGGTGACATCTTCGCCGAGTGGGACACTCGGCGAAGGGCAGCTCCATCACGACGCCCGTGGGTCCCACTGTCTCGAGCCACGTGTCCCTCCTTTTCGCCATGAGCATAACTTTGCCGAGTGTCTTTTTTGCTCGTTGCCGAGAAAATTCTTATTCGCCGAGTGCTTGGCTCGGCGAAGTATTATTTGGCCGAGTGGTATGCACGTCGCCGAGTGTTCTTTGTCCTGCGTCGGCGTAGGGCTCTTCGCCGAGTTGCCCCCGTGTTTTAGCACTCAGCGAAGCTGAGACCACTCGGCGGCGAGTCAGTTTCCGTAGTGAGAACCACGAGACGACTTCCATGATTCCTACCTCAATCCTGATTTGAAATTTAATCCAGCTTATGGACGTAACCGACCGTCGTACTTAGATGTCAACAGCTTAAAGAATTGCATGCCGGCAAAACAATGATAATTATTAGACAAAAGAACAGATGAGAATCGCGTGGCACACGTGATAAGCTACCTCAAACAAAAAAAAAGAACAGATGAGACACTGAGAACTCGATACTACTCCATTACAAGCCTGCAACAAGCTATAGGCACACGAGCTACGTACGTACAAGAACTGAACCAAACGTACATTGGCTACAAGCCAGCACACGTAGACAGAGATGCATAAACACACACCATTGAAAATTCGCAAGTGCAACACTCGCCAGATCGACATCCATCAACAATGCATATAACTAGATGATAACTAGAGGCGGCGGCGCGGTCAGCCGGATGGACACATCTGCCCGGCAGAGGGGCCGTAGAAGAGGACGCTGACGGGGTTGTAGATGCCCTGCATCCCCACCGGCGGGTTGGTGTAGTTCTCCCTGACGATGGAGAGCCCGATCCCCTTGTTTGGCGGGTAGACAGGCATGTCGCAGTGCGCCGTCGGCGACGTGCCCAGGTAGATCTTGCAGTTGCGCTGGCTGAAGTTGGCCAGGTCGAAGAACATCACCAGGAAGTAGCCGCGCTCGTCTGACACCGTCGCCGTCACGTTCACCTTCTTCTTCCCGTAGCACACCAGCTGCGCCGTCGCGCCTGCGGGAGGGAAACGACCAAATTGACGTCAGCTTGCAGCTTAATACTAGCAAACTAGGAGTAGCTAGGATCTGGGCGATGCAAGCAAACCTTGGAGGGGTGACGCGTCCAAGTCGTGGCTGTAAAACCTGCTGGAATTGCATGTCTTGCAGTAGATCACTCCCTCCACGACCACGAACGGCTGGACCGGCGGCGGCGGCAACACGTACGCGGGCGACGGCGACGGCGACATGTCCGTGTCTACCCACGGTGGCATAGCCGTGTTACTTGCTGTGGACGGGGGCATGGAAATGCCATTGGGCGGCGACGGCAGCGCCGACGCTGGCGCCATGGCCGAGTTATCGGCCGCCATCACATGGTGGGAAGGGAGTAGCAGCGCGCCAATGGCGAGTAGCGCCGTTCCGACTACGGCTGCGTAGCTCCTCATCTCTGCTCAACTCACTGACGGCTTTTGCCTGCCAACGCTGGTGTATCGACTAAAGTAAGAATGAACTGCGTGATCAGATGTGTCTGGGCACGGGCTAATTTATAGGGTGATCGATCTGGCCGCTCGGCTGGTTCCAAGTTTGACCCGACGAGCAGACGCAGTGCGGCTAAACCAGATTCCGTTCACAGTTAATGCCTTTGATGTCTTACGCAGTAGCAATAGACTAGGCAGGGTAAGAAAAATGCAGAGTGCTTCTCCCTCGATCGGAAGTTAAAATCTGCTTCTTGAGTTCTTGTCATGTTTGCTGCACAACGGTAACAAACAAAGATGGCAGTCTCTCTTACTCTTGGGATTGCTCGTTTGGGAAGTGTGTTGATGAATTTTAAGATGTGGTTTTCGGTGCAGCAAAATCGATCCGTTCGTGAGAGTGCGCGCGACTCCGACTTCGTTTGACTTCACTTCACCATAGTGACTGCAATGATGGTTGCGCCTTTCTTCGGCGGCAGCTTCGCATTCCCGCTGCACACTGTCAATTGTTTAATCTCGGCCATAAATGCTCGCATCGCTAAATCTCGACCAAAGTGACGCCTGAGATTTGAACTAGAGGCCGGGCCACCCTGGGTAATCTGCCAAGTTGCTTCAGCAGATTCTGTTTTGGTGTGTCAGGTGCTCGCTTCGCTTGGATCCATCTGCTCGGAGCTCGGTAATCATCGATCCTGGCGCTGGCCGTTTTACACTTGTTCAGTTCAACCTGTTTTTTCAAGGTTGCACAGTCCATTTAAGAGTGTGCATGAACGACACCTTTCCTACGTACTACACACACATTGTCTACACATCACTGTAGTTGCAGTGACATCTTAATATCGACGGAACACATCATCTCCCGCATAACACGCCAACTAAAATTTGATGTCCAATGGATGAGATACAACAACCTTAGATATTGGCTCTCGGCTTTACGGTCCTCTGTGACAGGAAGCCCTTATAGAAGCTCTCATGTTCCATGTGACAATTAACGGGAGCACAAGAAAGATTACTCAATCGTGTCATTTAGGTGGTCAATGAAAATTTACTCAGTCGTGCCAAACAGATGGCCATATAGCTATGCAATGGATTAAGCTGAGGTATTTCCTTTTTCAGCCCAGCTACCTGGTGGCATACTAGTAGACTGCAAGATATTTAGTTCATATGTGCTTTCACTTTTTTCGTTGTTGATTCATGTTTCGACTCTTAGCCATCCGTGATTTGTAATAACATTTTGGACAAACTATGCCATAAAAAAATGTGTGGATCATGGATGCAGAGGCCAGGTCCCCTTTTCGAAAAAATGAAATCAAAATAGTCTTATTTTTCCTTAATAAATATGTTCCCTTGCTCTCCCTTGAGTAATCTTATCCGGGATGACAAACATTTTCGACAACTCCGTATTGTGAGCTCGCGGATTAGTATTCCAGGGGTGTGAGGAGGAGGATACGACAAACGAGGTTTTGGCGCCAGCACGGTGGTGATGTGGGGGGGGGGGGGGGGGGGGGGGGTGCATGCCACCATCAGCACAATTCGGGGACAATGTGCATGATATTCGTATGAAGCAACAAATACATGAAGAGCCTTGTCGGAGGTGGAGGCGTTTCACACGATGAGCTTTCAAGAAGTTGTGTCTGGCTGCGGGTGATCGGTGCGCGTGGACGCGACATATCCTTAACTTTCCTATTTCTCTTCTTGGACTCTCCTTAATCCTTGTTGATATATGAACAAGACAACAATGAACGAAAGGAAAGCCTCCTCCGTTCATTTGCAATTCATGAAGGATACGTGGGTTTAGAGCGAAGCTCACAAAGTGTCCGCTTACGCATGCGGGGTGGGCTTCACGGCACCACGAAGGTCCCGCTCCCACTTGCGGCCTACTTATGGCGGCCACTGTGGTAATACCAGAATAGAGACATTGTCATTGTTTCAACGCCAGCCAACGCTTGTTATGTGGCTAGCAAAATTAGAATTGTGTTTGGTCTGAAACTAGACTAATCCCACCAAAAAGTGGGCAAATAAAAAGAAACATAACCCAAGAAAAGCAACAGGAAACCAAAAAAAAAATATGGAGGAAACCAGCCAAAAGTTGTACAGCGTAATGTGCCGGTCCATCTACTGCTGGGTGCTCCCGTAAGTTTCGCACGGAGCGATGAATAGAATTCACCGACGCGCTCTCTAGGCTGTGGCCTGTTAATGATTAACCTTCTGGGTTCAGGCTCTATGTAGCCCATTACGAACTTCAGTAGCACACAACTGGGCCCAGTGTTGAAGGACGATGGCAATGGCCCAGGTCAGTCCTGGTGGCTGAAAATCTAATCCAAGCCATCGATAACTGATCAGACGGTCAACAACATTCAAGTGCTAGGGTTCTCCTCCGCTGCCGGCATTATAAGCCGGCCCTTGACGCCCACAATGGCACAATAGACCATTGCATTGCAGCCGCCTGATGATTTCCTAATCCTAACCTCCGTCCCTCTGTGCTGCGGTTACCTCTTGGTAGTTCGTGTTTTGTTGATGTGATTTCTTTCTCTGTGTTCTCTTTTAATAGATTTCTATTATCCGGAGCAGTGATGAGATTATTCAATGAGTATGATCTTTCAGGTGTGATTATAAATCGCTACGTTCTTTCTGAGCTCCTTTCCTGTGTCTTGCTAGTGTTTCATCTGGAATTTCTCTTTTCGTTACATTGTTGTGTTTTGTTTCAAACTAATTCTTCGTTCTTCAGATCTACTAGTAGATATACATCTTTTTCCCTTTTTCTTTTCGCTTTTCAATATGAATATTCCTGTTTCACGTCTGTTCCATACAATAGAGATTCAGTAGTTAGTTATGCACGCTATGCCGAGACTCTACAGATACGGACCACAGATTTGTCCTCACAATCAGATACTCATAACTTGGGATCTGATGGATACCCATTGCAGTGGTCTGCCCATTACACATAAATTGTATAACAGTGTTATTTTGTAATCGGTAGTATAGATTTAAAGACTGTTAAAGACAGAAATCTCAATGAAAAAAGAACAAGAGTTCATTAGGATAATAAATGGAGATTAATCGTCCACATTGATGTGCAGTACAATAGTATTCGCTGTTGTCTTGTCTGTTAGCAAACAAGTGTTGACTACTGTAAACCCACTTCTTGTCTTTGTTAAGTGTATATAAATTCTCCACAGTGTATAGACTGCCAAATTTTCCTAACCAAGGGCCCACAGCAGGTTCTCTCTCCTCACAAAGTACAGATTTCACTCACTTTTTACATATTTTATTGATTGGCAAGAAAATGGAGCTAGCTCTTCTAGTTGCTCCCACGTCAAATTTGGCTTTGGCACTACTCCACAATGTAGGAACCGGCTGACATAGCCAAATTTGCTATTTGGCACTCCAATTTGGCATAGACTGTGGGTGCCCTTAAGCAACCAAAATTTAAATTCCTTACATGCCCTTGTGGTCACCAGGAGAGTATTTATATCATCATAATTTGTAATCATGCCAAGCTAATCCTCCATATGCAATAGCTTGTAGTTAAACTATGGTATCCATGACAAGGAAGGAGGACGGTTGGTGGCCTGGTCCTAGTCTCTTTGAAATATGAGCAGCTCAACTCAATCTAACGATTGAATTTTGTGTTTTTAATTCTACTAAGGCTGAACATCTGCGCCAAACATAATTTTTAGCATCTGAACTATCTTTTTGTAAAACAAAATCCCTGAATTACCAATTGGGTCTGTCCAATTTTTTAGCATATAAACTAGCTTTTTGTAAAACAAAATCCCTAAATTACCAATTGGGTCTGTCCAATCGACAGTGTTATTGTCTTTTGAATACACTGAAGGTGGATTTTGCAACGGCATAATTAGCATCTGCCAAATGATATGGATCTCCAGGGAGCCCTTGATTTTGAAAAATATAAAAATCCTATTTTGAAGCTTCAAAATATTCCCAAAAAATCCTGAATGTAGATAATGATGCATTCTATCAGCGTGAAAAATTTCAATTCAAAATAATTCATATTTTGAGCTACATAAAAATAACAAAAACTGAGAGATTTGGTAGACTTTTAGTTTTCCATAGTGCACTACTTCAAATTTCTTTGTCATTTTTGTGCGGGGTCAAATAGATATATTTTTACTTGAGATTTTATGCGTTTGTAGAATACAACATTATCAACATTTACACTGTGTTTGTATGTAGGAATTGGGGCCTGGAATTAGGGAATCTGGAATTGGGCATCAATTTCCACCGTTTGGAGTGGTCGGGGAATCTGGGCTTGGAAACGCCGAGCAATTCCCATCGCATCCCCCCGTAAGTGTTCGCTCGGGCCAAATGTTTCCGAGCCTGGAGGCTGGGAATCTCGCGAAACAAGTCTCTCCCCCTCGCGAGCAAGGTTGACCCAGGCGAAACGGCGGTGCCGACGCCGCAGCCAGGTACCTCCCGCTCCCCTTCCTCTCCTTCACGTCGCCGCACTCTCTCCCGCCTCCAACTGGTTCGTTCCTTGCCGGGGCCGCGCCGTCCTTCCCTCTCTGAGTCGCGCCACCCTCGCAAACCCTAGATGGGGCCGGCGGCAGGATGGGGCCGGCGGCGGGATAGGACGGCGATGGGATGGGCACGGCGCCGGGATGGGGCCGCGCCCTCCTCTCTCTCTCTGAGCCGCGCCATTGTCTCTCCCTCTGTACTCTTTCACTCCGACGGACAGCTCCGTTCTCACATATTGATACTTTTTTGTTCATTTGAAAACTGCAGATTGTTGATTCGAATTGCTTGTCCTAGCAGTTGATTGAAGGTACAACACATCTCTGCCCCTAGCTTGTACTAGTAGCTGAGTCGACCATGAATTTGTGCTATATGAATGTGAATGTGTGACCATGTGTTGTTGCTAGTATAGTGTGCAAATTGGGTACTGTCATATGAATGTGAGACCATGAATTTGTGCTATACATTTATTTAAACAATGCTCTTTTCATCATGTTCATTGTAGCCTTTTCATCATGTCTCAACAAGAGTTGGTTGCTTATGTTACCGAAGAGAACAAAAGAAGAAAAGGGAAAGGATAATATTGGCACAGAAGTATTTTGAAATATCATGTCTTGCATTAGCTTATCTTAGTACTCAACGGGCACCTAGAGACCTCAGATGCTTTAATGATGAGGAGGAAACGGTTAGATAACGGACGTACATCTTGAAAAAAAACTTATGATGGGTCCGAAGCAACTTGCTATGATAAGCTACGCTTAACAAATCGAAACTTCCATGATCTTGTTGCTATGCTGCGTGTGAAGTGTGGTCTCAAAGGTAGCATGTTCATGAAGAAGATGTTGCTATGAGTTGTTGGTCATGGACTTAAAATGAGGATGTTGGGTGGCACGTATTGTCGGTCTACTGAGACAATCAGTAGGCACTTCTCTACTGTGTTATCAGCAATTATGTCTCTAACCGGGGAGTTCATCAAGCTTCCCGATCCTTCTACCAGTCCTCCTGATTACAAGTGGAAGTGGTTTCCTAATGCACTTGGAGCTCTAGATGGGTGTCATATTCCTGTGTTTGTCAATACTGCTGACAAAGGGAGGTATAGGAACAGGCACCAAGAAATCAACACTAACATGCTAGGTGTGGTAGACTGGAATATGAAATTTCTCTATGTCTCCTACCTGGTTGGGAGGGTTCGGCATCGGACTCGAGAGTGCTAAAAGATGCTATGAGAATCGATCGTGAAGATGCATTTGTTGTACCACAGGGTACGACTCTTTCTCTTTGCGTTTCATTTCTCATATTTACTTGCTCACTAACTAATGTACTTATCAATAGGAAAGTACTATCTTGTTGATGCTGGCTATACCAATGGACCTGGATTTCTATCTCCATTCAGATCCACTCGGTACCACTTCAAAGAGTGGGTTGCTAGTCAACAACAGCCCCAAAATGAAAAAGAGTTGTATAACTTGCGCCATTCTCGTGCTAGAAATTGTGTAGAGAGAACCTTCGGCTTGTTGAAGAAAAAATGGGCGCTACTGCATTCTTGTTCTTTCTTTGACATAGAGGACCAGGTAACACATGTCCATTTGATTGTTCATATGAGCCATCATGTGTTCCTCCGTTAACTATGAACCAAATATTTGCAGATTCGAATTATTAATGCGTGTTGTGTGCTACACAACTATGCAAGGGGTAGGCAGCATGTGAGAGATGATATTTTGCTTCCGGAAGTCGACGCTGAGCTAGCGGCCATGACTCCTGAACCTGTTGATGATGCCACTTTAATTAGAACTGTCGACAAACCGCTGCATGGAAGAACTTGCAACAATTTGCGGACGACATGTTTGCTGACTACCTTCTGGCGCATGGAGAACTAGAGTTCGAGTAGATGAGTAGTGATGGAGTAGATTGCTAGCCGTGTTGGTGCCCTTTTTTTTGCTAGCTATATGATGGTGCTCTTTTGTGTTGTACCATGCTGGCCGTGATGGTGCTCTTTTGTTATTGCTAATATATATGTCACTTGAACAAGCTCTTTTGTTATTGCTAATATATATGTCAGTTGATCAAGCTCTTTTGTTATTGGTAATATATATGTGACTCGAAATTGCTCATTTGTACTTTTGTTCTTACTTTTATGCACATCCACTTGTAGAACCATCATCATGGCCGAACCAAAAGGAAAGAAAAATAGGGTTTACACTGCAGGGACTCCTGAGATGGCCTCGACATTGTTGGTTGTCCTTGTTGAGCATCACAACAATGGTGACCATGCTCAAAATGGTTGGAAGCCACATGTGTACAATGCTTGCATTAGGCATGTCAAGGATATGTGTAATGTTGACATCGCGGAGGAAAACATAAGAGGAAGAATTAAAACATTTGACAAGCAATATGAGATTGTTAGCAAGATGCTTGCTCAGAGTGGTTTTGGATGGGATTGGGAAAATAACATGGTGACGGTTGAAAGTGATGAAGTGTGGTCTCGATATGTGGAGGTACTAAGAATATTATCTTATTTTCTGATTACTTTTGTAAGTACAATATCATCTTATTTCTTGTGTTTTGTGTAGGCTAACAAAGATGCACGTGCCTACAAGAACAAGGTAGTTAACAATTAGGACTCTCTCAGTACCATATATTCGAAAGATCATGCGACCGGTGAAGGTACTAGGACAGGTGCTGAGGGCGTTCAAGAACCACAAAACACACAAGAAGAAACTCCTGAGGCGCCTCCAAAGAGGCAACGTACCGGGGATGCTATCTTGTGCATGATGGGAGAAGTGAAGATGACATTTGAGGATGCTATGAAGTCAACCGAGCCACTTCCTATGCCAAAGGTGACTCCTCCAACTGAAACCCTTGATGCCCTGAAGAAGGTACCAGACTTGGAGGATAGTGATATGCTGAGAGCGTATGGGAAGTTGATCGTCAATGAGCGCTTGGTTGAAGCACTCATGGCACTCCCCGGGGGGATAAGGAAGGCATGGCTCCTGACCTTGGGTTAATGTAACAAGTCCCTGTTTGGTTGATGTATGACTACTATGCACTTTGTTATTCACAAATTATCTAGTTGTGCTATGTGTAAGAGACATGAACTACCCACTTGTACTATTTGTAGAGACAAAATTATTATCCTTTTGTTGTTGGTACTTCAAAACTACTTAAATCTACTTGGGTTATTATTTGTGACTTGATTTCGAATTTTTAATCTTATTATGTGTGCAAAATAATATATCAATATTCAAATATACACATACAATTGTTTTCATACTTTTACCAAGTTTTTTATTGTCCAAATTCAACAAAACATCCAATTCCAAGATTCATACATCCAAACATGAATTGGAATTGTGTGCTACCCTCTGATTCCAGCCATAAATTACATTCGCAACCAAACAGCGGAATTGGAATTGAAGACCATTTCCTTTCCATCTGGGAAATGGAATTGCCAATCCAATTCAATTCCCAGGAAACTTTCCTACATCCAAACACAGTGTTAGGATTTTTATAGCATTTTTTTGAAGTTTGAAAATACGTTTTTTGAAATGCTCAAAATAAAGAGCTCCCTATAGCTCGGCATCCATTTGTCCACACACCTACAAAATACGGCTAGTTTATACTCGTGAAACTATTTGAAAATAAGCTATACGAGATGAACATGCTCTATCATGATGATCGTGGCCATGATCAAACCCGCGCATGTTGTGTGTTTCTCTCAGCGTATCTTCTTCCGTCCCCCTTCTCCTTCAACCCAGGCCCACCACTGTGCACCGCACGAGTTGGCGTCGTGGCACTGTGGCTTGGCGTGTCTAGAACGAGTAGTAGACTTATGATTTGGGGGTGCCCATCGACAGAGATGAACGGGGTTACGGTTGACCTTCGAGGGACGGTCAGGGCAGCGGTAGACCAGCGGAGGCGGAGATATGAGGAGGGACATATAGTGTGGCGGTCCGGCCAGTGATTGCTGCTGGAGGGGATCCCTTGTCCGGCGACGGCGGACATCGGTTTTCTTGCCTCTAATCTTCTTCCCTCCTCTCCTTACTTGCTCTTCTTCTCCCCCTCTACATGAATAGTTGAAATTTTGTCTGTTGGACACGGTCATCCGTTAACTAACGATGGGCCTATACAAGAATAATTAATCATTTGTGTACGAGCTGATTGTTTTAAAAGGAGTATGCATGTTAGCTATACTATTCTGCGGTACACAAAAAAAGTTTTCTGTTATGCATGTTAACATTGTCCTCCTCAAGTTCCTAACCCTTCTTGTGTCCTCGGCAGCCATCTCGACTTTTATCTCCGCTTTCAATTGGGCTAATGCGACGTCGACGACCTTATGCTCAGCTTAGGCGACAAGTGCATCGACCATTGATATCGACATCGCCTACTGTACACATTTCTCCTCTAGCTCTGCCGTCTCATACATCCGCTCCAGGGCAACATGTCGCGGCCAAACACCGGCGACGAGATTGTCAAATAGGTAGACATCGTCGTGGTTGCAGAAGGCAGCACCGATCACAGTAATGGAGCAGTTTTTCAGCAGATTTCGACAGCGGAAGGCGCGAATCAATGCTCATTGATGCTCGCACGGTCGTAGTTGGATCGATATTATGAAGACATTGGTCGGAATCAAGTTGGCACTAAAGGTGAGCATGGAGAAGGAGGCGATCACAACTTTGGTAGCGGGAGCGGAGAAGAAGAGGCAACAATGGGTCGAGAAGAGGGGATACACATGTCATGCGGATTCCTGTCAACCTCGGTGCAGGAGGCGGGAGAGGAGGGGGCATACATATAAGCATGACTTTTATAGTCATCGCGTGAGGACTATATTTAACAAGCCATGGAGATGTCAATCTCATTGTATTGACTCGGTGATGAAAATCACCAAGTCGGATATACCAATTTGAGATATAACAAGATTTTTCATTTGCTAGTATCCAATGCAATGTATATGCCATGCTGATGGCCCTTGACGTAGTTACCTGCGTCAAAAGAATATGGGTTAGGTTGAGACTCCAAGTGCAGAGTGTATAGTATAGGAAAGACGGTTTTCCCCACGAGGGGTGACTCGAGGGTTTAATATCGAACTCTCGGGGAATCAGTAGTGAAAGATTTATCTTCTTATCCTTCTCTTGAAAACCTACAAACAAAGTAAATTGTTTGGCCCTCAACCTCACCAAGTGGTTGTCAAGCACAAGGTGTGAGAATGATATCAAAATAAAATGAATGCAAAACAGTAAATAAATATGCAATGATGATAAATAAATATGCAAGGATGGTGGAAACAATGATGGATGATATTTTTGGGTTTTGTATTGTGAATGCAAGATGTAAAAGTGTTTTTGTATTTTCGGATTTTTAAATGGCAGAAAATGTAAAGTGGATAAAAGTTGTTGGAAAGGTGTTTCTTATGATTAAAAATGGACCGGGGTTCATGGTTTCACAAATGCACTCTCTCTTTAATAAAGTGGTAGACAATGGAACACTAGAATTGACATATGAGATTGCAACAAAAAGGTTTCATGACAAGTTACTAATTATATGGGCATCACGTCCTAACATAGAGATCTTTTGTTTATTAATCTCTCTTATACTCCACCAAGATGCGAACTAAATCATAACACCTTAGTAATTAAGATAAATCAGAGCATAGCATTAAGTATCATGACATGAAGTTAAAATAAGAACATGCTAGATCTAGTCATGGAGTAGTGGCAATGGTCACACCCACATCTCCGTAGCAAGGTATTTTTCTTTATCCCTAGTGAGGCAACAAAGTAAGGTAAAACACCCAAGTGGATCGCGGAACTTTCTCTCACGTTCACCGCACTAGCCACCCCCCGTTACTCCAACTAATGCACACGTTCCCCCTCACACGCTCTCATACACATGCTTGATCAAACAAGTAAACAAGAACGGGGTACATAATATGCATCTACTTTCATAACTGAAACAAAACTATTGCAATCTCAAACATATATTAACTCATAAAAAGATCCACCACAAAGGTATTACATAGATGACCGTAATCATGTTCAGCAGCTCATACGGTACTAATTAGTGAAGCTCAAGAGAGGAGAGATACATAAGTTACTTCCACAAACCCATAGTCCAGGGGTGGACTACTCCCTCTTCATCATGGAGACGGTGGAGAAGTCGTTGGAGAAGATGGAGACCACGCCGGCAGCGCCCCGCCGGAGTTTTCCCCCTCCAATCTGCAACTCCAGGTCTCTGTTTCGTGGTTTCTGTGTTTCTGCGGCGCTCCTTTCCGAAGGGCGTCGGGGACTATTTTTATAGTCGTTTTTAGGTCAAGACGGAGGCTCGGGAAAAAGATCGACGGCAACGGAGCCACGAGGCCCAGATGGTGGGTCCCACTTGGCCGCGTGGGCCACCCTCTTCTGGCCCTCGGGCCTCCGTTTGTTCGCTTCCTTCGCTCCCACGCTTTTTCCTTCCAAAAACTGATGCTCGTAAATTTCCAGGTCATTTGGACGTCGTTTGGGTCCCTGAAACATCAAAATATAGAAAATAGGGTTTTCTGCCTGTGCAGGGTTAATTCCAGAAAAATAGGGAAACATGAAATATTCCCAAAATCAATATAAAACAATGATATAACCCTTATATGATGCAAATATGATTGAAATATAAGTAATATAATGCAAAGTTCATGTATGCATTTTACATGCATCAACATCCCCAAGCTTAACCTATACTCGTCCTCGAGTATGAAGGTGATAAAACTAACATGGACTTTGCAATTTAATACTATCAAAGGATATCAAAGATGATTACTATTGCTACATAGAGTCAAATGATTCATTCTTCAAAGGAGTAGCAATATACAAGATAGATTATGAAGTGATATCAAATATTCAATGTAAGGATGTTCAATGATAATTCACAAAGTGTAACATAGAAGAAAGTACTATGGACCAAATGTATGCATAATGAAAAGTAAAAACATCCTATAATGGTCATAGAGTATTCTTGTAAATCTGAATATAAAAGGTGGACACTTTGGAAAGATATATAAATGAGTAGAGGTAAAACATGAATAAGTTTCATCTAACTTCCAAATGCTTCTACTTAAGTTAATGTTTGCAATGTGGTATTCATTGGTGTCAAGCTCTCATTACCCCTATCATAGCATCTTGAATGGTTAAAGTTTAAAGTGAAAGCAAATATGAGTAGTAGCTTGACAAAGTATGGGTTGAATGTCTCATGCCCCGTGAATACGAGTACCTACACCACGGTGTTACTCAACTTGGGACACAAAAGCAAGTTCAAGTTAGGTCATTGTAAGTAATATAATAGCGTCATCAAGAGCGTCAACTGGGGTACCTCTTGTCCCAGGACATGGAACAAGCCCATGTCAAAATGACAAGACAAACAAACAAAATGAACAATCTCCACACCCTTTTTATTTACTATTGGTATAGCTTTTTATTGTGGGGTGCATCACTGAAGGTTCACCATAGCATGTAAGTAAATTTCCACCATGAATGATGCATGGCTTAGATTAGCGGCCCAGGCGTCTCTCTAGCCATTTATACAAACTCATTAAACTCACTAAGTTTCCGCATTTATTTGGCACCATGATAAGCATCCATAAACAAAAGTACATGATATCAACAAAATATAAAGAGCACGTTGAAAGCTTGCCATGTGACAGCACATATGAGCTAACTCCCAACCAAGACTCTTGTCAAGCTCACAACTTCATAATTTTAATCACAATGGGTCATGTTTATTAAGTGCAATAAAAGTAAGGTGTGCATCAAGTTCGTGAGAGCTCTTTAACCAACTTTTCCCATAACAATCAATAACATAAGCATTTTAATTCAGAAGTATAGATAATACAAAATAACATGATAAACATACTCGGAATAGCATAAAGCTAATAGGTAGATATGGTGGACTCACTGGAAAAACTTTGGTTGAAGGTGTTGGAAAACAAGTTTTTACTTGTTGGAATTTTTGGGCTAGCAAGAGGGAGAAAGTTGACCATCTAAATGCATGCATAAGTGTCCATAGAACTAACCAATCCATGTTAAACAAAGTAAAGTAACATTCAGCATCAAAACATGAATAAAAGATAGCTCTTGATAAAACACTTGCAAATTAATATTCATTAAAAGCATATGAATCATGCAACTATATGTATCTTTTTGAATCAACTCAAACATCCCTTTCCCAATCTTTTTAATAGCATCCAACTTAATTCAACCCAAATTTCCAGTAGCTCTCTCATATATAAATGATAGTGGTGGTCTCAAGACAAAAAAAAATCAAACCGAAATAAAAAGCAAATAAAAGACGCTCCAAGTTTATGCGATAAAGTGCATTGATCGAAAAACAGAAGTTAGACGTGTGCAAACCGAGAGTGTGTTGGTCCAGTGGGGTTGTCTTCACATCCCCAAGCTTATGGTCTTCACCATCCTTGGATAGCTCTTGGTGCATCTCCTCTAATCCCTGTGAAAAAACTTCAAAACACCGTTTCTCCCATTTCTTTTCTGTGGGGCGACATTAGTAGTGATAGACAAATGAATTAATTGCAGCATAAAATCCTTAAACAAAAATTCATATGAATGTCCAGAAAGTGTATAATGTTGTATGCCTACTTATAAACTCAATTGGATAAAAAAGATTCAAGTTAAAAGTTCAAAGAATGCATCAAACAAAATGGGACAGAATCTGTCCAGAAAAACAGCAGCAGCAAAACGTATTTTTCTACCCTACTTAAATATGTCGAAAAATCTGAAAAAATTCATGCTCGCAGAGGATGAAAAGTTGCAACTATAGTTCAAATATTAGCTCATTTGGAGTTACAGAATAGGAATTAAAAATCATACCGTGCACAGATTCGTGCTGGAATAAAATCTCCAATGCAAATGGCAACTTTTTCAAACCAAAATAGGTAAAACTTGGCACTTTATTAAAAATTCCAGAAACAAAACTAAAAACTAAGTCTCTTGTTACAGCAAGAGGACACAAAGAAATCAAAAATAAAAACAACCGGGTTGCCTCCCGTAAAGCGCTTTCTTTATAGCCATGTAGCTAGGCTTCTTACTTGATATTTATTGTGGACGAAGCTCATGAGGGAGCTTGAACTTTGATGTGTCCCTCTTACTTGGGAAGTGTTCCATGCACTTCTTGTGTGGAAACTGAAACTTCACATTCTCTTCTTTTGAATCAATGATAGCACCTGTGGTACGAAGAAAAGGTCTTCCAAGAATAATTGGACTAGAGGTTTTATTCCCCATATCCATGATTAGAAAATCAACAGGTACAAATGTCATATGCAACTCTACCATAACATCACTTACTTTTCCTAAAGCATGTTTAATGGAATCATCAGCAAGTGCAAGTTCAATAGAGCATTTTTCAAGATTCTTTAATTCAAGAACTTCATATAATTCTTGGTTGTACCTAGCAATCTTTTCTTTTAAAACATGATTAACAATATAAGAACCAAAACCTGCTTGGTTAACATTGATAGAAGGATCACTTGCAAATTTTTGTAAGATAGATATTAATGCATGCAAGCTACAATTCTCTAAGTCAAGTAATGGTTCCTTGACTTCACTAAGCATTTTAACTTCCTCAACTTTCTTTTCCTTTTTAACCCAAACTTGTTTCTTACCAGGAACTTCCTTCTCATGTTTAAATGATGGATCTTTCTTTAATGAATCACTAACATGAACCAACTTTTCCTCAACTCTGTTGAGGTAAACATCTTTTTCAAGAAATTCCCTCTCACATAATCTTAGTTTATGCATAACATTAACTAATTCATTGTCTATCTTGGGAATAATGTTTTCAGAATAAGATGCTAGTTGTTCAAAATCCTCTTTATTTGGTAGTTTCTCTAATTTGGCTTCAAATTTATCTATAGATAATGCAAGTGCTACTGTGGTATCCTCCACCTTTTTCTTACTACCCACAAAGCTACCAAAAATTCTTCTAAGTGTCATGGCTGCACAAGGTGGTGTTGACAAGACAAAACTTCCACCTGTAGCCCCATCTAAAGCATTTTGATACCAAGGATATATTCCATAATAAAAGTAAAGATTTAGCTTTTCATCTTCACAAGGTGTAGGATCTTCATAGTGTATCCTATTAATTCTTACCCAAGCATCTTTTAATGTTTCTCCAGGATGTTGCTTAAAATTAGAAGTGGAACTTAATGGAGGACTCATTTCTTGTTTGTTTCCAAGAACCATGATTGCAAGTTTTTATGTGTTTTTAATTTTTTTATGCAAAACTGAAAATAAAAATGCAAACCGAAATATAAATATGATATGCAAGACAATAACAAAACAAAATAAAATGATTTGAAGGTAAACATGGATAAGATGATGCTCACGTAGGTGCAACCTCCCCAAGCTTAGGTGTTTGCAAGTTGGTGATGAAGTTGACTTGTTGTGAGATACCCTTGGATAAACCTTTACAACAATGATTCCCCGGCAACGGCGCCAGAAAACTGTCTTGATGGCCCTTGACGTAGTTACCTGTGTCAAAAGAATATGGGTTAGGTTGAGACTCCAAGTGCAGAGTGTATAGTATAGGAAAGACGGTTTTCCCCACGAGGGGTGACTCGAGGGTTTAATATCGAACTCTCGTGGAATCAGTAGTGAAAGATTTATCTTCTTATCCATCTCTTGAAAACCTAAAAACAAAGTAAATTGTTTTGGCTCTCAACCTCACCAAGTGGGTGTCAAGCACAAGGTGTGAGAATGATATCAAAATAAAATGAATGCAAAACAGTAAATAAATATGCAATGATGATAAATAAATATGCAAGGATGGTGGAAACAATGATGGATGATATTTTTGGGTTTTGTATTGTGAATGCAAGATGTAAAAGTGTTTTTGTATTTTCGGATTTTTAAATGGCAGAAAGTGTAAAGTGGATAAAAGTTGTTGGAAAGGTGTTTCTTATGATTAAAAATGGACCGGGGTTCATGGTTTCACAAATGCACTCTCTCTTTAATAAAGTGGTAGACAATGGAACACTAGAATAGACATATGAGATTGCAACAAAAAGGTTTCATGACAAGTTACTAATTATATGCGCATCACGTCCTAACATAGAGATCTTTTGTTTATTAATCTCTCTTATACTCCACCAAGATGCGAACTAAATCATAACACCTTAGTAATTAAGATAAATCAGAGCATAGCATTAAGTATCATGACATGAAGTTAAAATAAGAACATGCTAGATCTAGTCGTGGAGTAGTGGCAATGGTCACACCCACATCTTCGGTAGCAAGGTATTTTTCTTTATCCCTAGTGAGGCAACAATGTAAGGTAAAACACCCAAGTGGATCGCGGAACTTTCTCTCACGTTCACCGCACTAGCCACCCCCCGTTACTCCAACTAATGCACACGTTCCCCCTCACACGCTCTCATACACATGCTTGATCAAAACAAGTAAACAAGAACGGGTACATAATATGCATCTACTTTCATAGCTGAAACAAAACTATTGCAATCTCAAACATATATTAACTCATAAAAAGATCCACCACAAAGGTATGACATAGATGACCGTAATCATGTTCAGTAGCTCATACGGTACTAATTAGTGAAGCTCAAGAGAGGAGAGATACATAAGTTACTTCCACAAACCCATAGTCCAGGGGTGGACTACTCCCTCTTCATCATGGAGACGGTGGAGAAGTCGTTCGAGAAGATGGAGACCACGCCGGCAGCGCCCCGCCGGAGTTTCCCCCCTCCAATCTGCAACTCCAGGTCTCTGTTTCATGATTTCTGTGTTTCTGCGACGCTCCTTTCCGAAGGGCGCCAGGGACTATTTTTATAGTCGTTTTTAGGTCAAGACGGAGGCTCGGGAAGAAAGATCGACGGCAACGGAGCCACGAGGGCCCAGATGGTGGGTCCCACGCGGCCAGATTCCTTGGCCGCGTGGGCCACCCTCTTCTGGCCCTCGGGCCTCCGTTTGTTCGCTTTCTTCGCTCCCACGCTTCGTTCCTTCCAAAAACTGATGCTCGTAAATTTCCAGGTCATTTGGACGTCGTTTGGGTCCCTGAAACATCAAAATATAGAAAATAGGGTTTTCTGTCTGTGCAGGGTTAATTCCAGAAAAATAGGGAAACTATGAAATATTCCCAAAATCAATATAAAACAATGATATAACCCTTATATGATGCAAATATGATTGAAATATAAGTGATATAATGCAAAGTTCATGTATGCATTTTACATGCATCACATGCCGTAGACCTAGGGTATTCACATGAACCAGGTTGTGAATCAAGTTATTTAGGGTCAATCAAACTCTACTTCGTAACTACTACCTCCGTTCCAAGAAAATCAGAGTTTCTAACATTTCTTTGTCATGATTCGTACGTATGTAAACATGTTTTAGTGTGTTGATTCACACATTTAGAAATGAATCCGGACAAAGTGAGAAAAAACTAGAAAGTCTTATATTTAATATTTACGAACAAAGGTAGTAGATAGCTATAAAGGTAAATTTTGGGTTACTAGGGAAGCAAGCTGTCCGACCAGCGATTCTTCCGGAAGCTAGCATGGTCATGTGACTCCGGTTAAGTGTTAACTCAGTTTCGAGAACCTGTAGCACAAGTTCGAGAATAGAGGTCGAGCTACTACAAGGATGACAAGAAGTCGTCTTGAGCTCGACAAGGTATATCGTGAGGAAAAAATAATGCAACATATGACACATTGTCATGGGTCGTCCGATTGATTTTAAGTCACTCGAGAATTGGCATGTTCTGCTAGGAGCCGATACCAATCGACTTAAGTGAATATTGTACTCGGAAAGAATGGTCGTGAACCTACGGGGCCACACATTTAAGGGGAACAAAACTCACTTGGATGAGATTCGAGTGAACAAGGCGTACTCGGTTTGGACCAGAGTGGCATTGAGATAAGTGTACTGATCGGATACAATCTAAACATAACTCAAATTAGGATCCGATGGGGCCAAAAGTGTTGTGTGGATAGGCGGATACCTATATAAGGTGCATACGCCACGCCTAAAAGGTTATGCTATTGATTCGAAGTGTTGGAAACCCTAGCCAGCACCAGCACGAAGTTTTGTGATCGATTCTAGCAATATGTGGCCACACGTTACATGGTGGATGTGTGGTTATGTAGAGGTGTTGTACCTACGCCCCTCAGACGATCAAGTTTGTGGGACCCACAAGTTGTGCTCGAGAGATCGAATGTAGAAAGAGTGCACTACCCCAACACGCTTCATCAGATACTTTACTTACGCATCTGTTTGGTAAACCCGTGATGTAAACCGTAATCTTTGTTCCTGGAATAATGGTAGAAAATTTTATTTGTGAGATCATATCATACCGCATGACCGAACAGCCACATGTGAGCACCGAGACGATTTAGCATATGATTTAATTCGTGAAAGCAGTAAACAAAACATGCCTAGAATAATAAGAATTAAACTAATCATGCGATCTACCAAAACAATAGATGAACAGATGAAATCTAGGGCAACTACTACAAGTAGCAACTCTAGCAAAGTATGAAATAGGAAGACTGAGAACGCATACAGTGCGGCAGCAGCAGAAGCGTTGGCGTTCATGTTGTCACCCATGTCGTCGATGAAGAGGCTGCCGATGTCAGGGAAGAAGTCGTCGTTGGGGAAGAACTCGAAGCTAGTAGTCACGCGAGTGCGCTCCCCAAAAACCTGATCGCCCCTCTCCCGTACAGGATCACAAGAGGCGGGGTTCCAGAGGCCTACTGTCCCTTCAACCGGTGCACGTCGGAAGACGGGATGGAGAAGATTTGGAAGATGGCGGCACAATGTTCTGGAAGTGGAACGGCGAGAGACCATGTGTTTCACGTTGTGACGGCTAGGGTTCGCCCAGCCAGTATATATAGCGCAGGTCGGGTAGGACGTGGGCGCAGCCGCACGATCGAGTCGGTAACGGCCCCACGATCCAAAGGAATCGGAAACGGCTGAGTAATTAACGCGTCCATTAATTATTGATTAATGACTCATTAAATTTTCCCGAACACCAAAAATATAACTCGACTCGGCGAGATTCCCACAACCCGCGGCGCGACGCGGCGTGTCGTGACGAGACGAGCGAGCGGCGGCGGCGGAGGAGGAGGAGGAGTGCACGGGAGAGAGCCTTCTGTTCTCACATGCTTACCAAGTAGCACAACACTCCACCTTATAAAGTGGTGCAGCTCTCTCCCAACTAGCAATGTGGGACTAAACTTTAGTCCCCAAACCAGCCATATAAATGGGCCATGAGATTTTCGGAGTTTAATTGGGCCATGGGCAAAAGCTCACAAAATTCCAGTAATCCCCCACAAAGTCTCATTGGCACACATCTCATCATTTAGTTCCAAAACATTGTTTTATATACCGGGTGCTTAGTGGAGACTGTTAAGTTGAACTTCCACTTAGAAACTTATTCTACACCTGATCATAACTTGGATAGTGGACTATGCCTTGAACTACATGTTTGCTGCGACTTAGTTTCACACAAATCCTTGACCGTTACTGGGCTGCCGCAAGGCTTCCCCGTGGGTGGAGCTTATGTGTCATACTCCAAGACCTTTCATGAGTTTATTAAAGAGCACCCAACTCTCATGGACTGTGACGTTTAACAGTCAGACTCATATAGGTGTATTCCTCAAGAGATACTCTGCAGGACAACATCTCCGCTTATAAAAGTGAGCCAATTAGAATACATTAAGATAAATATCAACCTGCCATGCTGATTAGGAGAGTATTGCATCTTCACGGAGTGGGAAATATTATATAAGGATACTCTCCTCCCAGCTGCCCAACAGCTTGTCTCCCACATCTAATTCACGGGATCTCCGATCACATAGAGTAGGTTACAACTGTGGACAACTCATACCGTGGGTCTCAAACCCATCTCCCTCGATGCACTATCTATCACATTACGTGATAAACCCTTTGAGAAGGGATCTGCCAAATTCTTAGACGTTTGGATATAATCCAACGCAATGACTCTGGAGTTCTCCTTAGAACTTTTAATCTTGTGTATCACAGTTTGATTATCACAGTTCATAAGGATAGCGGGTATTGGTTTTTAAGTCCATCAAAAGCTCTCGAAGCCACTCTGCTTCAACAGTGGCTGTGTCTAACGCTGTGAGTTCTGCTTCCATAGTTGACCTTGTTAAGATGGTCTGCTTGCAAGACTTCCAGAAAACAGCGCCACCACCGAGTGTAAACACGTAACCACTCGTGGCCTTAATCTCATCAGTATCAGATATCCAGTTTGAATCATTATAACCCTCCATTACCCTCGGATACCCGGAGTAGTGAATTCCATAGCTCGCAGTGCCTTTTAAATAACGCATAACTCTCTCAAGAGCATGCCAATGATCATCTCCCGGATTAGAAACAAACCGGCTCAACTTGCTCATAGCAAAAGAGATGTCAGGCCTCGTGGCACACGCCAAATACATAAGCGAGCCAATAATCTGAGAATATCTCAGCTGATCTCTAGCACTCTGTTGATTCTTTCGAAGCAACACACTAGGATCATATGGTGTCGGGGAAGACTTGAAGTCGTCATACCAGAAACGACTCAAGACCTTTTCCACATAGTGAGACTGAAGCAGTGTAATCCCACCATTACCATCTTTCAGCAGCTTGATGTTCAAGATAACACCAGCCACTCCTAGATCCTTCATCTCAAAACAACGAGATAAGAAATCCTTAACCTCCTTAATCAAGTCAAGGCTGGTTCCAAAGATCAGTATGTCATCAACATACAGACAGAGAATAACTCCCTCGCCCCCACCATAGCGATAGTACACACACTTGTCAGATTCATTTACAATGAATCTTGTAGCAGTTAAAGTTCTTTCAAACTTTTCATGCCATTGCTTAGGAGCTTGCTTAAGACCATATAAAGACTTCAGCAACTTGCACACCTTCGCTTCCTGACCAGGTACTACAAAGCCATCGGGCTGATCCATGTAGTTTTCCTCGTCTAACTCTCCATTTAGGAAAGCCGTCTTAACGTCCATTTGATGACCAAGAAGACCATGCGAGGCAGCCAACGAAAGTAGTACTCGAATCGTGGTCAGTCTAGCCACATGTGAGTAAGTATCAAAGAAGTCTTCACCTTCTTTCTGGGTATAACCCTTAGCCACAAGCCGGGCCTTGTACTTCTCAATAGTACCATCAGTCCTAAGTTTTTCTTGAACACCCACTTACATCCTACATGTTTACACCCATACGGACGATCAGTGACTTCCCAGGTTCCGTTAGCCAAGATGGAATCCATCTCGCTATGGACATCTTCCTTCCAGTAGTCAGCATCAAGAGATGCATAAACTTCTGGAATGGGTCTGGGTGTGTCATCCACAAGGTATACAATGAAGTCATCACCAAAGGTCTTTGCAGTCCTCTGTCTCTTGCTTCTAACAGGAACTTCATTGTCATCCTCCACAGGATTATCAGTGTGTTCTATCGAAATGGTAGGATCAGGAATATCAACCAATTCCTGACCAGATGTATTAGGTATCTCCTGATTTGATGAGCTAGGCATATCCTTCATGGGAAAGATATCCTCAAAGGAAGTCGCATCCTTCGACTCCATAATCGTACCAACATTAACGTCGGATACCTCAGATTTTACTACCAAAAATCTATAACCAACGCTATGAAAAGCGTAGCCCAGAAGAACACAATCCACGGTTTTTGGTCCAAGTTTGCGCTTCTTGGGAATTGATATATTGACTTTCGCCAAACAACCCTAAGTACGAAATTAAGAGAATCTCGTATTTTTCCTTTCCCATTCCTCAAATGGAGAAACTGTTTTCGTCCTTATGGGAACTCGGTTTAGGACATGACAAGCTGTCAATAAAGCCTCCCCCCAACATGCCTTGGAGAGACCCGAAGTGTCTTACATGGCGTTAACCAAATCAGTTAGAGTTCGGTTCTTTCTTTCAGTCACCCCACTTGACTGAGGCGAATAGGGAGGCGTCCTCTCATGGATTATACCATGTTCCGCACAAAACGAATCAAACTCATTGGAAAAATACTCTCCACTACGATCAGATCTTAGCCGTTTAATTTTTCGATCAAGTTGGTTCTCTGCTTCAGCTTTATAGATTTTGGAGAAGTTCAAAGCCTCATCTTTTGATTCAGAAGATACACATAACGGTGTCTAGTGGAATCATCAATAAGCGTCATGAAAATTTTCTTTCCGCCTTTTGTCAACACGCCAGTCATCTCACAGAGATCCGAATGTATAAGTTCCAGTGGTGCCAAGTCTCTTGTCTCAGCAGTCTTATGGGACTTGCGAGGTTGCTTAGCTTGCACACACACTTGACACTTGGAACCTTTGACAGTGGTAAATTTCGGAATTAAATCCAAACTAGTTAGCCACGTCATGCTACCAAAGTTAATATGACAAAGTCGTGAATGTCAAATATTAGACGAAATTTCATGGCAAATATGTTAATAACTTTGGTGCAAAAGTCTGACAAAGATAGGCGGAACAAGCCTCCGCACTCATAGCCTTTTCCAACAAATTGTCCATACTTAGATATTACAACTTTATTGGACTCGAAAACCAACTTAAAACAATATCGACATAGAAGCGATCCGCTGACGAGATTTTTATTGACGGACGGCACATGATGAACGTTCTTCAGCCGCACGATCTTTCCGAAGTAAACTTCAGATCGACCGTGCCAACACCATGAACAAAAGCATGTAACCCGTTCCCCATCAGCACGGGAGAAGTCCCTGTGGCCTGGTAAGAAGAAAACATCGAGGCATCAGCACAAACATGTACATTGGCACCAGTGTCAATCAACCATTCAGGAGAATGACAAACTGAAAGAATGGTAGGAAATATACCGTACCCAGATTCCTTCATCTCAGTGTCGCCAATAACAACATTGGCAGTCTTGCCGTTGTTGTCCAGTCCGCGCAGCTCATGGCGGTTGGGACAGCGAGGTGTTATACGTCTCAAACGTATCTATAATTTTTGATGTTCCATGCTTGTTTTATACATATTGCTACATGTTTTATATACACTTCATAGCATTTTTATGCATTTTCTGATACTAACCTATTAACAAGATGCCACAGTGCCAGTTCCTGTTTTCTGCTGTTTTTTTGTTTCAGAAAATCTAGTCAGTAAATATTCTCGGAATTGGACGAAAATCAACGGAGCCCAGTTTTTCACCGACACGAAGACGAAGTCCGAAGGGCGCGCGAAGAAGCGACCCAGGGGAGCCAAACACCACTAGGGCGCGCCCCCCTGCCTGGCGCGCCGTGGTGGTGTGTGGGGCCCTCGGCTGCCCCACGCGCCGCCCTTTCGCCTATATATTGCCTCCGTACCGAAAACCCTAAATACCCGAGCATTATTCCATGAAAAGTTCCGTCGCCGCTGTCGTCGTCAACCCTAGTTCAGGAGGGTTCTGAAGCTCTTCCTGGCACCCTGCCGGAGAGGGAGATCATCACCGGAGGACTCTACATCACCATGCCCGCCTCCAGAGTGATGCGTGAGTAGTTCATCCTTGCACTACGGGTCCATAGCAGTAGCTAGATGGCTGTCTCTCCACTTTATGCTATCATGTTTAGATCTTGTGAGCTGCCTAACATGATCAAGATCATCTTATTGTAATGCTGCATGTTGTGTTTGCTGGGATCCGATGAATAGTGATGTTATGATCAAGTTGTTTATCAATCTATCTACTGTTTTATCTATGTTCTTGCATGATTTCCGTTGCTTGTAGATGCTTTGGCCAAGTAGATGCTTGTGACTCCAAGAGGGAGTATTTATACTCGATAGTGGGTTCATGCCTCCAGTAATCTGGGTGAGTGACAAGAACATCTAAGGTTGTGGATGTGCTGTTGCCACTAGGGAGAAAATAACTAATGCTTAGCTTAAGCGTACTGCTGTTAAGTCTAATGCGTTTGTTTACATTACACACTTTGCTTAATGCAATAATCTGTTGTTTGCAACCTAATACTAACGGGAGACACGGATGCTATCCCGGAAGTGGATTATTTAGGCATGGATGCAGCTGGTAAGCGGTCCATGTATTATGTTGTAATGTCCAATAAATATTACAATAAACTATCTTGTCATATATTACATTGTCATGCGCTTGCTATTTGTCATTTGCCCAGCTGTAATTTGTTTACCCAACATGCATGTTATCTTTTAGGGAGAGACACCACTAGTGAACTGTGGACCCCGGTCCATTCTTTTACACTGATAAAAACATCAACTGCAATCATCTGTTCTCTGTTACTTTCTGCATTTATTATTATTCTCCACACCATACGTTTAATCCTTTGTATTCAGCAAGCCGGGAAGATTGAAAACCTTCCTGTTTCGTTGGGACAAAGTAGTTTTATTGTGTTGTGTGCAGGTCCACGTCAACCACCAAATTATCTGACATTGCGCCGTGCCATATTTTCTGGTGTCGTTGACAACCTTCTGAAGTACTTTTGACTCCTACTAGATTGATAACCTTGGTAGATATCAAGGAAAATAAGCTGCTGCATTACATCATACCTTCCTCTTGGGGTCTCCCAACGAACGTGTGTTTTCACGTCATCAAGGTGCCCAGTGAGTTGGATCACTGCAAACATCGCATGATCCCTTCCTCGACTTATTTTGTTCTTCTTGAAGTTGGTAGGCTGTTTTGGCTTGTGCCTATCATCAGACTTGTCTTTGCCCTCAGATTTACCCTTGTTATATTTGGGCTTGTGAGGCTGCTGGTAATTCTTCTTCTGTACCACGTGGGCACTAGAACCAGCCTCAGCAACTCGAGCACGAGTGTCCTTTGCTCTCGCCTTCTCTTCCACGTCAAGAGACCCAATGAGATCCGAAACCAAAAACTCTTGCCTCTTTTGTTTCAGAGCAGTAGCAAAGTTGCTCCACGAAGATGGAAGCTTAGCGATAATGCCACCGGCAACAAACTTGTCCGGCAGGTTACACTTAAAATGCTCAATTTCTTTTGCGAGTGACTGTATCTCATGAGCCTGTTGTACACATGAGCACTCATCAGTCATCTTGTAGTCATAGAATTGCTCCATGATGTACAACTCGCTGCCAGCGTCCGAAGCCCCAAATTTGGCCTCGAGCGTATCCCACATGTCCTTGCAGTTATCAAACGACGCGTACGAGTCCACAATGGAGTCGTCAAGGATACTGAGGAGGACACTCTTGAAAAGAGTATCGAGCCTCTCATATGCCTCCTGTTGTTCAGGATTAAGCTCACCCTCAAGGTTGCCTTTGATGGCGGCATATCAGTTACTGTTTTGGAACCAGTAAACTGCTCTCATGCGCCACCGTTTGTAAAGCACCCCTTTGAAGGGAAACGGCTTTGTTGACACGAGAAAGCCAGGCGATGCAAATTGCCTATAATCAGATTTTTGGATTGTTGAATATATAAGCAATTTAGCATATGATTTAATTCGCGAAAACAGTAAACAAAACATGACTAGAATAATAAGAATTAAACTAATCATGCGATCTACCAAAACAGTAGATAAATAGATGAAATCAAGGGCAACTACTACAAGCAGCAACTCTAGCAAAGTATGAAACAAGAAGATTGAGAACGCATACAGTGCGGCAGCAGCAGAAGCGTTGGCGTTCATGTTGTCACCCATGTTGTCGATGAAGAGGTTGCCGATGTCAGGAAAGAAGTCGTCGTTGGGGACGAACTCGAAGCCAGTAGTCACGCGAGTGCGCTCCCCAAAACCTGATCACCCCTCTCCCGTACAGGATCATAAGAGGCGGGGTTCCGGAGGCCTACTGTCCCTTCAACCGTTGCACGCTGGAAGACTGGATGGAGAAGACTTGGAGATGGTGGTGCAATGTTCTCGAAGTGGAACGGCGAGAGACCATGTGTTTCACGTTGTGAAGGCTAGGGTTCGCCCAGCCAGTATATATAGCGCGGCCGCACGATCAAGTCGGTAACAGCCCCATGATCCAAAGGAATCAGAAATGGCTGAGTAATTAACGCGTCCGTTAATTATTGATTAATGACTCATTAAATTTTCCCGAACAGCAAAAATATAACTCGGCTCGGCGAGATTCCCGCAACCCGCGGGGCGACGCGGCGTGACGAGCGAGCGGCGGCGGAGGAGTGCGCGGGAGAGAGCATTCTGTTCTCACATGCTTACCAAATAGTAGAACACTCCACCTTATAAAGTGGTACAACTCTCTCCCAACTAGCAATGTGAGACTAAAATTTAGTCTTCAAACCAGCCATATAAATGGGACATGAGATTTTCGGAGTTTAATTGGGCCATGGGCAAAAGCACACAAAATTCCAGCAGTTTGAACCCGCACTACAACTTGCTCAACAAGCTTTATCTCGGGTTGCAACTTGATAGGACTAAAGTGCACCACCACATTACAAGTTTATGTATAGCTGATTTAATTACCACATTAGGAAAGTACGATTGCAGTGATTTGATTGGTAAAAAATGTACTGCATATTGGTCTGCCATCCCCATTCCACGTATTCGAATTACAGCGTAGTCCAAACCAGCAAGATATCCAGGGGAAGCCGATGAACTAAACATCTGATGAGATAGTGCTCTCTTACAACCCCCAAATGCACTCTTAACATATTTCGGCATGATACTAGAGCTCAAAACAACACCTAGAGCAGAACCCTTCAGCCTGAATCTTCTGTTGGTTCCTAGTTGAAGCCTGCATACAGTTGCAAGCATTGTGCGAGACACACGTCAGATCTCCTAGCAACTTACTACTAGCATAGTAATAAGATTTCTTTTACTGGAATCTTAGTAATAAGTTTCTAAATCGGCTCAGAGAAACTACCCAGTTTGAGGTCCAGGCCGTTGTTTAGCGAGGTGGATCCACCTTCCACGTCCTTTAAACTCTGAGCATGAGCAAGCTGTAGACAAAAATCACATGAACATGACTTAGAGAATAGCAACGAACTTGAAAACTTTCCGGCTAAAACATTCTTGAAGGAAACACTTGAACTAATAAAAATGAGAAAGTCAGGTAGCAAAGCAAAGTTGTTCATCCTATCTAGATGCGTCCAAGGGGTAGCTGTATGTCACACTTGAGCTAGGCTCGGGCAATCTATCCTCCACTGCCCACATAGCCTCACGCCTTTGCTTGCTTGAAGTGAAAAGTTATTCCACCTCCAGTGTAAAGAAGCTGCAATGAACGGGGCTACGACGTGTTCTAGGTCGGTAGCCTTTGTGTCACTTCGTGCCTTGCAATGGAGCACTCCTCGCGCCCATTTATTGCGCACTACCATGAGTAGGGCAAGCACGCTTCCGCTTAACGGAGACTCCTATTTCCTGCTCTACATTTGCTCGGAATCCTATTTTTTTCTAGATGGGAGAAAGGAACTCCTATTTTTGCCACGGATCTGTGTAGAGCAAATCCTATGTATCTATACCTAGTCTTATTCTTTGAAACAGACCCTGTACAAGTGCATATTCTCACACAATTTTGTTGCTGTTTCTGAACTTTTGTTCTGAAACAGTACTGTATGATTCGTTGTTTAATGGACCAAGAATGTTTTCAAACAAAGGGTTGAGCAGCTTGCTTCTTCGGGGATCTCCAAATTCGGCAGCACTGGTAGAAGTTGAAAATTAAATCTATCAGAAAAATCAGGTTGCCCGTTTTCGTTCGGCCCATAGATGATGGTGGAACCCTCCCCAGTGGTGGTCATCCAACTAGCACAAATCATCTGCGGTTGCTACTTCAACTTTCAATGCTACTTCAGATTAAAAGTGAATCTTCTGATTGGGTATTTCATCTCTGTGTAGTGTAGATTAACAGAGACTAGTGCACAAAAGTGGTGAAGTTGAGCTACAGGAGGAACCGGAAAGGAACAAGAAGCGTTCACCTTGTCACACAGCCCGTAGCGCTCCGCTTGTTTTCCCCTGATCTGCATATGCAGCATCAAATCAAAATATCAGCCACCACAAACTATTAGCACCGACTTAGAAAGCTAACACACGCACCATGTTCTCGAGGTAGCTCATCTCGCCTCCGATCTTGCGGTCCTTCTCGGAGCGCACCTTGTGCATGGCCGCCTCCAGGCTGTGCTCCAGCGCCGCCAGCGACGGCACAGTGTACTGCTCCCCGTCGTCAACCGTCATGAACCTGCCAGCGAAAATTAACACCTGGGGGGATCAGAACACACGCCGGCGTAATGTAGCCGGCCAAGTATGGTACTGCGGCGTCGTAGTTACCTCAGCTCCTTCTCCAGGATGTCGCACATCTTGCCCACCTTCTCCAGCTCGGCGCGCCTCTCCTGCTCGATGGCAAAAGGAGACCTCTATCAGACGTGATTCACTCTGAATCAAAGCATCATTACCAGTAAAAAACGCAACGGTAGTGCGCACGTACCTGGCGGATATCGGACCAAACTTTGGTGTGCGTCGCAGCCTCGTACCTCTCGACAAAGTCCTTGACACTGCCAAGAATGACAGTAAGAGACAAAGCACATACTACAGGCAGAATCAACTAGCTTAACAATTGAACGGCCGGGTGCTTACGATGGGACAGTGGGCGCGAGGTAGTGGTAGAGCTTGCCGGAGGCTGAGAAGAGGAGGAGGAGGAGGTCGGCGTCGCAGAGGACGGCGAGCTCCCTGGCCTTCTTGAAGAGGCCGTCCCTGCGCTTGTAGAAGGTGGACTGGCGCTGGGTGGGGTTCTCGATCCTCTTTATCTCGCTGCGCCCCCTCCCCATCTGGATCGTTTCCCCTTCCGGCCGGCCTAGCTTCTTCCCAAACTCGCAAACGCGCTGCGGAGCAGGCTCTTTCCGTTTCCGAGGACTTGCAAGAATAGGGAAAGAAATGTTTTGGTTAAGTTCGGCCGGGGAGCTGCTGCTGCTATCACTGTGCGGGTGCGTGGAGGAGAGGGTGTGCGAGCGAGTTACTTGATTTAAAGCCACGGTGGCCCTGTGGAGACAAGATGGTCTAGTCCTGTGTGGGAGACTTTGCTTGCTTTTCTGCAGGGGCGAGAGTTACATGACATGAGCCAAACGACGGAGACGTATCGAGAACAGTGGACGCAGGCCTCTCACTGCTCCTCTATACGTACTTCCAAATTTTAACGTATGTATGTATGTATGTACTCGCGGCGTCAGTTGTACGGTGGCGCAATATGACCCGGATGCATCGCAAAATCTATTCCGTACCCGGGCACGAGCTTCTCCTTACAAAGTGCTCACCGTTGCGCTCCGTCGGATCGTCATCGTATGGTCGAGCTGGATTTCGTGCGTGTGTCGCGTTCCGACAAAAGAAACCGAGCATTCAAATCTCGGGAAACGAGTCGTTCCCCTTCCCCGTCACCTGTAGCCCGCGAGGCCCAGCTCCTCCGTGGCTTCCGTTTCCCTTCTCGCGGCGCTAATCTTCCCGTCGTCGGCGATTCCCGGCGGCGCTATCCTCCCAAAACCTGAGAGATTCAAGGGGCGAGTTCCTCCGTCGTCTGGTCGCAATTGATTTGGTGTTTTCGGATCAGCGGAGTGGATCCCTTCCCGTCTCCTTCGCCGCGCCCGCCGCGAAATCGTGCTTGCGTTTTGTCGTTGTTCATCTATGGCTCAAATCCAACGATGAGCGAATAAATGCAGGGCGAACTTTACAATAATATACCTTATCTCTAGGGATTCTGGCATAAATATGTGGTGATCTGGTCGTTCAGATCCAAAATTTTCATATTTGCGGGAAGTTGGTTATTTTCACCTGATACTCCCCCATGTGTGGACTAGGCCGTCGTGCATGCCATGGACGGCAAGCCCCTCGCCTTGTGCCTTCCTAACTTGGGCCAGCTAGGTAGGCCAATTTCTTGGGTCCAATAGTCCACCAGCAGCAGTCTACAGCAACGCATGCGCATGGCGCAAACCTCACTGGGGACGACCGAGTGACCCGTCACACCCCTTCTGTCCTTTACGGCCTACCAGATATGTGCTACAGTTTTCGGCCCGAAGTTTTCTACCTTAACTACGGCGCACACAATGTCGTCTGCTTGCTGCTCGCGCCGTTTTCGTCAGCTCGTAGTGACTTTTGCGATTTTCTTCTCAAACATAGATTTTCGCATCGATGGAGACGACCGGTTACATTCATGTATTAATTGATTTATTATGGTATTAAATAGTTAAATTCTAATTTTCTACTTGTTCCTGCTACTATCATATCAGAATGTACTGAAAGAAAAACTACATAATCATATCAGAATCTATAGAAAAAAACTACACGGCTATACTTATTTTTTTGGCTTTGTAGCTGCATCAACAGTACAATGCAACGAAAAGCATCTCCAGCGGTATCTCGATAGGATTTCTAACACCCCTAAAATATTTTCCATTTGAAGGTGCACCTAGTCCGGATAAATGGTGGACGGTACCCACAATGGCAACCCCCAATATGACGTCTAGATAAACCAATGCTATCTATACCATAAGTTCCTTGGTTTCGTGGGCATCTGCATCGACAAGCATTGTCGGTCGCGCCGACGAGTAGTGTGGGTGACGTAGACTACTCCAGCGAACAAGGACAAGAGCAAAAGACGAAGACCTGATAAAGGGGATCCCCGGGGGCGACTTGTGCTGCATGCGTTGCCGGACAGGAGTCCCGCCTCCAAGAGGTCGAGGACAAGGACGCATATATACGCCGTCATGATCCAACACTCTGAGAGCATGACCGACTGTCGAAGACCTGCGCGAGCTCACGGTTGTCACACGACACGTGCATGTTGCGGCTCCAGTCTCTGTCTCTACGCTCGCTGGCTCTGGATATGAACGTTGCGCTGGAGGCCCTTGAGAGTTGAGACGTCTTGGAGATTTTGACGATAGAGATGAAGGGCGAGGGGGGCGGCTAGGTCGATCATGACTTAAGGGGCGGCGGAATCCGCGGATGCTAGGTGGCTAAGACTAGACATTGTAGGAGTAACTTAACTAGTAACATAGATGCCACATCGGAACTGCTTTGCGTACGACGATTTCTATCCGATCCTTGTACGACACCCTCCACGGCGTGCTCTTTTACAGCTGGGCTGATTAATCTGGTGTCCCGTGGCCAAATCCGGCCCAAACGGAAACCTGCCACGTAATGTCGGATGGGAATCGTACAGACTTTCGTTGTACTTATAGCACTACTCATGCCACATAAGCAAAAAAGATGACGTGTCATGCAATTAATGAAGAGAGAGTCAAATGGAGTAACATATGTAGTTACCGTAACATAACACTTCCCAGTGCAAAATGAGTCTACAAGATAATAAATGAATGACACTATGTTACTACACATATGACACTTACCACTATGGAGGTAATAATATAGACTAGTAACATAGATAATAAATGGATGCTACGTGGCTAAGAAAATGTGGGGCGGAAAAATCCACAGGTGCTGCGCGGCGAGGGAGATGTGGGGTGGAGCTGACGAGCTACGGTGGTGGCTTCGAGGCTTGGGAGAGTATGTTGCGGATGGAAACAAGGATATAATAATTAGGTGGCGAGAGAGGCATGATAGAGAAAGAGTGGACGATAGGTTTGTTTGAATGGCAGATGGATCAGTCCAGAAAAATATAACTCCACAATTATGAGGATCTGCCCCATTTATCATGATCGTCGATTTGCTTTAAAATCCGTGCATAAATTATTAATGAATTTTCAATTTATCAATGCATTATCAATCATTTTTTGTGTTTATGTAATTTATTCTTTACATTCATGTACTAACAAAGAAATTTTTGTACATGCATTAACAAAAAAATTAAAATTATGCATTGACATGTTTTTTAGCAATACATCAATTAGAAGGAATAATATCGTTCGTTGGATGCAAAATTGACGGTCATGGTAAGGAGTGAAGATTCTCATAGTTGAGAAAAAACTGCGATTGGTCAGTTCGAACAGAATTCTACATGATTTTTGTGCCCGTGCACTTCTTGTCCGTCCTGATAGTTAGGGGGTTATGACACTTTGGTCCCATTTTTAAACCGACGATGTGTTTGTTGAATGCTGAATTTTGATCCAAACCCAACCGATGGACTGGAATTTAGAGGCCACCACTGAAGATGCTCTAACCGAGCTCCTATTTGTACCTTTGAGGTGTTGTAGTTGGGACCGACGCGGTGGCGATTCAATTTGTGCCGGTACGATAGCCCTCGGTCAGCAACCGTATCGTCTGCATTCAATAATCAGCAAGGTGGTAGCAGTGATGAGCTGCATGCATGAGTGTCTTCTGGTTTTGATGCTTGCTCCGTGGGTTCACAACGTATATTGCCGCTATGAATACTGGTCGTTCACCCTCACATTACTAAGTATATGAAAGCTGGCGCAATCCGCGGCCTCTTCGCGCTCGGCGACTGTAGTTAGCAAAAGTTCGCACTGTTCATCTACAGTGTTGAACAGTGCCCGCCGGTTATCTTGCAAAAAAGTCCCCGGCGTTCCAGAGAATTACAATTCGAACCTCGCAGCCCACAGCACCTCAGGCGGAGGGACCTATTTGCAATTACACGAAAACTCGGGTTCTTTTTCGTAAAAAACACCACATCCCCCCCTCCTCCTCCTCTCTCACGTGCGGCGCTGAGCTCGTCGCGGACGCCGACGCGGCCCGCCGCCGCAGCACGCCTCCGCGGACAAATCGAAGGCCACGGCGCGGTGCGTCGTCGCTCCCTCTCCCTCCTCACCGAAGAACACCTGCCAGAACGCCGCAGGCGCGTCGGAATCGACGTTCCCGTCCTCGGTGTCCACCGCCGCGTCCGCGGGTTTCCGGCGACTCTCCGGCGACCCAGGAGCGGCGGCGCCGCCACTCGCGTGCTCCCCGCGTCGAGACGCGTCGGACGCGCCCGCTCCCGCATCTCAGCTCGCCGTCACGCGCCTCCGGCGAGCCCGCGGCCGCCGCGGCGCCTCCGCCCATCGGTGACGTCACGGCGACGTCCACGCGGGCCTGGGCTCCAAATGGGCCGGCCTTGCTGCGCAGCTGGGTCGGCCCTTTCTATTTTTTTTTCTTTTCCCTGTTCTTCTTTTTCAAAAAACTTTTGCAACTTTTGAAATATAACTTTCATAATTTTTCAAATCTGCACTGCTTTAAAGTTTGGACATTTCAAATTTTGCATTCAAAATGTAAATATTTCAAACAATTTCAGAAAAAAAAATGTATTTCCCCAAGCCATTACTTCCCTCTAAAATATTCGATTAATTTCTAAGTTTCAAAAAAATATTTCAAAAATACACACGAATCCAATACTTTAAGTTTACTAATTACAACAATTCCACCCATACATACGAAATGCACAACGGAAATTAATTCAACAATTCAGAAGTTCCAGCTATTTTCATAAATTATTTGTAACTTTACAGGTGCGACACATTTGTCGGGTTTTTGAACAACTTTTCAATGTGGACATTTGAAAATTTAAATCTTCTACACCGTAGTACTCACAAATATAACGGCAACAAGACATGAACACAAAAAATGGAAAAAAAATCGTCAACTAATTATGGCATATCGTCGCATATCGAATTTGAAAATTTAAAATTTCCCAAATGCCAACCCAATTTCCCTAAACAATATACAGAAAAATAATAAATGTCCTAAAATCAACACCTTCTAAACTATTAGTCGAAAAAAAATGAAAAAAAATGTTTCAGATTTCTTATAAACAAAAAGTGCAACCATCTGTGGCCAAAAAACTAAATATTCCAAAATACTCAAGATTTGGATAAAATCAGCGTTAACCTCCAATGGATTTCGAGATTTCCAAATTAGATAAAATATGCGACCTATTTATGTCATAAAAATAAAAATGAAGATTATCAAGATAGTGCAAAATTAGAGAAAATAAACGACAAATTCCAAGAGACTTCTACATTTCCCCATTAGTCCAAATTTAGATAACAAATTATGGCATATCGTCGCATATCGAATTTGAAAATTTAAATTTTCCCGAATGCCAACCTAATTTCCCTAAACAATATACAGAAAAAATAAGAAATGTCCTAAAATCAACACCTTCTGAACTATTAATCGAAAAAAAAAATGAATTTTTTTTCATATTTCTTATAAACAAAAAGTGCAACCCATTTGTGGCCAAAAAACTAAATATTCCAAAATACTCAAGATTTGGAGAAAATCAGCGTTAACCTCCAATGGATTTCGAGATTTCCAAATTAGATAAAATATGCAACCTATTTATGTCATAAAAATAAAAATGAACATTATCAAGATAGTGCAAAATTAGAGAAAATAAATGACAAATTCCAAGAGACTTCTACATTTCCCCATTAGTCCAAATTTAGATAACAAATTTAGTGAAATTTTCGACGAAATAAACAACACATCCCACCAAATTACAACATTCAAAAATACACCGGGCATAAATAATTAATTTAGCCTCGTAATCACAAGATGTGTATTATATGAGCATTTAGTAAAGTAAATATATAATTTGAGGAGTTGCATCTGAATTCCATATTTGAATGAAGTTGAATAAGTTTTTTTTTTATCATATGCTATAAATATTTAACGTTTATTTTTTGTAGTCATGTTTTTTTATCGTATCTGTAATTGCTACGTTGTAAAGAATTTAATTTTGTTTTTACCATTTCAATTTGGCTAACATATTAGAGGTAATATGGCTAAAGTCTCTCTAATTTTCTATTTATATTTAAAAATGCTTTATTATTTGGATATTTGTAGCAAATACAAATTCATTTTAGCTAATTATGACAAACATTTTTGAGCATTTTAAAATCGGTAAGTATTTAGAAAAGACCAAATGCACTTCCTCTGATTAAATGGAGTTGATTTCAAATTTAACAAAATATTACATACTGTATTTCCTCTACTTAAGTACCTTAATTAACTATTTAAGACAAATTTAAAACATATTATATCATTTCTAATTAACTATTTAAGACAAATTAAAAACACATTACATCATTTCAGAAACGGTTTGCAGTTAGAGATAATATAACAAAGCTCTCTCTAAATATGCAGTTAAATTAAACAAATACTCAAATTGGTAAATATTTCGATATGACCATAATGTATTTTCTCCGAAAATGAAGTTAAATAGAATATTTATGCGACAAAGGAAAACATATTCAGTCATTTAAATTTAATTAACATATTAGGGGTAATGTGACTAAATTCCCTCTAATTATGTACTCAATTAAAAAAAAAAAACCTTGGTTAGATGGATATTTGAAGCAAATACAAATTCACTTCCTCTAACTATGGACTTAATTTAATAAATAGTTAAACCAAAATACAAACATATTAAAATGGTTCACATTTAGAGATAATATAATTAAGCTCTCTCCAAATTACTCATTATATAAAAGTTGGGAAGAATGGCGAGCTCTCAGCCCCCCACGTACTGTTCATGTCACTGTTCATCTACAGTGTTGAACAATACCGGGTGGGCCCCACATGTCAGCCAGAGAGCGCGCGGGCATTATGCAAACAAAGACAAGCAATCCCACAAAATACTCAAAACGCAAATTCGCAAAACTTCAGGGCCCTCGGTGGAAAAGCGTCCACGCACCCCCCTCCCTCTCTCTCCCGCGCGACGCTGTGGGTCGCCGCCGGCGCCGCCGCGCAGCGTCGTCGCTCCGCTTCTCCTCGCCCAGATCGACGGACGCTGGGGCCTCCGCCGTCCGAGGATCTCCGTCCTCGCCGCGAATCGCTTGCTGGGACGGCCGGGAGGCGCCGGAATCGCCGCGCCCGTGGAGTCCGTTCCTCCGCCGCGTTTAGTCGCCGGCGCGGACACTCCGGTGGCCAAAACCGAGCGGCGCCGCCGCTCCCCGGTCACCCCGTCCAGACGCGTTCGCACGCACGCGTCCTGGCTCGCCGTCCCGCGGCGGCGCCGTGGTCGTCGCCGCCGTTGCCGCACCAGCCCCGCCCACGGCTGACGTCAGTGCGACGTCAGCGTGGGCCAAGCTGTCAGAATTTTTTTTTCGCCACGCAAATTTTCAGAAAATGCAAAAATCCTGACAGGTGGGCCCTCTGCTTCATACAACTTCCAGAAAAATGAGAACTGTTACAAAATCAATAACTTTAAATTTACGTGCTGCAAAAATATGAAAAATATAGCAAAATGGTCACACAAAAAAATGCCGACTATGCATACCGTACGATCAAAATTTTAAATTTGAATATTTCACAATTTAAAATCCCTTCAAATCAGACCATTCTGTATACATAAAAACAATTCATACCTAAATAAATTCCAGCTCGGACAATTTTTAAAATCCGAACAATTCCCAAACATACCTTCCTTCGAATTTCAAAAAATTCCAAATTTGACAAACTTCCGAACGTGACTGTTTTCAAATTCGACGTTTACCCCACAAGCGGGAAAAACATAATGAATATATCGACATACACACCAAAAAAAAGAACGTTCACCATCTACAACATATGATCAAATTCCAAATTGTAATATTTTAAAATTTCGAATGCATTTCAAATATGATCATTCAATAAACTCAAACAGGATTCAAATATAACAAACAGATCAACATGAATAGGAAAAAAGCGCTGGCTATTTACGACTACGATCAAATTCTAGATTCGAGTATTTTAGATTTTCAAATGCCTTACAAAACAAAACATAATTCAAGTAATTACAACAACTTTACATATATTGTTCTACGGTACTTACACAATTTTCCAAAACTTATTAAATGTTCAAAAATCAGTAACTTAACGTAGGCACGCCGATTGCTTACGGCATACAATGAAATTTTACAATTTAAATATTTCAAACTTTACAACACTCTTCGAAATCTGGCCATTTCATAAAACTTATCACAACAACACGGCATACAAATTTGAATATTCCCAAATTTTAGATGCATTCCAATAGGCTCATATTAGGATAATTTTATGCGAAAGAACACTCATATTTGAGCATTCCAACTCAAGTTACAAATTTAAGAATTCCAAAATTTTATTGGGTTGATTTTCCAAATAATTCTTCTATTTTCTCACTAAAGAAAAAATCCAAACTTCCCTGAATTGTAAACTCGAATAAAAAAATGCATTAGCACTAACTACGTACTTAAATTAAATGTTATTTGGAAAATAAAAACATATTTGAACACTTTGGAGATACTCCAAAACATATCAACATGCTCCGAGAAATAAATGATACCAATTAATACCAAAATACAAACATATTTAAACAATTCAGATTGCCTAATATTTGTATACAATCTAAGTAGACTTCATCTAACTATGGATTTGAAATTAAAAAATGCTCACAAAATACATATTCTCTGATTATGGAGTTATCTTACAAATTTATTAAAAAATACAAACATTTCTGAGCAATGCAATTTTTTGCTAGGTATTTCAATATACCCTAAACGACAAATTACAACAAATTTAAACATTTTCAATCCCGACGGGTGCGCTGTGCCTCCACACCAAGTTGCCTAAAAACTTTAAAATTAACAAATGTTCGAAGATAATTCAAATACATTTTCTCTAATTACGGTAAAAAAATTATGGCAACTTAGAAACATATTTAAACACTTCAATTTGCCAAAAATTTGGATATTCTTTAAACTATAAAAAAAATGCTCATAAAATATCAACACTACCTACGTACGGCAAAACACAAACAAAATTAAAAAATTCAAAATGGTCAATATTTCGATGCAATATAAGTAAACTTTCCCAAATTGTTAACTCGAATCCAAAAAATATACATTACCATTAACTACATATTTAAATTAAATATCATTTAAAAAATAGAAGAATAATTAAACATTTCAAGCCCCATTAACTACATACTTAAATTAAATATCATTTAGAAAATAGAAGCGTAATTAAACATTTCAAACCACTAAAATATTAGAAATACTCCAAAACATATCGACATGATCAAAAAAATAAATGGTACTTATTAATGCCAAAATACAAACATATTTAAGCAATTCAAATTGGCTATTATTTACGTACAATCTACGTGAATTTCAACTAATTATGAAGTAATTTAAATTTAACAAATACTCACAGAATACATATTCTTTAATTATGAAGTTATCTTACAAATTTATGAAAAAATACAAACTAACAAAATCGCGGCGTGACGCCGCGTTAAATTCCACTAGTCTTACCATCATGTCTTAGACAAATTCCAATCCTCAGTACGCAGCCACCACGTCATCGCCATCAGACCTCATCTACCGAACCGACGGCGTGACTACTCTGAGTTAGCCACACCAATGCCACAAGAAGCACCCTTAATCCGTAACTAGATTCCTTGGCGCGGCTTGCCGCGCGCCACCCGCCGTTGACACTGATTTTCAGTTTGCAAAACGCTATGACAAATATTTTTAATATTACACAATAGTTATGCATAGCAAAGCTTTATAGGTTTAAAGCGAAGCATAATGCTCTTACATACACAGAGTCTACACCCATAAGTCTATAGGATAAGTAGGTTCATAATTACAACATCTCAATCATCACATAGATCGTTAACCTTAGGTAGCGACAGTACATAAATATAGTAGGTAGTTCGATTAGCAACATCAATACAGATATACTACTGGTACTGATAGGTAGACGGGGATGGCTGATGGAGAGGCAGGGCAAACTCGGATAGCTGATGGAGAGGCACACATGATCATCTACAGGTGGAGATGGTCCATAGCGCACACCACATAGTTGTTATAGAAGAAAGAATCATCATAGCTGCTGTTTGTGTCTTGCATTGGTGAGAGGAGGACTTGGGTAGTAACCTGGGAGGTCTTGCATTGGAACTGATCAGTCTCACTTGAATCAGTATCCGTGTTGTATGGATACTTGCCTACTTGCTGAAGCTGATCTGTTGATTCAAAGGTAAGCTGGTCAAGATACTTTATACCTTTCTCTATTTCACAGAGTGTGTTGTTGATGTCATTGTCTAGCTAACTTGTACCGCCACTATACCCTTCCTTGGCGATCTGGGTGATCTTGTCATTTGTGCTGGCAACACTGGTTATGAAATTGCCCCAGAACCTAGTGATCTGCTTTATCTTTTGATCCTTCTCTTTGATTATCTTTGAGGTTCTCCTATTATTTTCAATAATCTTGTTGATGTGACAATCTTTGACCAGTTTTTCTCATTGAGCTTTTCATAGCTATAATCTTTCAAAAAATCTTGTGTTCATTGTTTTCCATGTACTTGATAGCTTCCTTCGCTGCATCATTGTTTGCCGCATCTATGCTGTCCATTGGATGGCCTGCAAGGGATATGGCTCCATAGGAAAAACGAAGGCAGTAAGTTGATGGATAAAATGTGACATATGCCACCAGTTTCGCTTCTTCAGACATGAGAGCCTTGTACGTTGGGCTGGGGAGACCTAACTTTTTCAACATCTCCTCAAACAGGACAGTGGTTGGAATCTCGATGACCTCCATCTGAAAGGCTGTGATATGTTGTTGAAATTAGTAATCCGGTGAAGTTGCAGTGTATGTAATTAACAATCAGATGACCGTCTAACTGCGTGCTAGAGAAATGTGACAACTAAGTATGTTTAATATCAGTTCCTCAGTATTGGGAATTGTTTCTGTTAGTCGTTGTACATATGTAAACATGACTTATGAGCTAATTATGAGTAGTACAAAAGTCTGAATTCAATGATACATAAAGGGAGGCATCAGGGGTTATAGACCATCATTTTCTTAATCGATTCACACCTAATTGATTTCTGAAATAAGAGAACAGAAACTTTGGTAGGAAATGAAGAGTTTATGCGACTGAGAGAATAGAGATAACACATGAAGCGAATATCAGATTAGCTTAGCTTTGAAAATGAAATGTTAAATGCCTGGCGAAATTACATCAAGGAAGTAGTATTGTTAAGTGAGTAAACAATTAGTCATGTCCTAGAAACTGTGAACTATATGTCAATATTAAGCACTGTGAATTAGCATTTCTTTAGGCAGAGACAAATAAGATGTAAATTGGAGTAAATACAAATTTGGGATCATAACTTAATCCAAAAATCTTTTGTAAAAATAGAGGGACCTTAGCTTATGGAACACAAAGATAGCACATGGTAAACACTTGAAGTAGCTAAAAAACATTGCGTACACATTATAAGTTCAGAAACTCTTCAAAATAAAGTAGCTGGGACTTTGGAACTCTAAGATGATCCCTTTGCGTTTGTTTATTGTCTGATTAACACTGTCATACATGACATTAATTGACAATTTCGGTAATAGTACTTGTGACGAGGGGTACACTCATCAAATCCCATGGTTAAGAACCTAGGGTTGAGATTATGTCGAGAGAACGTGGTAGTACTGATAGTTTCGTCGGCTGACAAGCAGAGGCAAAGATTTACCAGGTTCAGGCCCCTCGGCTGGAGGTAAAGACCCTACTTCCTGCTTGTCTGTTATTGATCGTGTGAGATTATGCGGTTACAAGGAGGCTCCGGCGAGATGTCGATCTCGCTAGAGCTTTGGTGGTTTGAGTATGGCTTGGTCCTAGATCGGCACCCCTCCCAGCCTTTAAATAGGCTAGGTCTCGGGAGTTCATAACCGACCTAGTTTACACATAAGGAAAGCCTAAACCAACTATGCCTATGACTAATCTTGGAGGGTACTCCATCTTCTTGGGCCTTGGTCTTGGGCTTCGAATAAGCTCTTCGCTATTGGGCCTTAGTCGCCACGTGCACCAGGTACCCTCACGGTAGGGTACCCGAGATGTATACCCTTGTCAGTAGCCCCTGAGTACTTGTCTGACTCGAAGAATCGGGCATGGACTCGTCCGTAAGTGTACGTCATATGCTTTGTATTCTGTATATTATAATTGGAATTCCTGTATGAATAGCACATGTTGGCTATGTCGAGTGTCACATCGACTGTGGTTTTTGCTTATGATGATCAAGGGATAATAGCTTAGCAGGCCCAGTACACTCGACGGATCGGGACTGGTTAACTACACATTCGGGTAAAACCTTACTAGCTTTCAATCAAACTCGAGTCCTCGGACTCGAATCTGGAACAAACTAGTCAGAGTCGACTAGGCCGCGGAGGTCTTACTGAGTCGATCTACAGCATAAATTTGAATTTTACCCAACGCGTCCGTCAGGATTTTTCATCATGTCTGCTGACATGGAAAGTATAAGGATTTACGTTGCTGGAACGGTTCTTAGCCCGGCTCGAAAGTTCGGCGGGTCTTACCTTTGCACTATGCGTGCAGCATCCGAGGTATTTGCGGCGGACGCAACTCGAGAATGTTTCGAGTATGATTTTGTATATGAACTAAGTCGAGACGTTTGTCGACTGACACTTTGTCGTTATTCTATCGGGTGCACGACAGCGCTCCCGATGGGAGTAGCCCCCGAGATTGTGCTTTATTGCTCGCAATGGAGGATAATCTCAGATCCTCTCACCTTGCATATGTTAATCGAAGAAATTTTTTGCCGTAATTCTATCGGGTGCACGACAGTGCTCCCGATGGGAGTAGCACCCGAGATTATGCTGTATTGCTTGTAATGGAGGATAATCTCAAAATCATTTTATCTTGAGCATCTCCAGTCGAAGATTTTTTTTAATATACTCCCGATGGAAGTAATATGCCTCAGTCGAAGGAACAGTCGAGTGACCAATTTTGCCTTAACATTGCATTTCCACACCCGAACCAAACAAGGCAGTCGAATGACCGATATGTGTTGGGCAGACTCGAATGTATTTCTGATCAAAGCGTTTTGAGATGACATCAGGGATGACGTTTTCGGCGACTGCGCTGCCTGACACGTGGTGGCGTGCGCTATGCTATGAAGGATGGGACGTGACACATAGGTGGGCCCATTGTGCAGCGCTGACCGAACGACGGTGCCGTTTGGACTTGATTTGACCGCTCTGGCCCACTTTTTATGGAGAGGTGATTATGGCTCCTCTTTTTGCGTGCGTAGTGGGCGGAGTGGCCGACGACGGTTGCCCTCCGCACTTGCCACGTGTACGGTAGGATTGCTTCGCGGAGCACACGATTCTTGTTTGAACGGTTAAGATTGCTTTCGCCTTGTGGTAAATAGGGAAAACGGCGCTGGCATAATTTTTTACTAGTCATTTGCCTCCTGCGCCGCCCCTGTTGCATCTTCTTCCTCGCGCTCCTCCTCCATTGTTCTTGTGCCAGAGCTTTGCGCGCGCCGCCACCTTCCCTTTGAAGATGAAGAAAGGAGCGGGCAACAAGCGTTCTGCCTCCACTGCTGCTGCCGCAACCGATGCGGCGGCAGTGAAGGGAAAGAAAACCGCGGCTAGCACATCTGCATCTGCTGCTGGTCTGAAGAAGAGCACCGGGGATTGGGCGAAATCCTCGATCAAGGATGCCCACCTTGTCAAGCTCCGCCAGAAGGGTCTGCTGCCACCCAAGGAGGTATTCCCCGAGCCTCGCACTAATGAGCGAGTTTGTTTTGCGGAATTTCTTCCTAGAGGGTTTTCGCTCCCCCTCCACGATTTTGTTCGTGGTCTTATGTATGCCTATGGGGTGCAAATCCACGATTTCACCGCTAATGGTATTCTGCACATTGCGTGTTTTATCACGCTCTGTGAATGTTTTCTGGGAGTTTCCCCCAGTTGGCCGCTGTGGAAGTCGATTTTCGTCGTTCGCCCAAATGTGGGAGGTGGTCGCACCTACCCCGTGGGCGGCTTCGGGATCCAAGTGCGCGGCGACACCCGCTATTTTGCTCTGAAGCCAGTCGATTCTGCACAAGGGTGGAGGACCAAATGGTTCTACGTCTCCACGGAGCAAGTAGGCCTCCCTGCCTTTTCGGCTGCCAAGGCTTGGAGAAGACCAACGCATGGGCCCATCCTTTGTCGACTGAAGAAGAAGCGGAGGCGCAGCCCCTTTTGGAGAAGATTGCCAAGATGTTGGGCACTGTCACTGGTGTGCATCTGATTGCCACTTTTGTCAAGTTGCGGGTGTGGCCGCTTCGCGCCCGCGCTCATCCCATGTGGCAGTATGAAGGTGCACATGACGCCACCCGAATGAGCCTAGATGAGTTGTCGAAGAATGAGCTGGACACGCACGTGCGATCCATTACCAGCATCAAGGCAACCGATCCGTGCAACCTTGACTGCCCTGTCACACCATATGGGGCTGACAACCCTTTGCTTGAAGTAAGATTAGTTGTTATGTACTTTCTGTCATCGGGCTTTTGTCACCCTTTGTTTTTGCATGTTTTAACTCTTTGGATGTTCTCCTTTGTGTGCAGGGGCATTCGACTGCGTCAACCCTTCCTCCCTTCCCGAGAATGGCCCAACTGATGAAACAGAGGTGCAAACGGTAGAGACGAAGGGAGGGGATGAATCGCCCTACCTTCAGCTACCACATCTCGTATGGAAGAGGCTGAAGAGGGAGAGGCAGAGGAAGTACAGACTGAAGAGCCAGCCACGACTGACCATGTGAGCGAGGTTCCCACTCGCAAGCGTCGTCGGGTGGCCAAGGTTTGTCTTCTTCCACAAGCTCACTCGCGAAGGAGTCGGATGTGAAGGACGACGGAGACTCGGGCTCCTCTCCTTCTGCCAAGGCTGTTCCTTTGGATGTGAGCCCTTTGAGATCAGCTCCTCCTCCCCAATCAGGTGAGGAGCTGCTTTTTGGAGGCCCAAACTTTGACAACCTCGATACTGATGAGGAAGAAGAGCACAGGTTTGCTCCTGAGCTTTGTTGCACTGAAGTTTCTGCTGGTTGATATTTTTGCTTATGTTGTTTGTCTTCTGTCACTCGTAGTGCTGAGACTGTGCATCCTCCAACTCCTCCGTCCGACAAAATTTTGACTCCAGCGCACCCGAACCTCTCCCCCATTGCTCCTGATGTTGCTCAACCAACGGCCACTTCTACTGCCATTGAAACGGCCAAGGCTACGAGTGCTGCAACTCCGGAGGTCGGGACATCGGCCGCGAAGCCTGCGCCTTGGACTGAACACGTAAGTGTCTTTTTGTCGAGTCCGCATATGGGACTGATTATGTATAACTTATGCTGGTTTCGTGTGCTTGCAGCCTTACTACCTCAACCTGGTGGAATCAGGCAAGGCTTTTGTCCAGGTGGAGCAGGAGAGGAACAGTCTGCGTGCTAACTTGGAGCAACTTACTCGTAAGTATATTTTGATTCTGTACCCGAAGTTCTTTTTGCACTGTTTTTGCTTAGTCGATTGTTGTGAATTGCTTCTTGCCATCAAATTCAGGCGACAAGGCATCGGCTGAGTCTCGGGTGAAAGAGCTAGAGGAAACACTCGAAGCTCAGCGCGCCGAGTCGAAGAAAATTGTGGATGCCACCAAGGCCGCAGCCGCCGTACGCGAGAAAGAGTATGCTGAGCGACTGGCCGGCCTTGCGCAGAATGTGAGAGGTAAGCAACTATCTCTTTGCCTGTCCCTCGTGTACCCGTTGGGTATTATGTACTAATATTTTGCTCTTTCTGGTACTTGTTGCAGAGACGATTGGCGTGCCGGCACCTACTGACACGGTCAGTGATGAGTTATCACTCGACCAAGTTATAGGTGACCTCGGCGCTACTTTCGTCCAGGCGAAGGACGCTCTTGCCAAGTCTACCAGCACCCTCGGCGCCGTGCACCAGAACGTGCTTCCACTGAACGAGGTGCCGTCGACTGCTGATGGCTTCGCTGACGTGCTTGGACCGGGGACCTCGACCATGGCGAGCTTTGCTCGTGCTCTAACGGTACGCGGCTCGGAGTCCACCCTCAAGCTCATTTTGGGTCATGGAATAAAGGGTGACTTCGAAGCAGCCATGTCTGACTTCCCTCGAAGGCCCGGTGGGAAGCCTATGTCTCTGAAGGCCGTTAGCGAGCCAGCCGCTCGACTGGCCAACATCTTCATAGCCACTATGGAGCGCCGAGCGGCGGAAGTTGCCACCCGCGAAAGTAGGGCTAGGTCGGAGTCTATGTCCGAGAGATAGGGCATCCGAACCCTTATTTATGTTGTGTAATTATACTTTATGTTAACGCGAGTATGCGTATGCTTTTGCTACACTTGTATGAATTTGGTTCCTTGTTGTGTTTTCGCCTGTAAGGCTATGTGCTTTTACTCGCCTGAGTTTTGTGATGAGTTTCTCATGAAACTTTTATGATGTTTGGAACAGAAACAGGCAGCCGCTACTTCATCTGGCTCGTCGCGGCATCGTGCTCCTACTCGATCTCGAGCTCAGGCGGCAAACGATGCCGCAGTAATGCGTTATATGAAGGCTCGAGTCGCAAAACTGGAGCAAGAGTGGAAGAAGCCCAGAGCGAGCTGGATATGATGAGGGCGAGGCCTGTTTACCCACTCAGCGTGAGGACTATGTGCTTGGCGAGATGGAGATTGTGAACAGACAACTCGAGTGTAAGCATGACTGCCTTGATCTCAAGAGTTCATAGTCTGTCCTTTTTGTTCACCCAACGTGCGTTGTTGCAGGTTTTGTTCCAGATTTCCAGGCGGAGCAGCTCGTGTGGATGAGCAGTTGAATAATGCGACTGACGAACCAACGACGGGCCGTCAGCACTTTCGCTTGGATAAGCACCGAGCACATACTCGCAACTCTAAAGGATCGAGTGTGGCGGAGCACTATGCTGCTCGAGTTATGCAGGTCGGCCTTCAGTCGAATCAACCAGACCCTTTCCCGACAGGGCCGCAACCTCAAGGAATCCACGCGCTGCTCGGGCTTTTCCGGAGTGCAGGCCCCATTCGAGATTTTGTCACCCAGAAGCTTGTGGATGGAGCCAACGCAACGATGGCGTATATCCGAGTAAGCGTCCACATATGCAGCTACGTCCACCCGTGCCTGGATCGACTTGTCACAGTCGCAACTTGACGATACAGTCGATACGCGAGGGTTGGTTGATGTTATCACGCTCAACTTATGGGCCCTGTTCTTCCAGTCAAGGACGAACCGGAAGATTAGGTTCTGTATAGGGCAGCCCCCGAGTGTAAATTTGCCACTTATACATAGTATATATTTATGTATATGTATGTGCACAGCCCCCGTGTGTATCGAGTGGGGTTTATGAAAAAACTTAGTATGGAACATGAATTGCAGCCCCGAGTGTTCGAGTGAGGCTGTGAATTTTTGCGATGTTTGAAGCTTCAACTCATGATTTTGAGCAACTTTTTTATGTATGATTTTATGACCCAGCCCCCGAGTATTCGAGTGCGGCTGGGTATTATGTTTGAAGAAGGAGCGAAAGCTCATGCTTTGAGATAGCGCAGCCCCCGAGTATTCGGGTGAGGCTAAGTTGTGCGAATAAGTTATGCGAGTAGTAAGCAGGGAGAAATATGAGGAATCATTGACTATATTCCATTTTTGAATGTTAAGCTGCAGGCCGCCTCATTAAAAACCTTCCAGTCCCCTTAGGTACCCTGGTAAGGAAAAGAGCGCGTCTGAAACCTGCAGCCATCCGACATATGTGCCTATTACATTGTGCGACTGAGCAATCTAAGCATAGAAACGGCGCAGCTGCGCAACGTTCCAAGGATTGTGCGAGAGTTCGCCTGTCTTCGCGTGCTTCAGTCTGTATGCTCCACCACCAATGACCTCGGTGATGATGAAGGGTCCTTCCCATGGAGAAGCGAAGTTTGTGCACCTTCTTTTGCTTCAGTCGAAGTACCAGGTCGCCAACCTCGAAGGATCTGGTACGCAGTCGACGGCTGTGATAGTTGCGGAGGTCTTGCTGATAGACAGCTGTGCGTGCTAGCGCCGTGTTGCGTGCTTCTTCGAGCAAGTCGACTGCATCTTCGAGTGCTTCATCTGCATCTTCTTCGTTGTATGCTTCGACTCTTGGTGCATTGAATCTTACATCTGATGGCAGGATTGCCTCTGCGCCGTAGACCATAAAGAATGGGTGAATTGTGTTGAAGCGTTGGGAGTTGTGCGTAGGCTCCATAGCACAGACGGGAGTTCTTCGACCCAAGCACCCGCGGCCCTTTTGAGTGGCACCAGGAGGCGTTTCTTGATTCCGCTCGTCACAAGTCCATTGGCCTTTTCGACTTGGCCATTGGATTGCGGGTGTGCCACAGATGCATAATTGAGCGTAATGTCTGCTCTTTGCAGAAGGATCGGAATTCTTCAGCCGTGAAGTTTGTACCGTTATCAGTGATGATGCTACTTGGCACACCAAAGCGGTATATGATGGATTTTATGAAATTGACTGCTGTAGTGGCAGTCGAACTTGTGATAGGGACTGCTTCAATCCACTTGGTGAACTTGTCGACCGCCACCAGAAGGTGAGTATGCCCTCCATGGGAGGATTTTTTGAGTGGCCCGACCATATCGAGCCCCCATTGGGCGAAGGGCCAGGCCAATGGTATTGTCTTCAACGCCGATGCGGGTGCGTGCGGCTTTGTGGCGAATTTTTGACAGCCGATGCACCTTTTGACTATGTCCTCCGCGTCTTTGAGTGCTGTGGGCCAGTAGAAGCCTGCGCGAAAGGCTTTGGCTACGAGTGATCGACTGCTGGCATGATGCCCGCAGGTACCTGCATGAATATCACGAAGGATGGCTTGGCCATCTTCAAATGCTATGCAACGTTGGAACATACCTGATACGCTGCGCTTGTATAGTTCGCCGTTGATGACGGTGTATGCTTTAGATCGTCGAGTGACGCGTCTTGACTCTGTTATGTCTTCAGGTACCTCGCCGCGGAGTATGTATGCGAGGAAAGGTTGAGTCCAAGTTGGCTCGATGAGGAGTACCTCGACTGGCGGGTCCTCTGTGCTAGGTGCTTTGCTCTTGGCTGGTGCGGCTGATGTAGGAGATGTTCGCTTTTTCTTGATGGACCTGTGCTCGATGCGCTCGAGGAAGACACCAGGTGGAACTGGTGCTTTGGTCGCGCCAATGTTGGCTAGCTTATCTGCTTCTTCGTTGCTCTCGCGCCCTATGTGCCGCAACTCGCAGCCTTCGAAGCTGCCCTCCATGAGTTGTACAGGTCACGGTAGGCGATCATGTTATCTGCGATTGCATCGCAGGCCTTCATTGTTTGCTGCACCACAAGATTCGAGTCACCATAGATCATCAGTCGAGTGCACCCGAGGGCTTTGGCCATCCGCATGCCATGGATCAGGGCCTCGTACTCAGCTTCGTTATTGGATGGGAACTCGAATCCATCTGCAGGATATAGCGAAGCTTGTCGCCTTTTGGTGATATGAGGATGACACCTGCGCCTGCGCCTTCGTTCTTCTTTGAGCCGTCAAAGTACATAGTCCATGAGTTGGACACATCTGGTGCTCCTGGCAACTGAGCTTCGATCCACTCGGTGTGGAAGTCAGGTAAGACTTGTGCTTTGATGGCCTTCGGGTAATCATACTTGATATCTCGTGGTGCTAGCTCGATGAGCCATTTTGCGACTCGCCCAGTTGCATTGGGGTTTGTGAGGATGTCCCCGATCCCTGAGGTGCTGATTACAGTGATCGGGTGCTCTGCGAAGTAGTGCGTCAGCTTCCTTGAGGACATGAACACGGCGTAGCCAGCTTTTGATAGTGCGGGTACCGCTGCTTTGATATGGAGAGCACTTCACTCAAGTAATAGACTGGACGTTGTATGCTTTGGGTGTGTCCCTCCTCCCTGCGTTCGACCACCAGTACGGTGCTCACCACCCTGTTAGTTGCGGAGACATATAGGTATAGTGGCTCGCGTTCCCTTGGTGCGACGAGGATTGGAGGGCTTGTGAGGACTCGCTTGAGGTCCGTGAAGGCTGCTTCGGCTTCTGGCGTCCACTCGAATTTATCTGCTTTCTTCATCAGTCGATAGAACGGGAGTGCTTTTTCGCCTAGCTTGCTGATGAATCGACTGAGTGCTGCCACTCGACCCGCTAACTTTTGCACATCATGGAGCTTTGAAGGCCTTTGCATCGTCAAGATGGCCTGTATTTTCTCCGGGTCTGCCTCGATTCCTCGAGCCGAGACTAGATACCCAAGTTGCCCGGCTGGAACGCCGAACGTGCACTTCTTCGGGTTGAGCTTGATGTGGAAGCGTTTGAGGTTTGCGAACGTCTCTCGCAAGTCATCGAGTAGTGTGTTTTCCTCCCTTGTTGTGATGACGATGTCATCTACGTAGACCTGGACGTTTCGCCCAATTTGCTTCTTGAGGCAGTCTTGCATCATGCGCTGGTAGGTTGCGCCTGCGTTCTTGAGCCCGAAAGGCATTGTTGTGTAGCAGTAGACCCCGAGTGGGGTTATGAACGCCGTTTTCTCTTCATCCTCTTCCTTCATCCTTATCTGGTGGTAACCCGAGTAAGCATCCAGGAAGGACAAGCGAGCGCACCCGGCGGTGGAGTCGACGATCTGGTCGATTCGAGGTAGTGGAAAGTGATCCTTTGGACACATTTATTGAGTGCTGTGAAATCTACGCACATCCGAAGGATATCTGTGTGCTTCTTCTCTACGAGTACGGGGTTGGCCACCCATTGTGATTTCTTGATTCTCTGATGAAACCTGCTGCGAGTAGCCTGTCGACTTCGGCTTCGACTGCGTTCTTTTTGGGCCGGATATGCGGCGCATTGTTTGCTTGACTGGTTTAGCATCTGGAAATAATTGGAGAGAGTGCTCGGCGAATTCCCTGGGAATACCTGGCATGTCGGCTGGACACCACGCAAATATATCCCAGTTCTCACGGAGGAATTCGACGAGCGCGCTTTCCTATGCGATAGGCAGACTCGACGAGACATTGACTGTCTTGGTCGGGTCAGTCGGGTGCACCTGATGCGATCTTGTGTCATTGGTGGCATTGAATGCTCTGTCGACTGCCACCTTTTGTGCTCCGGCATAAGTGTTCGATCGTTGGAGACCGCTAGATCGGCGAGTGTTGCTTCCATGCCGAACATCTCAGAGATTTTGCTAAACTCTCGGTCGCAAGAGTCAGACTTTTGGAAGTTCCCTTGACTGTGATTACTCCTTTTGGTCCAGGCATCTTTAGCTGGAGGTATGCGTAGTGTGGCACCGCCATGAATCGAGCGAACGTCGGGCGTCCAAGTATGGCATGGTATTGTGACTTCCAGTCGACAACTTCGAACTCAATCGACTCTGTCCTGAAGTGGTTCTTGTCCCCGAACGTTACGTCGAGTTGTATGGTGCCTTCTGGGCTTATTGCTTTGCCTGGGACGATACCGTGAAAGGTATTTGAAGATCTTGGCAGGTTTTCGACTGACCTGTTCATTTTGCGGAGCGTATCTGCGAAGATGATGTTTATGCCGCTGCCACCATCCATGAAGACCTTGGACATGGCGTAGCCTCCAATTTGTGCGTCGAGTACCAGAGCAGAGTGCCCTGGACGAACGACCGATGGTGGGTGGTCCTCTCTGCTGAAGCTTATTGCAGTTTCGGATCCTTCAAGAATTCAGTTACGGCAGGAGGTGACATGACCGCCATGTTTACTTGTCGAGTGCGAAGTTTTTGCTCCCTGTTGGAAGGGCGACCTTTCTGTATCATGTACATCTGCCCTTGGGCGGAGGGTACTGAGGTTCGTCCACCCGAGGTACTTGCTGTATGGCACCCGCGATGTTCCGCCTGCTGCAGGCTGTGGTGGTGGTGGCATCAGAACGGGTACATTGGCTGGCTGCGGCAGCTACGGGTGCGGGTGTGGCTGCTGCCTTTCTGAGATTTATGTAATCAGTCGCCATTTGGTCGAACTCCCTGCAGTTTCTCATCGAGTGATTGGAGCGCAGTTTTCCGTCTTCCCCCTTGTACAGGTGGAATCTGCAATCAGCATCCATCTTTTCTTCGAATGATCGCTCGGATTGTGCGCGGATCGTGACTTGCGCCAGTCTTTCCTCTTGTAGCTATCACTGCGTTGGCCGCGGTCTCGACTGTCCGGCGATCATCTCGACTGTCCGCGATCATCTCGACTGTCCCGCCGATCTTCTGACCGTCGGTCGCTTCTGTCTTGGTCGTTGCGGGGTGTGGAGAACCCAGCCGCCATGAATTCGGGTCTGTCGTCGTCGTAGTGACGTTTTGAACGCTTGCGCCTTCGGTCGTCTCTGTATGAGTCTCTGCGGCTTCGACTGCCACTTTCATGATTGTCACGGGGTGAGGACCCGCGTGTGGTGCGCGCCATGTCTTCTCCGTCTGCCCACTCAGTCGCGATCATCAAGAGGTTAGCCACAGAGGTTGGCTTTTTGCGACCAAGTGCTTCTTTGAAGTCCCGCCTGGCGAGGCCCATTATGAAAGCGTCCATGGCCATATCTTCTGAAATTACTCCGACTGAGTTGCGTATCTCAGTCCATCGTCTGATGTATGACCTCAACGTTTCGTCTGACCGTTGAACGCAAGCTCGCAGCTCCTCGAACGTTTTTGGGCGCTCACATAGAGGCTCGAAGTTTTTGATGAAGTCAGTGCGGAAGTGATCCCACGAGTCGTATGTTGATGGAGGTAGGGCCTTGAGCCAGTCGCGGGCTGTGCCTTCGAGCATGAGTCGTATGTATTGCATGGCTGTGATGTTTGTGCCTCGCTGGCACGCGACAGCCAGCCTGTAGTCTTCCAGCCACCCGAAGGTTCCTGTCGACCCGTGTACTTGGGCTGTTCAGATGTAAGTTTGAACCCTTTGGGCATCCGTGTCTCGCGGACGCGTCGAGTGAAGCACAGAGCTCCATGTGGCTCAGGCTCTCGATCAGAGTATGAGTCGCTACTGTAAGATCTGCGTGATCTGCTCCTGGACCTGCGCCTACGTGAGCCGCTTCTTTCCTTCGAGTGGTGGCGGCGACCACTGTGATTATGCTCTTCACGACGCGTGTCAACTAGGGCACGGTCTCGACTCCCCCTGGAGTTTTTGGAATTTGGCGTATGGCCTTCGCCGCTAAGGCGAGTGATTTGATCTGTTGGCGATGTAGTTTTGCATTGGGGTCATCAGCTGGAGGCTTGATTGCCTCTAGGTATGCTGCAGCGGTAAAGAGAGCACCCGCAGCTGTTTTGGGTACTGGCACTCCCTCCTCGTCGTATGTCATGAAAGAGTTGCCTAAGTTGCGGGTGAGTGCCGCCCTCTCATCCGGCGAGAGGTGTGACAGCCTTGATCTGGGTCTTGTGTCTGCTCGCCCGGTGGAGCTCAGGGAGAGCTGTCTTCTTCGCGCACTCGACAAGCTAGCCTGCTTTTTGCGTTCTTCGAGTGTTGCTCTGATCTGCTGCAGTCGAAGTGATTCCTGCCAGTTGAAGTACTGGAAGGTCAGCATCTCCTCCCGTGTTGCGTCTGCTGGCATCATTGTGCACTCCTTGATAACTTTATCTGCTTTTGCTGCCATCTCAGCAGTAATTGTGAGATTTGTGACTCCGTCCGGCATAGTAACCGTGCACGGGAACTCTGTAGGCCTGCGACTGGCCGCAGCATCAGATGATTCTGCGGCGAAGGCAACGTAGACCTGCTGGGGTATCACCCGAGGGTATGTGTATGTGTCTTCGAGTCCCATCATGGACTCGACGTCGTCATCAAGGCTCATGTCGGAGTCGATATGCCCATCGAGTGGTCCGTCTGGACGGATCTCGCTGTCGATGCCTTCATCGCCTATGCTCATCTCGGCGTCGGCGAAGTTGTTATGAATCTCGAAGTCGAGGTTGTTGTTGGTGCAGATCTCGGAGTCGACGTAGTTGTCGATATGAGTTTCAGGCTCGTCAAAGTCGCTGAGGGAGATCCCGCAGTCGAAACTATCCTCGAGTGGGAGATCGAGCTCGGGATCGTTTGTGCGGTATGCTGATTCGGCCTCCTCGCCTGGAGTTCTTCAATGAGCTCGTTGATCTCTCGTGTGGACATGGTTGTTGCAGACGAGCAAGCTTGGAGGATCGACGATGGTATGGACGCAGTTGATGGATCCGCAGTCGAAGGAGCCGCAACCGATGGAGCCTCGGGTGCGGAAGTCGCGAGTTGGCGTGGATCTGTCAAGTCCTGCACACCAAGCTTGTTGACGAAAAAATTGAACGAACCAACGGTTAAACCCAAACCTGACTCGAGATCGGAGAAGGCCTCCTGGAATTCTGGCGAGTGTGGCTCGAAATCCATCAGAGGATCTGATGTGCTTTTTGCAGGTGAAGCTGGCGTGCTGCCGTTTGTCGAGTGAGTCGGCGAGTTGCCGTGTGCTGCCGAGTCGGCGAGTTCTGGTTTGTTGATGCAGCCGGCGAGTTGCCGTTTGTAGATCCGATCGGCGAGTCGCCGTTTTCCGATGGAACCGAAGAAACCGTGAGTCCAGCACTATTCTTTCCCACAGACGGCGCCAATTGACGAGGGGTACACTCATCAAATCCCATGGTTAAGGACCTAGGGTTGAGATTATGGGGAGAGAACGTGGTAGTACTGGTAGTTTCGTCGGCTGACAAGCAGAGGCAAAGATTTACCCAGGTTCAGGCCCCTCGGGTGGAGGTAAAGACCCTACTTCCTGCTTGTCTGTTATTGATCGTGTGAGATTATGCGGTTACAAGGAGGCTCCGGCGAGATGTCGATCTCGCTAGAGCTTTGGTGGTTTGAGTATGGCTTGGTCCTAGATCGGCACCCCTCCCAGCCTTTAAATAGGCTGGGTCTCGGGAGTTCATAACCGACCTAGTTTACACATAAGGAAAGCCTAAACCGACTATGCCTATGACTAATCTTGGAGGGTACTCCATCTTCTTGGGCCTTGGTCTTGGGATTCGAATAGGCTCTTCGCTATTGGGCCTTAGTCGCCACGTGCACCAGGTACCCTCACGGTAGGGTACCCGAGATGTATACCCTTGTCAACTTGCTTTGCGGGATTAGGCAGGACCAACCAAGAGATTGTTATGTACAGATAAGCTAAATAATCTCTAAAAGAATAAGCCAACAACGATTTTAATTCTAATTTCTAGAAGCAAGATTGTATAACAGAAACGTGTGCACAAATCTAAGACTTGAGATGGCTTGGTACCTGTCTTTGGTCAGCCAAGCTCGGACACATTAACACAATGCTCTTTCATACTTTCATAGGTAAACTTTACATCTTTAGAGTCTTCAGGATAAATGGAGCACTCAAAGCTCGTATTGACAGTAGTTTAGTAAATTTTACAGTAGCTAGAAGCAAAAGCAGTCAAACCGAAGTCAGATGGCATGTAAATGTTGAAGAAACATGAGAAAATGAGCAGCTACAGGCAAGGCCCAGGCTGAAACATAACACGGATCCATAAATTAGGTTTTAAATACATAAGTTTTGGGTAAACAGTCACATAGGCGAGGTTGGGGTTACACACTTCAGGATATAAACAGTCGGTGTAGAGTTTACTGTCTTTTACCATTAACATATGAAAATTAACAGCCGGAATGCAAAGCGTAGAGGTGTTGTGCCTGAGACCAGGACCATGGACTGGAATTTAATGGTTTGTTTCATCTATCAGCTCATCACCAACTGCACTCTTGGTCCGAACGAAGTCTTAGTCCGAGGTTTGTACGTAGGATCTTCTTAGTTGCTTCAATGATAAATCGCTGAAGGTCAGTCAGCCTTATCTATACTTAAATAAGGACATAGTGAAGATTGCATTCAAGATAGGCCTCTCTCTCCGATAGGCTGTCTCCAAATGATCTTCTGAATCTAGTCGTCAGGCCCGCATACATCACCTATGAAGGAATCCCAGCCTGTGAAGCAATCCCAGATGGAAAAATTAAATACATCACATATAAGCCGTGAAAGTAGAGAAACAGGTTACATATAAGCACAAATATATGGTGCCGAGATAACAGAGTCGAACATAGAGACTGGAAATCCAGAAGTGGGTAGTATTTTAATAGGAGGGGAAAAACAGGGATTCATACATCATGAACAATAGGAATTTAAAAAAAGATTAATGTGCTAAGAAAACTGGAAAATGCATTCAATGGCATGTACATTTATGAACACCTTCATTGTGAAAAATCAGAAGCTTCCAATAATAGTACAGAGTATATACAATCTGTCCAGCAAGAAATGTTCGGGTCACATACCTTTCCAGAATCTAGAATTTCACAATGGTTTCATCCATTTATTATTTAATTGTATACTGAACAAATCAAACAAATTACAATCATGGTATTTGCAAAGCTAAAGCTTAAGGATCCACCATTCTACTGACCTTCCAAAGTGAGCTCACGTGTGCAATAAGAATGTGCCCTGAATATTCAGATGTATTATACATGTTTATTTCAAGGATCTGTGCAGATAGGTACTAACTTCTGAAGTTCACATGTGATGCTAGAAGTCTAATGACTGTTGTACATGCCTAGATAGGGATATGTATACCTATTTCATTTTCAAAAACTTATGTGCAGCTACCACAAATAAAACTTCATCCAAGGATTAACTGTACCTCACCTAGTCTCTGTTATATCTTTATTTCTGCAACACTTGTAATTTGAGATAGAGGAAAAAAAAGTAAATATACTCGTTGGAAGAGCGATGGAGGATCTACAGCAAGGACAATATTTGTACGACCTCTTAGCTTGCTTGTAATAAAGTACGGGGAAGTCAGGTTGCAAACTTCGTTCTTCCTGAGCCATCATATACGACCTCTTAGCTTGCTTGTAATAAAGTACAGGGAAGTCAGGTTGCAAACTTCGTTCTTCCTGAGCCATCATATACATCGCAAGGGCAATATGCTCTTGTCTGCCTAAGCACAAATAAGTAGTATTATGTAAGCAAATAAAGTTTTGTTTCACATGATGGGATTGAAAGTTTAAAATGAATTGCTGGGGGAAACAGATGCAAATAAAAAAAGACTTGATCCAGACTCTATAGGACCATGTTAATAGCTATATAGAGTAAACAGAGCATTCAACTATTAATTATGTTGTAGCACGAAATCCTAACAAAGTAGTATCTATGCAAGTCTAATTTTAGAAGCAAGAAAGAACTCTGACTAATTAAAAAGTATATCAGGGAAAGGAAAAAACTGTGGCAGCTTCTGCTGAATGGATGACTCAAGATAAAATCAATTTACGATACAATTGGCCGGAAGCTACATTATTTTGTTGATGAACTGTAATTATTTTGGTATATAAACGAGTTGGGAAGTAAAACCATGCAAGTCTTCAAAGAGACACCAAACTTAAAATGATTCACCTCGCTCTTCGCCATAGTATAATCTTCATTATACAAACATTAAAAAAGTTGCAACTAAAACGAAAAGCGAGAGAATAGAGAAATGGCATTACATATGTTGGGAGGCCCTAGGTTTACAGAGAAATGGCATTACATATGTTGGGAGGCCGTAGGTTTACAGAGAAATGGCATTACATATGTAGGGAGGCCCCAGGTTTACAGAGAAGCATGTATAGAGTGTCTATGAGATAACCTTGTGCACATCCGTTCTTGCAGAAGTCTTTGGTACTATGTAAGGTCATGAATATATGAGATCACATGATTTGCCTACCAAAATTATTCTAGAAACGTAGTAGTTTGAAAGTTCTGAAAACATATATAAATTAAACATAAACAAACTCGTTTCCAATATCATGGCCTTTTATACCTTTAGTTAACACAACCATGAGGAACAACAGAGGTAGGGTTGCTGCGCTGCTAGATCTCGCAGCAACTGCATGCACCAATGCATATGTGGTAGACACAGAAGGCCTATATTGGCGTTGGATGCTCTACACCCATGACACCACAACTTCGCCGCACAAACAAGGTTCAGAATCTCATGAAGAGGAACATCTAAAACATGTGTCGAGATAATTTCAAGAGCATGATTTAAACCAGTTCTTTGCAGTCCGGTGTAAAAAATACAATGGGATATATACTACGGGTGCAAATCACTGGAAATAGTAGACACACTTCAAATTCTTACAATGGTGAACTACAGTAATACCTAAACATTTTCCTATTATAATAGATGTCGAAGTGTATGTAGGGATGGAACAATAACGTTCTATGAGCATGGTCCAATGATAAATAATCAAATGGTCACCATGAGCAAACCTATATTTACGTTCTTAAAAAATATGCTTAAGAATGGATCATAAATAGGAATTCTAGGACATGAATAACCCACTGGAATGCCCCAAGTGTACTAGGAAGAAGCTCTGCCAGAGATTAAATATATTTGTTTTATGCCAGATAATATGGTAAAAACTCATGCTTTGGAAACTCTAGAATTATAGTACAAAGAAGTATATTAGAGAAGGACAAATGAAGACTTGAAAATTCGTGCAGCAACAGGGTATGTCCAATGTTGAGAAGATCCACATGAACCAGATTTGGCAGTTAACTAACCAAAGTATGCTGACATATTGCAAAAGGGGATAACAGCCTTTCAAACTGTCTATCCTAAATTAAAAACACCACATGCCACACTGTTTAAAATACACGTGGGCTCCCTATAATCATACATAAATACACTAAATTTTCAGAAACATAATAAGAAACCTAAGAGCATCTTGCTATTACAATAAAAAGAAGATGCACATCTATGGCACAAAGAATATGGTTGTGTTGTGGTAATATATAATCTCAGAAGACAGGCCATCCTACCATTTAGATATAATATGGACAAATTAAAAGGGGACACTTGTGTTCTGCTCATGACAAACAGAAATCAAACAATATTGCAAGAAACATAAATAATGCAGAGAATAAAATGTAAGATTTTAGAGGAACACCGAGAAAGAAAAACACAAACCTATTAGTGCTTTGCGATCCTCATGTAGAGCAGAATGACAAAGAGCTGTTTTAGACTTCACCTACAACAGTAGACCATAACTGAATTGAGTTATTTGGTAGATGTGTACAGAATAAAATACAAATGGAAGAAACTTCAGAATGACATGTTGACCTGTTCACACCTCATTTGCATTGATTGAAGGGAGTGTCATCTGATGAATTTGGAGACTGACATCACTTGTTGCTTGTATAGGAATACTTTTGCTAGCTTGCATAGCTTGCTTGTCGGCACTCTGTAATGATCAAATAGGGTAATAAGAAACTATGTGTTTTCAACAGTAAGCACTGAATCGCCATTGCATATGCTCAATTTTCCAACACAATAAAGTTCCTAAATACATGTTAAATTTCTAATCAATAGTGGTTTCTCGGCAATATTACCAGTACCCTCTGAAATTCTTTCTGCCTATACAATGCAGCCAACACCTGAAACACAGCAGGGCAAAGCCACAAAATCTACTTAATTTGCACACACAAAATCAACATGCTAACAATAGAAAAGCTCAAAAAGGACGGATGCTTGGAGATAAACCTCAACCAGACCGTAGAAATAGCGAACCGTGTGAAGAAGCTCCATATCGTCGCTGACCGCAAGGGAGTGAGCTTCACACTGTTGGAGATGACACCATCGTTATATGCATTGTCAGCTCCGGCAGGAGTAAGCTCGTAAATTGCTGGCCTGTATATAAAGAATTGCATAGGTGTTGTGGATCTTGTCACTAACGCGGAAGAGCATGGCCAGGCCGCAAGATCTACCTGCTAGACAAATCGAAAATGAAAGAAAGGGGAAATCCAGATGAACAAATCGGCAAGTGTAGAATCAAAGGCTCACCATCATGCCCTGGTTGTTCTCTTCTTCGTCCTCGCCCTCTCTTCCACCCGCCACTCCATCTTTATGTCTGCGTCCTCCTCCTCCTAGTTCTCGGCTAGGTGGAACACGATGGCTGGGCTGCCGCTGAGCAGCACGTAGGGCCGAGGGGCGGGGACGACGGGGCGGTGCCGTGGTGGGGGAGGAGAAGGAGAGTGGCGGCGGAAGGATGCGAGGGGCTTGGAGAGGAGCAAACGCGCGAGGGGATTGGGTGTGACGGCTAGGGTTTCACTGCGATGCTCCGTGTTATATACCACGCGGTAAAAACCAACGAACGGCCTGGATACGCTCTAAGGACTCCATCGAACGGCCAAAATTCCCTAATCTCTGAGGAGGCCCATTGGGGTCTCCCCATTTACCTCTTTAGATATCTCCATTTCTTAGTACAAAGCGTAATTCTGAAAATTCACATTATGGTAACTTTGAATGATCTTATAGAAAAAAGTACTGATAACTATAATACTATATAGATATAAAATATAGAAGGATATTTTCTATGCATTTAATGATACTGATTTGGCATTTAAATGTTAATAGTTATTTCAATAATTTTAATCAATATTTTACGTTGTTTCACTTCCAACATGTATATGCCTACTTTTGAGGAAGAGTATCACATATTACTCTTTTGTGGTTCACACTCGATATGCACCTTATAACATTTTATTTATAGGATCATATATACATATTTGACTAGCACAAAAAATATGCAATCACCTGCATTACAATGTTAATCACCATGAGGCATATACCTACATTATTCACAGTGTATAACTAATTTTACTGAGAGCATTGTACTTTATTATTGATTGATGGTCAAATTGTCGAACTGGAAGGAGCGTGGCACTAATGTGACGCAGATCCAGCATCAGACTATCTATAGACTATAGCTCGCCGCTAGGTACAATGCAGAAGAGAACAACCTGAGCTTTGATCATCAACTGTACAAACAATGTCACCTTCTGATCTTGCCACATCAGCCGCTGATCCATAATTTTGACTGGCCCCAAGGGTGACCCCCAGGAGCTGTCGTCGCATCGCCTCAGTCATTTATACTACGGCCGGGGTTTGATCCATGATTGCTCAGGATCTGCACAGTTGCATCATTACAGGGCAGCATCGGCATGGTCCCCTAGACGGTACAGTACTACTCCTACAAGCCAAGTTCAGTCTTCGGTCGGAAGTTGGCGTTTTTCTTGTTTTTTTGACGTAATTATCGCAAGTCGGAGTTAAATCCAAGCGTGGACGGCAGTAACTTGATCTCCAGGGGGACAAGCCATCACTTTCGTTCACGTGGACAGTAATACTTACGTACTGTACTTCTCATGAAGTACTTGTACAAAGAGTTTACCCGCTCGCCATTTGCATGCCATGTAACATTGATTTCGTATGTACGACGCGCACACGCATTCAAAGTTTGAGAGAGACGAGATAGGCTGAGTGAGCCACGAGCAGATTCACCCTTCACATGCATGGAGATTTCAGGCATCGTCTCGTCTCCAGGTACGGTGCCGTAGTACAAGCTTAGCCAGACAAGGCACGTAATGCGAGAGCTAAATCTAACGGATCGGCATGCGACCTGCGACCGCGACACAGCGAAGCATGCAGCAGCGCAGCACCGGATAAGCCACACACACAGAAACACCTTCTCTCGAAACAGGCTTTCGCCCGCTATATTAATATAGCAACCAGCAATACAACCGTGAGACCACTGCTGGGGCAAAACAGCACAAAGCAAGCCCAAAAGAAACAAAAAAGAAAAAGAGAAAACAAAGCCGACACCAACGGTTCGACGAAAACGGAGGTGACCCTCAACCGCTGCGCCCTCTGAAAAATATCCACCCCACTCCTAGCACTCCGAAGCGCCGCGAACCAAGCAACACCTCCAAGAAGGGAAGCGACAACGACGCTGCTGCCGGACCGTCCATCCCAGGGTTTCCCCCGGTTCACAACGGGGGGTGTGAAAGAGGTGCACCCGACGCCCTTCAAGAAGGAAGGTGACACCCATGGGCGTCACCGCGTCGGTGCCAAGACGACAAGGATTTCTCCCGACCTCCAAAAAACCACACCCCTAGGCACTTTGGGACGCTCCACCAAGCTCGCCACCAACGCACGCCATCACGGTCTTGCAATCACCACCGCCGTCTCACCGTGGCACACGTCGCGAGGCCGGTGAAACCGACAATCAAAAACGCCGACAAGGGACCGCGGGACAGCAGCACGCGGGAGGGAACTGCCTCCACCACCGGATGGCGGTAGCCGACCGGATGCAGCAGCAAGACAAACCAAGCCCTCGCTGGCCCGGCCGGGCCCGAGTGGGCCCGTGAAGTCCCGCCGCCGCACTGCAGCAGGCACACCGCTGACGCCGCCATCCCAAGCTCCCGTCTTTGCTCGTCGTCCACCGGAGAGGACGTCACTGTCGCGGCCCGCCCAGACCCAGATGGGCCCCACAGGGCCTAGATCTGGGCCGGAAGGGCGTCGCCGGTCGCCTTCGGCTACCAGCCGGCCACGAGCAAGCCACACCTCCAGCGGCCAAGGACCGCGCCGCCGCTTCGCGTGCCACCCGGTCGTGGGAGCTCACGCCGCCGAGCCGGACCGCCGCCTGCCGAGGAGCTCCGCCGCCGTCAGGGTTCCCGCCCCCTTCGCGCGCGCGGGAAGAAACCGTCCCGCCGCCGCCAGCCCCGCGCGAGAGAAGCCCGGCAGGAGGAGCTGGGCTCGCCCGTCACCCGCGGGAGGGCGAGCGAGCGAGCAGGGTCCTTCCCACACAGAAACACCGGCCACGCTCAGCCGTCGCCTGCCCCCACAGGCCAGCCAGTCTCAGCGTCCGGGCCCGTGCGTCGCCGTCTGCCACTGTCGGTGAGTTCAGGTCGCTGTCCATTCCGGCAGATCCCATCTCCCCCCCATTTCATTCGCTCGCGACGCCCCTCCCGCGCTGCTCCACAATTTCCACATACGCGCCGCGCGCGGCTCGCCTCGCCACTCTCTTTTGTTTCGCCACCTCCCGCTAGCGCTAGCTACCTAGTTCGTTCTCACTGATGCCTATAACGCCACGCGCCTCTTTCCCCCTCCCCGGCCGCGTTTCCACACTCCACGCTCCTGGAGCCTGGGCTTCGTTCGTTCATGAGAAGTTGCGAGTCGGCGCGGGGGGATTATAAGCAATGAGGCTGTACATCACCACGGCGGCGGCGGTGCCCGACGACGGCGCGACGAAGCCGAAGGCGGCGCAGCAGCAGCTGCAGGTGGCGCGGAGAAGCGGGTACCGCTCGGTCGTCGTGACGGGGCTCCTGGCCGGTCTGCTCCTCTTCCGTGCCGCGCTCCTCGCCGTCGAGACCGGCGCCTCCCTCTGCCCTTCCGCCACCGGTAACTAACCAAGCTCGTCATTTCGTCTGCTTAGTTGGCCATTCTCGTGCGTGTGTAATCTTGATGCCGTGCTTCAGGGTGCTTGGGCTGGAGGGCGGGCCTCGGGGACTGGCTCTCCGGCGGCGGCGGCGACGCGACGGAGGTGAGTGAGTTCCACCCAACTGGCTATACTAGCCTCTAGTGTGTTAGGCATAGGCTACCGTTCGATCGTGTGCGCGTCAGTATGTTTTACTACTACAGTAGGAAAGACTTCCGCCGCGTTAGGCGTCGGGCATTTGACACCGTCGTTTACCTCTGCCGCCTGAAATGGCGGGTCGATCGGCACGGAGATTCTCACGCGCTTCCGCTGCTCCTTGTCAGTAAAGCGCCCTTCACGGGAATGGGAATGTTAAGCCAGGTCGGCAGCACGTCACTGGGCCGCTGGGCTAGCTACATACCACGTGCCCACCCCGCCGCCAGGTGGGCCGCGCTCGGCCTGATCCGGGACTGTACTTTGGACTGCCACAGCTCGACGGTTGACGCACCAGTTGAGCTGAGTGAGTGAGTGGTAGTGGTATTGAATGCTGCACGTTCCCTGGTGTCCTGCGTTTTTTCTTTTCTTTTTTTTGGCCTCTGTCTGCTCGTCAAACTAATTTGGCCTTTTGATTAGCCAGTTTCTGACAAATCTGCTAGCTACAAACGCATGTCTGACGAGTAACGAGTTATATTTCTAAAGTTGAGCTACGCAAAATAGTCATGGGTTGGCAACCTTTTCTAGTCAAGTTAACTGCCGAATTTGAGGACGACGCCGAATTCTGTATAGTAGAGATTTGTACGAACCTGCATTATTCCGGCCTAGCGGGTCCCTACCAGTTGGTGGCTTTGGGATATTGTGTTGTGTTGCCAGCCGCTATGGATACAAAAACCCTTGTGACTTATTCTTCCGATGAAAGTACTACCCTCTTGTGAGGCGACTTGTTCGCTAGGATTCTCTCCAGGACCAATGGTGGCCTGCAATCCAGCGTGGAAATGCTCATGGACGAGACCTTTTGCGTGCTTGTGGCCTTGTGGTCCGTCAGCCATTCATCAATCTTTGTTTTCATGTGTAGAACACACACACACGACTTCTTAATAAAATGGTTTTTCTATAATACTACCAAAGGCAGTGCTGTTTTTTGTTTTCGCGTCTACGGCGGAGAACAGTTCGCGTGTAAATTCAGTAAGTAATGACTGTCAATCTGACGGATGGAATTATCAGGAGTTCATGAAACACTGGAAGAGAAGCCACAGCGAAGCCAGCTTGCTCGACCCGGTGGTGGTGGAAGCGGCACCGGACTCATTGAACGGACTAATGGCGGAGATGGACACCATTCTGGCGACCTATGATGATCGGCTCGACATGGAAGCCGTGGTGGTCAAGATCATGGCCATGGTACGTGTAAATGCAACGCACTTTGTCTCTGCAATCTTCATTCAACTTTACTCCAGTAATCTTGCATTATCATGCCTGCATGTTACTAGCAGCAAATGCTTTCGACGCCGAAAAACCCCCATCATATGGTCCCTATTCTGCGTTCTCTGGAGATCAAATAATTGACAGAAATTACGGAGTTATGTCGTGCCTTTGCATGGTCATGGAAAGTTCAGATGTCTGGATGCTTTTGTGGGATTGGTCGTGCTGCCGCATACATATTTCTGAATTTTTTTAACACTGGACTGCATAGATGTATTTTTTTTAGCTCAAATTGGTCGATTTTCCCGAATAGATAGAAGAGATGGCCCAGTTTATAAGGGAAACCGGGTTCAAAAACCATACAATCTGTACAATATCCAGTTTATGAGGAAAACAGGGTAAAAAACCGCACACGACGCAAGTCGGCCAAACGCACTAGAAACACACCACCTGCTCCAGAGACACCGCCCGACGTAGCAACCAGGACGAAACCTCGCATAGCCCGAAGTCGAACCAGTCAGGATCGACGAGCCTGCAGATAGAAGATTGAAGACAAATTGATCTACACTAGTTTGAACTGTATATGCTTTCTCTGATTGAACTTTGGGAATGATTGAAATCAGCTACTGAAGATGGACCGGAAGGTGAAGTCATCGAGGATGCAGAGCATGTTCAACCGCCAGCTGGCCTCGCTGGGCATCCCCAAGAGCATGCACTGCCTCGCGCTGAGGCTGGCAGAGGAGTACTCGCTCAACTCCGCCGCCCGCTCGCCGGTACCGCCGCCGCAGCACGCGCCTCGCCTGACCGACGCCTCGCGCCTCCACGTCGCCATCGTCACCGACAACGTCCTCGCCGCTGCGGTCGTCGTGGTGTCCGCCGTCAGGAGCTCGGCCGACCCGTCCAGGCTGGTGTTCCACGTCGTCACCGACAAGAAGAGCTACGTTCCCATGCACTCGTGGTTCGCGCTCCACCCGGTTTCCCCGGCGGTCGTCGAGGTTAAGGGCCTCCACCAGTTCGACTGGCGAGATGGTGACGCCATCGCCTCTGTCATGAGGACGATCGACGAGGTCCAGAGGTGCTCGCTGGATTACCACCAGCTGTGTGATGGAGCAGCGGAGAGGGAGTTCAGAAGGCTCGAAGCCTCCAAGCCAAGCATGTTTTCACTACTCAACTATCTCAAGATCCATCTCCCAGAGGTAAATCTTAGCTGGAGGAGAAATTCATGCCCACAGCTGATTGATTGATAAATGAAATCGTGTGATAATAACAGTTGGCACCTGATGGATGCGTTTGCTTGCGCATGCAGTTCTTCCCGGAGCTCGGGAGGATTATACTGCTCGATGACGACGTCCTGGTGCGCAAGGATCTGGCCGGGCTATGGGAGCATGACCTGGACGGGAACATTATCGGCGTGGTTGGCGCGCACCAGCCCGGTGCAGACAATGGCATCTGCATCGAAAGGACGCTCGGCGAATACCTGAACTTCTCTGACCCTGAAGTGTCATCGCTACACCTCCACGGCCAGCAGTGCGCCTGGTCTTGGGGAGTCAGCATCGTCGACCTCGAGGCTTGGCGAAGAACAAATGCTACAGAGATGTATCAGCTATGGCTGCAAAAGGCAAGTGCTTCGATTTTCCCCTGAACTTTGAACATTCTTCGGACCACAATCGAGACTTCTTAGTACTGTCAAGTGACAACAATTACTAATTTCTTGTGTCCCGCTGCATGCAGAACCGGGAGTCGGAGTTCAGGCTGTGGAAGATGGCATCGCTGCCGCCGGCGCTGATAGCGTTCGACGGCCGGGTGCAAGCGATCGAGCCGTTGTGGCACCTGCCGGACCTCGGCTGGCACATGCCGGACGCCGAGCTGCTGCAGTTCTCCGCCGTTCTGCATTTCAGCGGGCCGCGGAAGCCGTGGCTGGAGATCGCGTTCCCGGAGCTGCGGGAACTGTGGCTCGGGCACTTGAACGTGTCAGACAGCTTCCTACGAGGCTGCGGTGTAGTCGAATGACAGTAATGGAACACGAAGAATATATAACTGGAAAGGAGAGAAAGTACAGTAATCAGTTATAAGAACTGGGTGCAGGGCTGGGTTTATGAGGAGAGGGAAGTAGGTCTGCCTTCAGTCTCTCCTCGATCGACCTGGCTGGCTGGCTGTGTCACGCTTGCTGGTTTAATGCCACGGAGTAGAACTACTCATGGTGTATATATAGCTGGGATATTTATTCGTTAGTTACAAAACAAAAGTTGGAAATTTGTAATCAGTAGTCAGGAGATAACTTTTCTTGGCTCCAGATCATGAACTTACTCTATGGACAAGTGATGATTTAATTGAGTCCATCTAAAATCTGGAGAAACGTAACTTTCAATTTCAATGAACCGAAGTGGTTCTTTTTTATTTCAGTTTTTAGACATAAGAAAAATCTCAAACGGATTAGAAATAACAAACCTGAATTCAGTTACAATTTTGCTAATCCTAAGTCACCTGAGTTTTTTTGTCTATCTCTAGAAATTACAACTTCAATTTAATAAAGAAATCAAAAGGAGCTTGCACATTCTTAGAAACTCTAGAAAAGGCATTCGTACGAAAGTGAAACCCACTACAATGAAGTTATACTTTCTAAAAGTCGACTTAGACGATGCTACAATTTATTTAACATTGTATAAGTCTTAGAAATTCCAAAAATTCTGGCCAAAAGTTTATGGGTTGGAAGTTTTGAATCTAAGCAACAACCTTGCGGATTAAAGGGTCGGATCGGGAGAATAGACGATGCGAAAGAAATGCCCATAAAGCATACATGTTAGGTGTTCTTCAGTTTTATACGGGTTCTTTGGGTGTCATAGACGAGACATACAATAAGTATACAAAAGTGCAGCTGGATTATGACTAGGGAATTTTTGATGTAGTGTTCAGTTTACAAATATTCATATCAGGTTCTACGATATGACATATTTTTCCTACTTAACAAAAAATTAATAAATAGTCGAATCATTACGAGAAAATGCATCATATTGTTCCACTAAAGTGCCATCGTCTGTGGGGTCTTCTGTAGTGGGAGTCTGCTTGCTATAGGTGGAGTTATGACGATGACACTGTTTCCAACCTTGGCGGGGCTCTCTTCTCGGTGTTATCCATGACATTTCAAGTTGTGAGCTTGGTCTGAAACACACCCTTGGGCCGACATGGGCCGTTATTAGGGGTGGGCGTTCGGTCTTTTCGGTTAGTTCGGTTCGGTCTTTTCGGTTTTTAACAATTTCGGTCATTCAGAAATGATACCCGTAATAAATTTGGTCTTTTCGGTTTTGTGTTCTTCGGTTTTCGGTCTATTCGGTCCGGTCTTCGGTCATGACCAAATAGACCAAAATATAGGGTGCAAGAAGGGGAATCGGTGCCCGGGACTGGGAAAGTGGAAAACAATCGACTAGTCTCTCATGCACGAGAGAATCTATAGTACGCTGGGCTGGGATACCCAGTTGTTGAGCCTAGAGACTAGATGGTATGCTTAGTTTAGTAGTTTGGCCGATAGACTAGATGTACACATAAGCTGGGCTGGCACACAAATTCGGCTGCTTCCGTACGTAATTCACTCAAAATAAAATAAAATCGGTCTTTTGGTCTATTCGGGTTATGTATAAGTGATACCCGAATTTTTGATTTAATTTCGGTCTTTTCTAATTTGGTACCCAAATTTCTTACGGTCTTTTCGGTCTCGGTCATTTCGGTTTCGGTCTCGGTCTTTTCGGTTTCGAGTTTCGGTCTTCGGTTTTTATGCCCACCCCTAGCCGTTATCACTCTGGCCTATGAATGAAAAATGGGTCAGCAGCCCAATCTCACACACAGCCATCGGCACGGAAGAATCGAAGGGAATCGAAATCACCTCGCCAGGCCATCCCCGTCGCAGCATCGCCTCCCCGCCGCCGCGGGGCCGATTCCGTTCACCCTGTCAGGTCTCGGGTGCCTGAACAGTTCGTCACCAAGAAGAAGAAGGAAATTGGAGCTCCGGTGGCTCAGAACTAATTAAAGATAACTAAGAAAACATGAAGAACAAGATAAATTTAGGGTTTTGGATTGCTTGATCCTCCCAACCACCCCACCTACACCTTTATATCGAAAGTGTAGGCTCAAGCAAATTACATCGTTGTCCTAATTCAGAAATCTGATACAGCTAGTTCGAAACAGGGGTAAAACCGTCAGTCTACAAGCGACGACAACTCAGGGCCGTTGGATGGAAAAGAAGAGTCATCCTGGCCGTCCTTCCTGGATCAATCCACTCCAGGGATCCTCTGTGGCTGCAACTATAGGTACCTGACAGTGCCGCCCCCTTAACTCAAGACCTCAGGGCTTGAAATCACGAAATGTTGCTTGAATGTAAGATGCATCTTCCCAGGTGGCCTCCTCCGGAGCCATGTTTTCCCAGTGTATCAACCATTGAGGCACTGCAACTGCATAGGAACCAACAGAACGAGGTATCTGACGACGTTCCAAGATCGCTAAAGGTGCAGTTTTTACCTTTCCATCAGGAGTGAGAATGGGTAGCTTCGCATTGGGAACTGCATGCTTGCCCAAATGTTTTTTTAACTGATTAAGATGAAAGACATCATGAAGTTGGGTACCTTCCGGTAGCTGGAGCTTGTATGCAACTCTGCCAACTATCTTGATGATGCGGAAAGGACCATACCATTTGGAGGTCAATTTGAGGGAGTTCCTCAGCCCCAATGCTGTTTCACGATATGGCTGCATTTTAAGGTACACTGTGTCACCTTCTGCAAACTCTCTTTCAGTTCTGTGTTGGTCAGCATACTTCTTCATGCGTTGTTGAGCAGCTGCCATATTCTTTTGCAGTGTTTTGATCATATGGTCTTTGTCAGCCAATGTAACTTGTGTTTCAGCTGATACATTGCAAGGAATTGATATTTCTTGAAGCATTGGAGGTGGATATTCATAAAGTGCCTCAAACGGTGACATCTGAATTGTGGAGTGATAGGAACAATTATACCACCACTCTACTGCAGGTAGCCATTGACACTATTTTTGGGTTCTTGAAATGCCATGCAACGCAGGTATTGTTCGACGCATTGGTTGACGCGTTCGGTCTGACCATCGGATTCCGGATGGTATGCAGAACTGAAATTCAGAGACACTTTGTATGCTGCAAATATTTCTTTCCATAGGCTGCTGGTAAAGATGCGGTCTCTGTCACTAACAATCACAGTGGGTGGACCATGCAACTTGACAATGTTATCAAAGAAGAGAGTAGCCACCTTTTGAACTGTGTAAGGATGTGAGAGAGGAATAAAATGTGCATACTTGGTTAAGCGATCGACAACCACCAATATGACATCTTTACCTTGAGACTTAGGCAGTCCTTCCACAAAGTCCAAGCTGATCTCTGACCACTTCATTTTTGGAACTGATAGTGGATTTAAGAGCCCTGGGTATGGCAATTTTTCAGTCTTTGAAATTTGACAAACTGGGCACTCAGAGATTTGCTGAGTAATGAATGCCTTGAGTTTCGGCCAGTAGAACAGTCTCTTTAGTTTGTGGTGTGTGACTCGAATGCCAGAATGACCACCAAGCACTGATGCGTGCATTGCCAAGAACACTTTGTTTCTAAGATCTGTAGAACTGCCAACATAGATGCGCCCTTTGTATCTGATTATACCAGAAGTGAGAGAGAAGTTGGGGTTGCTGTCAGTGTTGATAGCTAATTCTTGCAACAGTTTGACACAAGCTGGATCATCATCATACGAGAGAAAGATGTCTGACATCCAAACTGGAATTGCCTGAGATATAGCATTGCATGAGTCAGCTTCATTATCTTGAAATTTCCGAGACAGAGCATCAGCAACACTATTCTCTGCACCTTTCTTATACTCAATGCGGTAGTCGAATTCCAGGAGCTTAAGCATTAGTTTGTGCTGCATGCCTTCAAGTAATCGTTGGCTTGTCAAGTATTTGAGGCTTTGCTGGTCAGTGCGAATGATAACTTGATTGCCTAAGAAGTAGTGACGCCACTTCTTCAATGCATGAAAAACTGCCATTGCTTCCTTCTCATATATAGATGCAGCGCTGTTTCTTGGTCCCAAGCATTGACTGAAGAAAGCCAAAGGTTTGTGATGTTGCATAAGTACTGCACCAATCCCAGTTCCACTTGCATCTGTTTCAAGAATGAAGGGCGTGGAGAAATCTGGCATGCCGAGAACTGGAGGTTTTGTCATTGCAATTTTCAGTTTCTGAAATGCTTGTTCTTGTTCAACACCCCATTTGAATGAATCCTTCTTCAATGCATTGTATAAGGGCTGACAGATTAGTGCAAAATCCTTAATGAACCGTCTGTAATACCCACACAAACCAAGGAATTCTCTCAGCTTCCTGATGTTAGCTGGAGTTGTCCAGTCCACAATTGCTTGGATCTTAGCCGGATCAGTAGCAACTCCATTGCCAGAGATTATGTGCCCAAGATATTCCACTTGTGGCTGTGCAAATGTGCATTTGCTCAGTTTTGCTTTGAGCTGGTGGTTGTGCAAGGTTTGCAGTACTAGCTGAAGATGGTGTTTGTGTTCAGCGAGATCCTTGCTGTATACTAGGATATCGTCAAAGAAGACGAGCACAAACTTCCTCAAATACTTGGAGAATACTGAGTTCATCAGCTCTTGAAATGTTGCAGGTGCATTGCTTAACCCGAAGGGCATAACTTGGTATTCATAATGCCCTACGTGTGTGGAGAAGGCTGTCTTCGGAATATCCGGCTCATGCATACGTATTTGGTGATAACCAGAACGAAGATCAAGCTTGGAGAAGATTGTTGCACCATAAAGTTCATCCAGGAGATCTTCTATTACTGGAATGGGAAACTTGTTCTTTATTGTCAGTTCATTCAGAGCTCTGTAGTCGATGCAAAGACGCCAAGATTTGTCTCTTTTTCTCACCAGGATTGCAGGAGACGAAAATGGACTGCTGCTCGGTCGTATCTCGGCCGTTTTCAGCATTTGAGCTACTAGCTGTTCCACAATGTTCTTCTGACTGTGAGACATTCGATAGGGTCGAATGTTGGGTGGTTTGGCATCAGGTGTTAAGGGAATAGTATGATCAGATGCTCGGTGAGGAGGGAGTCCTTCTGGAGGATTGAAGATTTCCTGGAATTCATGTAGAAGGTATTCCAAGGAATGAGGTATCTTTGCTGAAGAAATATCATCAATTGTCGTCACTGTTTCAGTTGGACTGAGTAAGATATATCCACTGGCTCCACTATCTAGCAATTTGGAGCACTCCTCACTGGATATCAATACATTTGCTGTTGGAAGCATATGGTCCTTGAATGTAACCGCTGACCCTTCATGGTTTATTGTCACTGTTCTGCTATCAAAGTCAAATGTTACTGGATTAAATTGCTTGAACCAATTGACACCAAGAATTATGTCAGAGCCTTGTAACTTCAAGATTCTGAAATGTGACTTGAAGGAATGGCCTTGAATTTGGAATGGACAGTTGATAGCTACTGCATCAGAAGTTAGTGTGCCACCTCCCGCTACTGTGACTGTTCTTGCTGTTACTGGGGTCATTTCAATGTTATTCTTGATAGCAAACTCATAATCCATGAATGTGCTGGTGCTGCCAGTATCAGCTAATGCAACCGCTTGAGCTTTCTTAAACTTCAGTGACAGTGAAATTGTATCACTGCTTGGTGTACCAGTATATGCTGATGTTGAAATATGCATACAATTCACATCTGGCTGTTGCTGTTGATCTTCTGCAACTGGTGGCTGGACAGGCACTTCTGCTTCTTGAATATCTTGCACCATGGCTTGTTCATCCACATATTCCTCATTCATCTGGATGGCATTTATTGCTCTTTGCATTCCTGCACATCTATGTCCAAGTACCCAATTATCAGGACAATACCAGCACTTCTTCGGCAGCCGTGGCCTAACTGGAGCATTTGCTTCTCGAGGTGGTAAATTCCTATTCTGAGGATTTCCTTGTGCTTGTGCTGGTGGTCTTCTATTGTTTGACAAGAACGATTTTTCATACTGTCTTGCGTACCAGTAGGCAGCCAATAGGTTTGCAGGTTTCTGACAGAGAACTGAGTGTTTTATGCTCTCTTTGAGACCAACAATAAATCTGTCCAGGAAGAAATCAGGCTGAAGGTATGGTTTTTCTCTCTTCATAGTGGTCATCCAAGTTTCATAAGCATCTATGTAAGGATTGACACTTGTTACTTGTTTCAGTAGCTGAAGTTGATCCATGGGGTCTACTGCCTGCATCTCTGGGAACCTTTCAATCAAAACCTGACAGAGGTGAGACCATGACATGGTCTGCAGATTAAACCCTGCACTGCTGATCCATGTTTTAGCTTGGCCTCTGATGTGAGCTAAACCCCATTTGACTCTCTGTTCAATGGGAATGCTGACCAGGTTGAACACATCTTCGCATTCTAAGATCCAAGCACGAGGACCATTTCCAGAGAAAACTGGCAGCTCCACATGTGGTGCACGCAAATACGGCTTTGGCGATTGTCTTGGTGAATTGTTCGCTCGAGGTGAACTGTGCTCACAGCCATTGGGTGGAGAATTTTGAGGCTGTGGGTGTTGGTTTGGTTGTTGTTGTTGAATCGGCTGGTTTGGGTAAGGATTGTAGTGCTGTTGTGGTGGCATCTGTGGGTAGGCTGGAGGGAATTGCATGGTTTGGTATGGTGGATGGTAGTAGGGATAGTAGGGTGGTAAAAGCTGGAATTGTGGATGTAGGAATGGGGTTGTGGTGAAAGGTTGAAATTTTTGCTGCTGGTAGTATTGTGGCTGTGTGAAGGGTGTTGTGTATTGAGCTTGGTGGTGGATGTCTTGGCTGGTGGAAGTGAGCTGGGTAGTGGGTGGTGTATCTGGGATTGTTTGGACATTTTGTCGAACAGGTAGCGGCTGTGCTGGGTATTGCGGGTATGGGAGTTTGTCCGGCGTGAGGTTGCCGAACTGAAGTGGCTGGTTTTGGGGAGGTGGTGTGCTGCTAGTGTTGGCCGGAGTTGGCATCTCAGCAATTGTGGAAAGGGTGGTAGATGGGAGAGGAGGGGGAGTGGGAAAGGGTGGACCTTTAGTCGAAGATCCTTGATCAACCGCGCCCGTGCTCTCCATGGCCGGCTGCTTGCCGATGTTGACCGCGAGTCCTGCCAGCATGTCGGAGATATTGGAGATCTCGTTCTGGAGGGACTGCATCGATGCGGCGGAGTGAGCTTGGTGTAGATCGAGACGTTCCGCGAGGCTCTGCACCTCCTGCGGTAGGTTGACGTAGACGTGCGCGTCTGCCATGACCGGCGCCTCAGGAACGTCCGCGCGTTCTTGAACTTCCTCTGGCGCGGCGGCGCGCTCTCTGGATTGAGAGCGATTCCGGTTCTTGGTCGGCATGAAGGAGGAGAATTGGGGTGGTGGTAGGGATTTTACTGCCGGACTGAGGTAGCCGGTAACCTGGTGGTGACGATGGGTTGGGAGGGAGGGAAAAACGAGCAGCTCGATCGCTGGCTCTGATACCAGAATGTCAGGTCTCGGGTGCCTGAACAGTTCGTCACCAAGAAGAAGAAGGAAATTGGAGCTCCGGTGGCTCAGAACTAATTAAAGATAACTAAGAAAACATGAAGAACAAGATAAATTTAGGGTTTTGGATTGCTTGATCCTCCCAACCACCCCACCTACACCTTTATATCGAAAGTGTAGGCTCAAGCAAATTACATCGTTGTCCTAATTCAGAAATCTGATACAGCTAGTTCGAAACAGGGGTAAAACCGTCAGTCTACAAGCGACGACAACTCAGGGCCGTTGGATGGAAAAGAAGAGTCATCCTGGCCGTCCTTCCTGGATCAATCCACTCCAGGGATCCTCTGTGGCTGCAACTATAGGTACCTGACACACCCCCCCATCCCTTCCACACCTGCTAAAATTTCCCCAGTATCGGAACTCCCGATCCGGGTCCTCAAGACCTCTCGAATCCTTTCCCACCCCGCTGGCTACTGTGCGCCGCCGCAGCTATCTAGATCTCCGCTTGCTGGACCACCGTGCCCGTTGCCTGAGACGCGCACATATTGTCCCGCAGTCCGAGCAGTGAGCCTTCGCCATGTCGAGGCTGCGGGCGCTGTGGCAAGCTTCCGTGAACGCCACCAAGCGAGGTAGCTCCCTGCAACACACCCCAATCTTATTGATGTGATCTATCCTGTTTGATCCATTTCCTCAACGAACCCCACCTAGTGCTGCTCACAGTTGTCTTGTCCATGATAACCTTGAACTGTTTATTTCGTGCAAATGCTATCTGGAAAATGTCAATCTTGGAATGGAGCCCGCTCTTGCAAGTTCTGAGCATGAACAGAATTACCTTGTTCGCATAAGAATGGAGCCTAAATATTAGTGCAATGCAGATGCAGTGCCCGTAATAAGTTATTCGCTACCGATGAATTCACTGGGAATTACCATTGATATCCATCCGATACTAATTCAGCACTAGCCAGAGATATATTCAGCATTTCAATTTCATTCCGAACATACGCTGATGGATAGCAACCTTTAGTTGTTGCCTGCACCATCTTACTATTTAAATAGTGCTGCTTTACATACGGTCACTATATATATATGATATGATAAGTAAATTCATGACATTTCTGTATAAAGGGGAAATAGTGCCCACTTTTTCTTCTGTAATTGGCAATATTTATCCAAGGAACTGTCAAACCTTCTGCTTTAAGTAACCTGAACAACTCATTTGCCATATCTAGCCCCTTCACTCTATTGGCATTACATGCCTTGGGTTTCAGAATACCAGTGCATCACAATATACACTATAGTTTGGGCATATGTGTTAATGTTCTAACTAGATATACCAAATTGCCAGCTGTCGTATGGAATTCAGAAGACTTATTTCCACCAAGTGAAAAATACATCTTCAATTTCAATTCAAAAGATGAAGTGAAGAAGTGGCACCTGTACTCGGACTCAGAGTATGGAGGTAAAGCACCATGTTGATTTTTCTTATTTTGTAAATATAATTTGTCAGTGTCACAGTTTCTCTGAATAACTGATATGACACAATAGATATTTTTTGTGCTCTTGTGATTTTGTGGTCGGTATTCTCAAATTGTTCTTTTATTTTTATTCTCCGGATAATCAAAGGTGACACGGTCAGTCACTGAACTGATTTAGGCAGGAGTTCTTGATACTTGTATGTTTCGAACAAAAATATATAAGGTGAAGAAAAACTATCTTCCTTTGGAGAACAGCATAAAATGATTTGCTATTGAGTTCTGGTACTGTGGTGCTTAGACTCTTCCTGATGTATGCTACAGTATAGTATTACGGTCTGTTTCCTTTCTGCTCAACACAGAGGATTATAACTAATACTCCCTCCGTTCCTGAATATAAGGTGCATAAGGTTTTGGCACGGATATTAAGACGCTAGTTATTTGCATGCGGTGGACTAATTTTATACTGGAAAAAATCGAAAGAAAGGAGTCCCTATTAGCCGCAAAGTGAAAACAATCCGTCAAATTCCTCCGTTCTTGATTGTGACTCTTTTTTTGATGGGTAAAATTGTTCATAAATCGCAATACACTTTATATTTTGAACTTTTTCTCAAAAACTTAGACACCTTATATCATGGAACGAAGGGAGTACAATGTATTACATTATTTTTTTCTTTCATATGGAGCCAAATGGACGTCTACTCGCCGCACTAACGATATTACAAAAAATGAATATAATGGCATATTGTCAGTTACTAGTTGGACCTCCTTGTGAATACTCTTCATTCCAAACAGGCAATTGCGAACGGTACCTTTTTTTGTTCATTCATGAATCAAACATTGAGATTGTGTAGTAATAGCCTATTGGCTTATAATGATATATATGGGATGGGTTTATTATGTCTGATGGACTTTTGATAGCCTATTTTCTCTAGCGCAGATGATTATCTTTCCGGCATCTGTATTGAATATATATACTAGCATTGCTCGACACCTTTTGTAAATTGGAAGTTGGAACTAGTATCACACTTCGTATTTGCTTCTATGAGATAATATGATTGAATAGAGTTGTTTTCCAGGTTTATCATCTGCGTCATTGGAGATAACTGATGGTATTTCCGGTGGAGATACTTCAACAACTGGTACTATGTCTTTGCCTTGCGTAATTTTCCCAGCTTGGCCTAACAGTATGATTTATAATATTCCAGCATGAAAAAGATGAAAGTGTTTGTTGTGCAATGGCAGACATCTATAACTTATGAGAAGAAATAAGCTTATGCGCTGTCTGAAAAAAGGGAATACCTTATAGTATTGTTCCATGTCATTTGTCTGTACTAGTCTAAACTATTAGGGAATATCATTCAAGTGTTTTCTATTTAGTTAATATAAGTTGAATATAAAGCATACAGTCCATTTATTCATTGCTTCCATAGACTGTATTCGTGATTAGCTCAGATTAATTTTAAGCTTGACAGCTTTTGTAACTAATTAACCAACATGTGCATTTGAGAAGGTGTTTTTTCTGGCAATCTCTCCTTGGATATGTCAGAGGGATCACCATGGAGGATCAGGCGTAGTGGTTTCTGCGGAATGCGATCGAAGAAGGTATAGTTCTCTGTCTGCACTGAGGGATCTAGTTGGTATTAGATTATATGTAGACTAGTTTGCGGAGTGTCACGATTCTAGTAAAATAGTACTTCCAATTTAAAAGAATGTCAGTTCACAAAAAGAAAATGTCTAAATAGCTACCATAATGCTGAATGTTACCCTCAGCTGTGCTTCCTTTAGCTCACGTCATATTGTGTGTTAGGCTTTGGTCAAAACTTAGTTGAGATTTCGTGTGCTGTCCACGAAATAACAAGGATTTCTTATGTTTTAGCATTGTTAGTATGAAGGTAACATTCTGCAGCTTCTGCTGACTTCATGTGATTCCTTGTTTCAGTTTGATGGTTTCATCGATCTTGATTCATATGATACAATAGCAATGAAGATCAGAGGGGATGGAAGATGCTACATATCTACTGTAAGTATCCAACTAAATTATAATGAATATTTAATGTCTGGTCGATATACTGTTCCATGATCTGAATTATTATACAGATATACACTGAGAACTGGGTAAATTCACCTGGACAAGAGGAAGATAACTCGTGGCAGGCTTTTGTGTACGCACCTCAGGATAGTTGGCGGATCTTGAAGGTAATGTCTCTAATTACTAATAGCAATATGTGTTTGTTCATGATTAAACACAACTTTTCCTTTTGATCCAGATCCCTCTTGATAGCTATTTACCTACATGGAAAGGAAATGTGATCGAAGCAAACTTGGAAATGAATCCTTCTCGCGTCGTGGGAATGTCTCTCTCTTTAAATGCAGAAGGTGGTGTTCCTGGTGCTAAGACTGGGTCAGGCGATTTTAGATTAGAGGTTGATTGGATCAAGGCACTGAGGGCACTCTGATTTCCACAGTTTGATATTTTGGCTTCCACAGAATTTTCCTGGGCCTAATGATCCACAAGTGTGTTTTATTTCAGTTTGTTTGCTGAGCCTACTCACAAAAGATAATCTCATTCTGGATGAAGCTACTTTATCCGACGACAATAGATGTGTGTCATCTGTAACCAGGAGTATAGAACCATACCACAATTTTCCACTCCTACATCCACTGTAAGATGCATGAAATGTTTCAGTTTGTATCAGCACAGTATCATAAACTGATAAAAGCCTTGTAACGGGCAGCGGTTTAGCGCCAGTGAATAAAGATTTTCCTTCAATTGTTGAAAACACCACAAACAGAAAATGTTACGTCTCGTTTAGACGAGCTTGTCGATCTGAAGATGTTGCTTTTCGTGCTAGCGTCTGGGCAATGGATGATCGTTCTACTTGTGCTGCGACTTGGGGATTTACATTTTTGCCCACCTTATAAATTGCACGTTTTGCTCTGTACTTCAAAGTAAGAAGCTGGGAGTGCGAGACTTGCAGCATTTTGAATTGTGTATCTGTCAAATTGCACGTTTTGTTCGGCACTTACGAGATTTGCCTGTTTGGTCAAAGAACACGTTTTTTTGCCATTGGAATGGTCAAAATCCTGCGCCGACTGGCAATAGCAAAGGGAGACTTCTCCAGACAAGGATCAAGAAATGGACGTAGTTCAATTCCAAGAATCACATATATGAACATCATTGCTAGTCCCATGCTGAAAATCCTGACTCAAAGAAGTTTCCTTCAACAAGAGGAGACTAATTTGATTGGGAACGATGGGGAAGATAATAAGAGAAACAAAATTGGTCGACCAACGCGACGGCCGAGGGCCAGTCATGTCATCCTTCGATGAAGCCGGTCATCCGCAGCACCGAGTTGCGCAGGTGGCTGAGGTCCCGGTGCGCCCGCCCGGGCCCCGACCGCAGCGAGAAAGCCACCGCCGCCTCCCCATCCGACCGCCTCCGCGACACCAGCAGGTGCGGCGGCACCATGGCGCCGCAGCCGTCCTCAACCTCCTCCCCCTCCTCTTCCTCGTCCCGGTCAGCACGCCCACCGGGTAGGCGGGGCGCGGCCCTGGGATGTCCACCGGCCGAGAGCCCGCTGAACACGGCCGGTGGGTCCTGGAGGCTCTCGGAGAAGCAGAAGAAGACGAGAGCCCCGCCCTCGCCGGAGCGCCGTGGCGCGCCTCCGGCCACATCACCTCGCGCTCGGACAGCTCTTCCTCCACCGTTGCCATGCTCTGCAGTCTCGTACTCGCGCACGTAGTAATTCGCTCGAGGACCTGGATTGGAACCTGGAAGCGCGTTGATCTTTCTGGTTTAGCGTCCTATCCTCTGAAGGGGTAGGGCTTATATATAGGGAGGGCGCCATGGCGCCGTGCCGCGTAGCTTCCCACGTACGGGCGGGCAGCCGCGTGCGTGGAGAAGGAGGCCGGAGCCGGATCACGCGGGGTCAAGTCAAGCAAAGGCTGATCCACCGGGCCCAGATAGAGGTTAGTTTTTCTTTCTTACACTACACCTGATAATTAATTTACTATAGCAGCACTAATCATGAGTACGAACATTGGTGGGAGGTGAGGAAAGTGCCACGTACACGCCCGCAGTCCTGAGACTAGCCATAGTGGGAGTATCATAGGTAGTATCATGCATGCCACGTTGGCAAAAATATGACGTGTCACTCCAATTAATGATGAGAGAAGTGATAGTGGTATCATAGGTAGATACCGTAACATAGCGGATTCCAAAACAAGATGAGTGTGCATGCTAATAAATACGCTACTATATGATACCACATATATGTTACTACCACTATGAAAGTAATAACATAGACTAGTATCATATGCATGATACTAGTATATGATACCCCTCACTATGGCTAGTCTGATAAAGAATATATGGGTTGAAAATTACACGCGTCCCTGCCATTTGGTCCTCAGCTGGGAATCCTATCAGTCTCAGCTCACGTACTACGTCTAAATTAATCATTTCGGCACCAATAGCAAAGCACGCGTTTGTGTGTGTGGTGCAGTGCACCGTCGGGCCGGTTGCTATCGTACCTCACGAATGCGATGATTTCTTTCGTCATTGCCGTGCAGCCTCCGTCCGGATAAATATTGGACTCGGAAGCATCCACGTAGGTATCACTGGACGCGTGTTGGATTCAGGGCAAGAAAGTCAAAAACTGAAAAATCGGGGACGGATGTGTGCACGGACCAGCCACCTACAACGCGTCGCATGATTAGCTCGCATAAGCCCACCGCGTGCGACCCTGCGGTCAGCCGCCTCCGACTGGAGCTGCTGCTCGGCCGCACGGTGTTCAGCCTCTGTCTGGATCCGTGCCTGCCCGACTCCGCCTGCGCCCACCACAAAATTGGCGGGGGATGGTGGGGGGGGGGGGGGGGGGGGGGGGGGAGAGGAGGGTGGAGGACTCAGAGAGCATGACTCGTGTCAGCTAGCCATCGCTGACGAAGGGTGACAGAGGCATGTTCATGACCAGGTCCATAGATTAAAGCACTAGGCGTCGCTTCCACTCCGCGGAGTCGTCAGAGGGCATCATCAGTTCAACACCGCCACACTCCATGGCCAAGACTAGCCTTCACTGAAATGCGAGCAACACTTGAAGGTCGCCTCGCCGCTGCCATCCTTGAAGGACATACGAAGCTTGCCGCCAGCTCGGTCTATCTTGCATTAATGTTTGATTACCGGTGGGGAAATCCAGTTACCGGTCGGTAACCGGATTTCTCGATATCGCTTGTTGGGCCCTTGATTCCGAAGTACTCAATAACTGCAAGCTGTCGCTTACTTGCCCGCTCCGATTTGAATCTATGATCTTAACTTTCTTGGACAGATAGGCGTGCTTCTGATGAAATGATTACTTCATTCTTCTTTATGGGCAGTAGAAAAGGGGTCGATTAAAGTAAAGTGGCTACAGGGTACAACGTAAAGTGTTTTGATCACATTGGAAAAGACTATCCATACCGACCTAGAGTCGTCAGCCATCGCACAAGCAGGCAAGCCAAGTTCCGATATAATTAGAGAGAAGCCAGCCTTTGGTATATTTGAACCATCGGTTTTTGGAGAAGGCGAGAACAATAAAAAAAAGGGATTTCTTCCTTTTAGGAGGAATTGCGGGCAGTAGCTGTTTCTTCTTCGACGAGCTCGACTCAGATATATCTTCCGCCGGGTGGCACAAGCAAAGAGAGATTGCGCTCTCTTTTCCGAGAGATTCTTTCCAAACTTGTCAAGTAGATGACTGGCTGGAACACCCCGGGAAATGGTCATACCGAGCAAAAAATATCCAAATTTTATTAAAAAATAATGTTTAATGAAAACTCTCGGTAAAATATATAATGAAGAATTTGAATTCAAATTTTGATCTCAAATTTATCTGGTAACCGGAAATCCCGACCCCCGTCAGGAATTGTTTTTCTACTATGAACCAAGACCTTGCTCTTGAGTCGTCCCTAGGACCACGATCTCTGTTCTATTTTTTCGGAAAGAAAAAACGCAGATAGCTGGGCTGATGAGTAGGATCAGTCATCCTGTCACGCATGCCAAATGGTTGCATACCGTTTTGGATAGAATGAACAATCGACGTTTCTGGTAAGTCAATAATTGATTGCCGAGTTGTTATATTGTCGCGCAAGAACATGAGGCTGTGAGGATGAACAGGTGGGCGACAAAATCAAATCAATACTCACTTGCCACTGTAAGCAAGCAAGAACCCCAAGAAGAGTGCACACGTTTTGATTGGCCAGATCATCCTCCTCGGTATGAAAATGTCAGCCAGAGAATAGTGTTTTTCATGGGAGTGGTCACAACTTGTGCTAGCTGCCAACAAAATCTAATGGGTACACGAGTACTGCGTCAATTACATGTAGACACCTGTACTGACGTCGACATCTGGATGAGTAGGAGAGGTCGAGTGAATGTCTACACATAATCGTGGGAGAAGAAGATAAGGTTATACACGACGTGTCCCGTTGTATGCTATGGAGGAAATAATCTTTGCCGTTGCTTGCGTTGATGTACTATATGCCTGTCCTCTTATAGCTGTAAATCTTAGCGAGAGGTTTAATTTGAAATGTTCAACGTAATCTTGTGACATATATTCCTTCTTGAAGGATAAGTTTGTACTCCACTTAGTTATTATGGGAGGATACTTTCCTTTTGCGTCCAAGCATACTGCTCCTATAACTGGTAGTGTTCAACTTGCGTGGATGAAGTTGACACTAATTTGTCTAAGCTTCTCGTTCAGGTTAATCAAGTGCTATTCAGAAAGGTAGTACCGTAGTAAAACCGTGTGATATATAGATGACGAAATCTTCCCTCTCTCAACACATGTGAAAACAAAATGAATACAGACAACAAATGAACGGATAAAGCAGCAGCAGTGAAATAAAACGTGTGACCACTTATACTGTTGTACATGTATTCCATCAAATAATTCAGATTACATGAGCTCGCTAAACGCCTGTAGCATTTTGAGGTAAATCAGTAGGAGAAGTTTGTCTACCTTTCAACTACATTCACGTCAATTGCACAAAATGGCCGGACTCGAGATTTTCCCAAGTGAAACGAACATTGGCGACAAAACTTTCGGTACGAACATTGCCGAGAAAACTTCCGGTGCTACTCGAGCATCACCATCGCCTTCACCTTCCCCTTGGGCACGTCGACGAGCATCAACATCGCCGTGTCCCTCTTGGCTCTCCGATCAACGATGACATGCGGCGACACGAAAACTTGGCTGCCGATCATCAGGCTGCTGCTGCCGGCGCCGGCAAGGCTCGCGCTGAACTTGCTGAACCCGGCCTGCAGGGCCAGCGCTTCTGCACCAGTAGCCCTACCGGACTTCCCAGGGATGTCGATGGGGGAGGAAGAAGATATCTGCCGGTTTGGCGGCGTGGTCGGACGACGATGGTCGCCGGAATACTCGTCGTCGTCGTCGACTTCAAGAGAGTAGTATATGTGGGCTAACTCCATATCTTGTGCTGCATCTGCTGGCCATAGTATGTCTGCTTCTTGAAATTCCTCCTCCTCCTGCTCTTCGCGCAGCATCGATCTTCCTTTTGCTTGACTTGATTTGTTAGCTTTGCTGTATTTAGGAGAGGATAAGTACTTATGAAGTAGTACTGCTAGCTAGTGGATGAGGTCCATATCTAGGACTTTCTGAGCTTAGTACCCATCTAAGTTTCCCATCTTAATGTTATCTTACATGGGAATTTCCAGGAGTTTACCCCGCTTGTATGCTTTGCTGTATTTAGGAGAGGATAAGTACTGACATACTGACATACTGGAGAGGATAAGTACTGACATACATATGGTCATTTGTTAGCTTTGCTGTATTTAGGAGAGGATAAGTATTGACATACTGTTTGTCTGAACTTTGAACGAGCCCATAGATACTGGTGCAGTGTGCGCGCAGGTCGCAGTCACTGAATCAGCAGTGAGTCAGCGACGTGTAGGCCGAGCGATGGGGTGCATCAGAATTCAGAAACGGCATTTGCATTTTGGTACATTCGTGCACGTACACAAAGAAAGGGACATACACCCCCGCAAAAAATAAAAGACAGTCACAGCGTAAGTTTACACCAAAACGGATTGATTTCAAATTTTCACCTCACTTTTCCAATCAATTCATTCACAAATGACCATATGTATCCATTTGCACACATACAGTACGTAAATTTACAGAGGAGGAAAGATCAACTGCACCTTGCTCTTCCAACAACAGTTCACAAATGACTAAATGAGACCGGTCGAAGAAAAATGGAAATGGTAGTATTAACATTTCTTAATCTCTCGTAGCTACATCTATCTGATTCCACAAGCTAAATCAACCGAGGAAGTAAATCATCAGCGCAGGCAGGCCGCACGCCGTTGGCCATCTGCAGATGTCCAGTTGCAAGGCCGCCGCGCGCGGCCAGGTCTGGCTAGCCCTCGATGAAGCCGGTCATGCGGAGGACGGAGTCGCGCGTGCGCGTGAGGTCCCGACCCTTGAGCGTCCCCCCTGCCCCGAGCACACCGAGAAGGGCGCCCTCCGCCGCGCCATCAGCACGTGCGGCGGCACCTCCACCTCGCCGCCGCCATGCTCGCCGTCCTCTTCCTCGCGGCTCGCTCGCCGCTCGTCCGGCGCGCCCGAGGCCGCCGGGATCTCGATCGGGCGCGTGAAGAACGGCCGCCTCTCCTGAACCCACGCCGCGCATTTCTCCGACAACGCCACACTATGCGTCGACATGGCCGGCCGATCGATCACGAACTAGGAGCTTTGAATGAATAACCAATGAGAGCTCGTGATTGCGAATGCGACAAGCTGCTTGCCCAAAACCTTCCTCTCCGCAGCCTGGCGCGGCGCGGGAGATTTATAGGGACGTGGTGGCCCATGGCCCGGCGGCTAGCTTAGGCAAGCTAGGCCGGTTCCGTGCGGAGCTGCACCGCCTTGTGTGACGGATAAGTATTCGGCCGGTTTGCGGCTTTGAGGGGAAAGGAATAATTCTCCCATAATTCCGTCCGCGATTCAGCTAAGCAACAAAATGAGGCAAGTTAAAATTTCAACCCTGTTCGATCACGATGTGGCCGGCAGCAGGTACGTTGCCTTTCATGTTCGAGCACACTCCACCTCGTGATTAATTTGATGAAAAAAATCCATATAACTCCACAACTATTAGGTTCAGACGCAGCAACCTCTAAGTTTAAATTTGCAAACTTAACCCCTCAACTATCTAAAACCAGGCAATTAACCCCCAGACCCTAGTAAGCCGTTTTGCATTCCGGTTTTGCCACGTGGCATTCAACCATTGGCCTAGAAGTCGACGCATGGATATAGGAGCACCTTGCGGGGACGACTGCTCGATGACGTGGCCGCACCGACCACGAATGGCAGCGGCATAGGGCGCGGATGTGAGGTCGTGGCATTGCAGATCAGGAGTGCGGCGACATGGGAGGCGGTTGGGCGGCAAGGCAAGACAAACCAAATGGTCACCGGGTGCGATGCCGGTTAATTACCACCGGAACGGAGGCGCGCGACATCGCTCGTCACGGCGAAACTTTTCAACTACTTAGTCCGGCACGATGGGGTCCATGGCGTCGGTGCGGCGGCAATCCTCCATTGCAGCGGTCGAGAGCTCGTGGGAGGACGATGGGAAGGGAGAGGGGACATGTTAATGTGGTCGAATATGCCACTTTAGACAGAGGAAGGTGTTGCGTCTGAAACCTGATAGTTTGGGGATTTATATGAACTTTTTTTCTGAAATTGATCAATCGTTTTGGGTTCTACAATGGCGCAAGTTTAGTTAGGTGCGCATGCGCGTGCTGGCTAGATCGATCATCGATGATGCTTGGTTCTGGATGTTCTTTTCGGCTATCATGCGTTTGTCGCAACGCCAAGAAAACTTAACCTGGTCGAAGCCGTTTTCTAGATTGACTGGGTTTTTGGTGCTCACTAGTTGAATTTGGCGCGGCGGCACGCCACGCCCTTGATGAGAATTTGTGCAAGGGTAAATACACAACATAGATCTTTGGTGGTGTACTGCATTTTGACACCACATGGCTTAATTAACTAAAATCCACACCATGGGTCCAAATTAAAGCAAGGAGAACATGCATGGTTAATGAATCTTTATGACCTTAAGACATGGCAAATTATACAATACATTTTTGCAGTACGGTCTTGAGATTTAAGCATAACAGATAGAAACAGAGGAGCTATCGGATTGATAAAATAATAATTTAATATCACTGAAACCAATAGCACACAGTAGTAGCAGGAGTTATAAAAAAACTTATAATTTCAATGCCATCTAAGAATAACTTAACAATTCCATAGAGCGGAAATCTCCTGGATAACAAAAGGATTAAGCACTGTTTTGCAGCAACTGTTCCACAATAACCACCAAGAGAATCGAAATTGACTGCCACACAGATAAGATAACTGCAGCGAGAATGTGAGATATAGAGCGCACACCTATCTCTAAAACCAAAGGACCAGGTTGAGACTCCCTCGTCCATCATGAACGCAGTGGACATGCATACTAAGGAACACAATAACATCGAGGATGAGTACTGGATGCCTCCTTTGCTGCTCCGAAGAGTGATGTTGTTTGTTGAAGGCCAATCATATCATGAACGCAATGGACATGCATACTAAGGAATACAACAACATCGACGATGGGTACTGGATGCCTCCTTTGCTGCTCCGAACAGTGTAGTTGTTTGTTGAATGCCAATCATATTCAATTTATTACGCTGAAAAGGAAATGGAGTGTTCACTCTTTGTATCTATCAACGGGATGAAGTAACATAGAATTTGAGAATACATGCCACTATTACTTGCTACCTGTAGTTGTTGTACAATCCGAAGGCTGCTGATCATGTGCTTCCATATTGATCTATTTTCGAAATAGACAACAATGGTTCACAACTCTGCTAGCGCAAACAAAAACCAATCCATCAGCTCCCCCTCCAGTGGCTTATAAATTCACCACACCGAGAAAACTTGCTTCAACAAAGAAATTAAGAAAAAAATGTAAAACCCAAATGGATATTTCATGTTGTAACTCAGCTGATCAATATTCCTCTTGTTTTATTTTTGTCCACATAATGCTAATCATGTGAGATAAAGAATTGTCAATGAGCATATTGATGGCGTGAATCACACGCTCGTTGGGAGACCCCAAGAGGAAGGTATGATGCAGTTCAGCAGCAAGTTTTCCCTCAGAAAGAAACCAAGGTTATCGAACCAGTAGGAGCAGCAACTCTTCAGAAGGTTGTTGGTGGCGGCACGGCGCAACACGATCACCAACGTGGAACCTGCACACAACACAATCAAAGTACTTTGCCCCAACGAAACAGTGAGGTTGTCAATCTCACCGGCTTGCTGAAAACAAAGGATTAAACGTCTCGTGTGGAAAATGAGTATTAAATTGCAGAGAATGAAAAAGGAACAGTTTGCAGTTTGTGGTTGTTTAATCAGTGTAAAAGAATGGACCGGGGTCTGTTGGGGATATACTACTAGGGGTATCACCAGCATGGATTCAATCCGGCTAGTCCAGGGTGGCCCGCAGTGGTGGTGAAGGCTTTGCCTGCCGGGCGGCCCAGATAGCTGACGACCAAGGAAGGCGGATGCCGGCAAGGAGGAGGCCTAAGACTGAAGCCCATGAAGCCACCAGGACCAAGACGGAAGGCGGCATACTTGCCGGCTAGGTTTAGGACTCTGTATACTTGCTGGATACGTAATCACCTTGTAACCCTAGGTCCAGCCGCCTATATAAGCTGGACCACGGGACGCCTTTAGGTGACGATTCAACACAACCAACTCATTGTAACCTGTTCACGGCGATATTGCCTTATAGTGAGTTATAGCAGCACGTAGGGCACCGCCACCGCCGTGGTGCCTGAAGCTGGGTAAACTGCCGTGTACAATCCTGACCTCGACGACGTCCACCTTCTTGCCCTACGTTCACCCTCGGCTAGCAGGACCCCGTCTCCTATCCAAGATGCCGATACGACGACAGTTGGCGCCCACCGTGGGGCCTAAGGCGTCACGTTCCAGGCGGGAACTCTTGGCGGCATCGGCGAAACAATCGCCGGTGGCCGCGCTGTTCGCTACGGCGACAACCACTACATCAGCTGCGACGAGTCCTACATCCCCGCAGACGACTACATTGTCGGATGCGGAGTTGTGCCGTTTGGCGGCGTCGATGTGTTCATCGGCTACACTTCTGAGGCGTATGGGTTGCCGCGAATTTATTCACCATCCCACCCGCCCTACAATCAAGACGGATCTGAGTTTGCCTCCTCTGAGGAGTCCGCGGATTCAGATCTACACTTTGTCGGCATGACGGGACTGGGATCAGACTCCCAGCCCAACAGTCAAGATCCCGAATCTATTCTTCCTGCGCTCCAGGATGATGCGATGTCGGATGCCGGATCCAGATCTACCGTTCACGTCAACGTAGATTCTGATTCTGAAGAAGATTCTGCCAGCATGTTCGAGCAACGGGTCAAGCAGTGTTTTGTTACACCTGATCCTCCGCCATCTGAGGCGGCTACAGACTCTTCCGCCAACATGCAGCAGGTTTTTGTGGCGGATGTCACCGGTGCAGCCTCGGAGAAGGCGGCAACTGACGCCGCCAACCTGGGGACCCGGCAACCGATCCACAGTTTCCAGAGCCTCCTGGGGCTCCAAAGAAGAGAATTCTGGAGAAGGGCGAGCCCAGCAAGATAGGGAGCATGGCGGCTCTGGCGGAAGTTCTTCACACGCCGGTAAACGACAAAACCAATCCTGCTGATTTGGAGAAACTTCGGAACACCTTGGTGGAGCAAACTGAGTACCTCAAAAGCAAGCAAGCAGAGGTCCAGAGCCTCCTCGACGAAGCCAAGGAGGAAAACGCCAGGATAATCGCCAAGTGCGACCCCAAGCGCAATCTTTTCACCACCACCCCATTGCCCAAGCCGGCAGGACAAGTGGCGGAGAAGAAAGGTAGGAAAGGCAGGGATCATGACACCTTCAAATCCCCTGCCCAAAAGCTTGGTTTCGAGTGGGCTACAGCGCCGCAGCGTAAGGACAAGAACGGGGACGTCATCCTCGCAACCCCTGTCCTCAACACTGCAGCCGCCTTGGACATCCTCAACAATGATGACTATGACAAGGACGAGAAGATCTACTACGCATCGATCCTTGCTCACAAAGCTCTAGAGCAGCAGGCCCGTGCTGATTCTCGCGCCGACATGGCGGACGCAAGGGAGGAAAGTTGGAATCAAAATCCAACGCTTGCAAAGCTGCGGCCGGTGGCAACCCAGAAGATCCGTCCGACTCCAGTAGCCACGGAAAAGGGAAGGACAAGGAGAAAGACCCACGCAAATCACCACCTCCCAAGAGGTAGCGTGACGAGGCGTCCAGGACCGGCAACAGGCGCAAGGCCTCACCTCCACCGCCTAGGCGGGATGAAGGCGGAAGCAGGGGCAGCAAGCAGCCGCCAAGGAGTGGCGGCAACCGCGACGACGCCCCGCCGCCAAGAAGAAGCAGGGACCGCACACAGTCCCCACCACCAGTGCCCAGGCACGAAGGCGGAAGCCGGGGACACAACAATGAGCCTAGGCACAGCCGGGCAGCGCAGGACGAGCCCATGCTGATAGATCTGGCAAACAGCTCAGTCCGCAAGACGCGAGACATCGTCTCAATGACATCAAGGCTGGAAAGCAAGATGCCTATCTAGGACCTGAGTGCTTTGGCCCAGCCATCCGCAACGTTCAAGTACCCAGAGACATGACATCAGTGTCAAAAACTCATCAAAGGTACAATGGAGCGGACAAGCCAAACTCATGGTTGTCGGACTACGCGCTGGCAGTTGATTGCCGGAGGCAATGGCCTCGTCGCTGCACGCTTCCTTCCCCTCATGCTGGAGGGGACAGCCCGAAGCTGGATCGAAAACTTGCCGGAGAAAAGCATTCATAGTTGGCATGACATGGAAAAGGTGTTCACGCAGCACTTCCAAGGCACGTACAAGCGACCCAATACATACACAGATTTGGTTCGTTGCGTGCAAAAGCCAGATGAAACAGCTACAAGCTTCTTGGCAAGGTGGATTCAAACAAAGGCAAGCTGCGAGAACGTAGACGACAATCAAGCAATCCATGCCTTCACCACAGGCCTCCTGAAGGGCTCAAGTCTCAGACATAAGCTCGTACGCATGCAAGTCAAGGATCTCGGAGTCATGCTCGAAGTAGCAGCCATGTACGCACAGGCGGATGATGATGCACGCGATGGAGATGGCGCACATGATATGGCGCCAAACAGGCGAGCAAGTCACAAACGCAAGGCTCCCCAGGATGACAAAGCCGGACCATCAAACGAGGTCGCCGCCGCCTTCGAAGGCAAAGGCGGCAACCGCAAGTGGAAAGGAAAGGGTAAAGATGGCGGCTCCAGCAAGCAGCGCCTGACGTACGATCAGGCGAAAGCCTTGCCTGCCCAATCCACGCGTCCTTAGGCAAAGTAACCACACATTAGGGGAATGCCGGTTCATGGAGGACTTCAAGAAGGACCCCGAGGTTGGCTGGAAATCAAAAAAGAGCAAAAAGGCTGAGAAGACAAAGAAGGAAGACGATGATGGGGCAGTGTCCATGTCCGAGGATGAGGAACCCAAGCTGATGCGCAAAGAAAGGAAATATCCCAAGGTACATGGCCAATTGGTGTGCTTCCTGGGCACTCCTTCGGCAAAAGAAGAAAAGGCGGAGATGCGCGAGCTAAACGCCACAGTACCAGACGTTCCCCAGTATCTAGACTGGTCAGAGGAGCCAATAACTTGGGATAGAGATGATCATCCAGATCACGTCCTCACCCCGGCAAATACGCCCTTGTCGTCGACCCAATTGTCGATAACTTCAGGCTCACCAAGGTGTTGATGGATGGCGGCAGCAGCCTCAACATCATCTACGCGGACACTCTGAAGCGCATGAACTTGTCGGAAAGCCAGCTTGACTATAGCAAGTCAAGTTTCATGGCATTGTTCCGGGAAAGCAAGCCAAGTCAATGGGAAGCATCAGATTGGAGGTTACTTTTGGGCCTGAGACAAACTACCGCTCGGAGTATCTCAGGTTCGAAGTAGTCCCCTTCAAAAGTGCCTACCACGCCATTTTTGGACGGCCAGCTTTCGCCAAATTCATGGCTCGCCGTGTTATATACAGCAAGCTGAAGATGCCGGGACCCAATGGTACAATTACCATCAGTGGCAACTTCAAGAAAGCAAAGGAGTGTGAGCGTGGCAACGCCGCCTTCGCTGAGGCAGTCCTCCACGCAGAGGAGTTAGCCATGTTGAAGAAAGAGCTCGATACGTCACAGTTGCCGGAGCATGTAAAGACTGAGCAAAAGAACACTTTCAAGGCGTCCGAAGACACAAAGAAGGCGGATCTGGTCCCAGGTGACAGCTCCAAGCAAGTCACCATAGGGGCTGGCTTGGACGACAAATAGGAAAGCGCGCTCGTCAGGTTCCTCCGTGAGAATCAGGACATCTTTGCATGGTCATCAGCGACATGCCAGGTGTCCCGAGGGAACTTGCCGAGCACTCTCTTAACGTCTACGAAGGAGCCAAACCAGTGAAGCAAGGAATAAGCGCTACGGTGAGAAGAAGCGGACAGCAATAGGGAAGGAGATCATCAAGTTGCAAGAAGCCAAGTTCATTAGGGAGGTAGTACACACTGATTGGTTGGCAAATCCTGTAATGGTTCCAAAACCTAATAAGGAAATGAGAATGTGCATTGATTATACCGGTTTGAACAAGTGCTGTCCTAAGGACCACTTTGCTTTGCCTCGTATAGATCAGGTCATAGACTCCACAGCCGGCTCCGAGCTGCTGTGCTTTTTGGATGCGTACTCCGGGTACCACCAAATCAAAATGCGAGAATCCGACCAAATCAAAACAGCGTTCACTACGCCCTACGGGACCTTCTGCTACATCACGATGCCCTTCGGTCTAAAAAATGCCGGCGCAACGTATCAGCGGTGTATGCAAAGATGCCTTCACGAGCAAATTGGCCGCAATGTTCACGTCTATGTTGACGACATTGCCGTCATGTCAAGAAAGAAGGCAGATTTGCTTGACGATTTGAGAGAAACCTTTGATAGCCTCCGGGTATATAGGATGAACTCAACCCGAAAAAATGCGTCTTCGGGGTTCCTGCCGGCAAATTGCTTGGCTTTATCGTTTCCGAACGAGGGATAGAAGTGAATCCAGAAAAAATCAAAGCGATCCTCAACATATCCAGGCCCAAGGACCTGAAGGACGTGCAGCGACTTGCCGGCTCGGCGGCTGCCGTCAGTCGTTTCATTAGCCGTCTTGGTGAGAAGGCACTGCCTCTCTACCGGCTTCTGAAGAAATCCGACAACTTTGAGTGGACAGACGAAGCAGACGCCGCCTTGCAGCAACTCAAGGACGCGTTAACGTCTGCTCCAATTTTGGCAGCTCCTCGTTCGCAGGAACCAATGCTGCTATATTGCCGCAACTAACTTGGTTGTTAGCGTGGTACTGGTTGTGGAACGCAAGACGGAAATTTCAGACTTGCCGGAACAACGTCCGGTTTACTTCATCAGTGAAGTATTTTCCGCCTCAAAACAGCGTTATCCGCATTACCAGAAGCTGGTCTACGGTGTTTTCTACGCCGCCAGGAAGTTAAGGCACTATTTCCAGGAACATTCAATAACGGTGGTGAGCAAGGCACCTCTGGGGGATATCATCAATAATACAGATGCAACAGGCCGCGTTGCCAAATGGGGCATTGAACTTGCCGCCTTCGACATCATATATAACCCAGAACGGCCATTAAGTCTCAAGCCTTAGCAGATTTGTAGCAGATTGGACGGAGGCCATGGACGAAGTACCTCTCCCTGAAGATGCATACTGGATCATGCACTTTGATGGATCAAAAATGCTTCAGGGCTCGGGGGCTGGCATTGTTTTAAGAAACCCTCAAGGAGACAAGCTTAGTTATGTGTTACAAATTCACTTCAAGGCAACTAATAATGTTGCTGAATACGAAGCTCTCCTTCATGGTTTACACATTGCCAAGGAACTTGGCGTCCAGCGTGTCCTCTGCTACGGAG